>OY804595.1:47939949-48311761 GCA_963680895.1 Fragum sueziense
TTGACTATCAAAACTTTGGCTCTTCTGAATTTGTTGACTATATTCAAGTGAAGGAAAATGGTAGACACTCATCTTTCAAGATAAACATATATCAATATGAAAAACCTTTTCTTACTCATTATCTGACAGATTTAACCCTTTCCAAAATATAACTAGAACTGTCGCAAAGCAGACAAATACCCCCCCCCCCCCCCCCCCCCCGAGCACGGAAACGTATTTTAAACAAAGTCCAATTGTGACCTTGACCTTTGACCTCCTTGACCCCAAAACAATAGGGACCTTTGACCTTCATGACCCCAAAACAATAGGGCACCTCCTTGGGTCCAGGGCAACTTCTGTGTAAAGTTTCATGGTCCTAGGTCAAACGGTTCTTGACATAGAGCACGGAAACAGATTTTAAACAAAATCCAATTGTGACCTTGACCTTCATGATCCAAAAACAATAGGGCATCTTCTTGGGTCATGGGCAACAACTGCAGGGTTCTCCGCAGAATATTTGGAAGCTGTAGTGGCAAATTATATGAGAATTGGTAAACTTTGAAAGCATATAATTGTGAGTGAAAACATTATGGAAAAAGAAGAAATTGCTCATCTTGAGCAATTTCTTCTTTTCCCATAATATTTTTACTCATAATTATTACATTTACAATGACAAAAATGTATTATTAAACAGTGTTTGGCATGAAATACCTCAAAATGCCTCTATTTGGTAACCATTTTGAAGAAATTAAGCTGTGGGGTAGTTTTGAAGCTGTAGGGGCATAACACTGATTAACATGAAGCTGTAGTGGGGCCGATACAGCTTATTGAGCTGGGGAGAACACTGAACTGTGTACAGTTTCATGATCCTAGGTCAAATGGTTCTCAAGTTAGAGCACGGAAACAAAAAAGTCTACGGACGGACAGACAGAAAGACAGACATGGTGAAACCAATATACCCCCCCCCCCCCCTCTACTTCGTAGGTGGGGTGTATAATTATTAGCATTTTCTTCTTTTGCCTTAATGCTTTCTCAAGTGTCTCTATAAGGGAAGTCAAATTCAGGTTTTGTCTCAGAATGTTTTCATATCAGTAGTACCTGTCTGTAATACAGTTTAGTTAATAAAGGATACATTGAGCCGCTCAGTTCATGTAACTGAAATGAAAAGGTGGGATAAAAATTAGAATCAGCACAATAATGAAGTAACAACAAATCTTTATATAAGCCCAAACAATGTTGATGATATGTTGATAAATGAATTATTAACCCTTTCCCAAACAAGACCTGCTTTTGACGCCCCTAATAGAAATTGCTTGGGAAAACATTTAGGCAAAAGAAGAAAATGCTTATAATCAGCATTTTCTCCTTCTGCCTCAATATTTTCTGTGCTATAATGAATGTACATTCCATCTTTATCAACACCTATTTTGTCATTGGCAGCAGCTTTTATACGAGAACAGTCCAAATTTTTGCTGTTTGGGAAAGGGTTAAGCTAGTAACCTATCACTAAAGGTGATAAAATACCCCCAGCCTCTACATTTGTCCAGACAAGAGTTTTTGTCAAAAACAAAGGGCAATACACTGCACTTTTCCTTAAAGAGATCTATCTACCCATGAAGTTTCATGATCATAGATACTACACTTTCAGAGACATGCTTTGTACAAGTATTTTGTGCATGGAAAAACAGATAGATGGACAGACAAATGTACAGACAGACGGACAGGCTGATTCAAGTAAACCCCCTAAAACAATTGTTTTGCTGGAGTATTACAAAACAGTTGTTTTGCAGGGGTGTAAAAAATAGATAATTAACAAGCAGGATGTTGGGGGCATCAGTAGAAACAAATTTGCATTTTGATAGGGCATTATAATGAACAATCAAGATAAGCAAAAAGTATACATTCTTACCATTCTATAGAGTCTCATTTACCTAAACAAGGAAATCTGAGTTATATAGCTCAAGAGTTCAAGAGATACATACATCTATGGTTTTCATTGGCCTATGAGACATATTTTACGGGAAGCACAATCAATTAATTATGGTTTTAAGAATTTTCCAACAGTATTTCAGTCATTTTGTGGCAACTGGAACACCTAAGCTGTGCTGTGTCCAAAAGCACAATCAAAAGGCCCGATAAAAGTGTCATGTGTCTACCAAAATCATATAATATATATGCTCCAGTTTAAGCAACTATACGACCATAATATGTCTAACATGTGAAAGGAAATAGTGAAATGACTTGTCTTAAATCGTTACAACTATATCACAACCAATGCAAAACTTGTGCTAGTGCAACTGAGTATAATGAATTCAACCTTTACCAAAAAGAAATAATTTAAGTCAGTTTCGATCTGGAAGCTGCTTCAAATGACAAAATAGAGTGTGACAAATTAAAACTTTGAGGAAATTATAACAGAAAATATTGAGGCAAATAGAGAAAATGCTGATAATCAGCATTTCCTTCTTTTGCCTCCATGTTTTCCATTTTTTTCTTAGAAGCGACATCAAACCCATGTTTTTTGTTAAGGAAAGAGATAAACTAATTTCGAATTGACCCACCAATTTACATGATATTCAAAATTGATCTTTTATTAATACTTGCTAAAACACAACCTGGTTTTTACATCCTTAATAGAAAAGGCTGGTGAAAACATCCAGACATAAAGAAGGAAATGCTGAAACATTTTTTCCCTCCTATGGTAACTAATTCCTATCTTAACCAAATTTAATTTAGTTCTTTGCAGGAGCTTTGAGCCTGAGACAGTTTGGCATGATGCTGTTTGGGAAAAGGTTGACCCTTTTCCAAACAAGATCTGATTTGACAACCCTAATATAATAGGCTTGGGAAAACATTGTGACAAAAGAAGAAAATGCTGCTAGCCAGCATTTTCTCCTTTTGCCTCAATATTTTCTGTGCTATACTGTACACAATCCTTTATAAACACGCAACTTGTCCTTTGTAGTAGCTTTCAAATTGGACAACACTAAAATTTTGTTGTTTAGGAAATGATTAATATGCATCATGCATGTATGTATTATGTATTTACCTTTCCAATCATCTTTTTCAAGTTCTCATAATTTCTAGTTCTGGCTTCTTCTGATGGCATTCTAAAATGGTAAACAAAACCATAACTTGATATAGTGAAAATTCAGCAGATCAGGAAATCTGAGGAGAACTGGGGAAGGCAAGAAACACTTTGTCGGTGTAAATGTAAAACCTCATGTGTCGATTGGTGCAATTTTCAAAGTACAAACTTGTGTGCCATGTGTAGACAATTTTTGCAGGTTTTGAGATAGTTTTACTTATCAGTATTATTGACACATTATTTGTGAACAATATGCCCAAATTTCAAGTAAGACATTTCAGTTTTTGAAAAGTTACTACACTTTTTCCCCTACCCTTCAAAATTTTCCAAAAACGAGATACGAGGTTTTGCATTTACAATGACGATTTATAGAAACAACTACATGTAATTTATTAATGGAACAAACTTGTGTGACTGAATAAAATCACAAATGTTGTAATTTGAATTTTTTATATCACACTGAAATGTTATGAAGACACTTACAAATAGAAACACAAAGCATATCATCGAGTACATTAGTTACCGTATTTTAAAACATAACAGACGATAAGCTGCATGCTTCTTTGAGTTATTTTTTTGACAACAGCCAAGAGGTTCTCGCTCTTGAAAATGCTTTATTTCAAGGGTAGATGAACCAGACCACCTATGAAGTGATCCAAGTATAAATGGTCACAAGGATTACATTTTACAAAACATTATAGATACACTGCGCCAAGTTTGAACACCATCCAATTAAACCTGTTTGAGTTGAGTGAACAAGAATTTGCTAATGGGAAATCCAACAAACTGACATATTCAGGGATTATTAGGTTGTTAACCCACTACCACACATTGGTGCCTTTTGACGCCTCATGAGACAAATGCCTTAGAAAACAGCATGGAAAATGAAGATATTGCTTGTGACAAACGTTTTCACACAGATATACCCAAAGAAAAATATCTGTCACTTATAATTGTTGTCTGCAACATCTTTGAATTTGGATCAGTCTAAGAATTTGCTGTCTGATACTGGGCTAACATATACATATACATGTAATACTTCTGACAAATAATAATGAAAGACCCACCTTCTCATGTCTTGTTGTAGATCCATATCAAAATGACACTGTGCTAACTGTTCTTGTTTCTCCCTGATTTCATTCATCTTCTCAAACATTTCATTTCCACCTGAAATGCAATATATATCAAAGTACTGAAAGTACTGTTGGGAAGCAAATTTGCTTATTATGTCTAAAGGCCTTTCTAGTTGTTAGCAATATGAATTACACGGAGTTGGATAAAAGTAATTAATTGAATTTGATTCTTTAGAAAGTTACAAAATACAAATTATAAAAGGATAATGTCTGTTCCATATCAGCAAAATATACTGAACAAAAAAGAAAACTTTACGCTGCAAGATTTCTTGTTTCTGAAAAAGTATCGAACTAAAAGCCTGATTTTATTTTTTACAATATTTCCATGGCATTCGGCAATCGTTTTGTCGAAGTTTCATTGCCTTGTCTCCTTTAATGTCAGAGTTACAGCCCTTAATGCATTTACAGCTAATTTCATCTAATGCCACATACGCGCGATAAACTATTCATTATTTTTACGGAATTGGTCATATCCGGGTTGCCTAAAAAACCCACAAAACATCTCTCTTATCACTTGTAGCAAGCTCTAAAAAAGGGTCTAATCTGTCAATTTTGTGATTTACCCCCCTTTGACATAAACAAATAGGGAATCTAAAATATTTGATATTCATAAATTGCACACCTGAAAAACGGACCCCTGTCACACTTAAAGGGTCCGTTTTTCATCCCCATAATTAAGATCAACAAAACGTTTAGTGTTTGGTACAACCAAGTCAATGAACGATGCGAAGCACATTCATTTGATTTCTTTACTTGTTGAATTTAGAAGAAATATGACAAGCAATGTATGTGTAAAGTTTTCACTTTTGTTCAGTATACTATGGTAGGTTCTATAAAGTTTCTATGGAAAAGCCAATTGCCGAAAACATAGTGCAGTTTTAATTCATTTCGGGCACTAATTTTCAATAAAATGTTATAAGAAAATGATGTAGAAAGCAAGAAATTGGAAGGCATGTGGTCTTGGGTCCTCTCCAAACAGGGACTGGGAGAGCAGAGCCTCCTATCCGGGGGCTGAATTCTCCCAGCCGAAAATGACTATAAGGCATTCTAGCACTCTATATGTTCTCCTATACCCAATGTCATGTTCTGAAGTAGGTTTTCTTGTATAATAGACTAGTGCGACAGGTCATGGTTCATAAATCTATTTGATGTATGACGTGAACTTTTGCAAAATTCGGTACAATGGACAAGTTTCCACTAAGACCCCCCCCCCCACACACACACACACACACACACAACAGCCTCCGGAAGTCGTCCTTACAGGCAAAAGGCGAAATTTTTAAACTGGGAACGGTTGACTGTAAATCAAATAAAATAACCATCTTACCGGCTATCAACGAATTCATTCAATTTCATAGTTTTTGTTCCACTTAAAACTTCTCTTTATCACTGTATATTGAATGCATGTGCGCTTAATCGCTGTATATTGAATGCACGTGCGTCGTCATTGATTTCTCCGCATTTCTTGGGAGCCTCGTTTTGAAAATGTCGATTTGTTACTATTTTTAGTAACAGTTCACATGTATACAATGTTAATTTCCCATAAACCCATTGTTTGCCTCCGGAAGTTAATCAGAGTCTTCTCTGATGAAAATTCGCTCTTCGATATTTGGATGTCGCTATTTACATCAGAGCGCTGTCCAATTCAAAAACAAAAGAAAATTCCGACACAAGTTATGTCGCTGTGTTGGAATTTTCTTTTGTGTTTGACTGGGACAGCGTTCCGTTGTAAATAGCGACATCCAAGTATCATCGAGCGAATTTTCATCAGAGAAGTCTCGGATTACCGGAAGTGTTCTGCGGCTACGGACTAAAACATAAATGAAAAGAGTCTATACCCTAATTAGAATGCATTTGATCTCTGAAAACTACATGTCTTACTTGCTAAAACATGTGTTCCGTCACTACTTTATCCCTTTCCCAAATAAGACCGGGTTTGACAGCCCGTAAAGAAAATGTTCGGGGGAATATTGGGATGAAAGAAGAAACTGCTGATAATCAGAATTTTCTACTTTAACCTCGATATTGTCTTTGGTATTATATACAAATAGTTCTAATTTTATCTAGAGGTATATACCAATTTTGTCGTCTGCTACGGCTTTTTTTTAATTTTGACCAATCTGAAATGTTTCTGTTTGGGAAATGGTTAACATACCAACAATGTAAATTGATTTGATTATATGTAGGCCTATTCATCTAGATCTATATCTATAGATTAAAAAGTTAACACCGTTTTTTAAACCGAATGGTGAAAGGATTGCTAGTCTGATTTCTATGCATTTTGAGCATATCATCACATATTCTGGTTTCCCAGATTTCTACTTTCGCTTTGAAATGCCTAGCTACACGCGAATACTAGCGAGGCCTATTAGACAAGATGTCTATGTCATTAACCTTAAAATACCAACTTAGTTGATCAATCAATTATTGTGAACGCTATTAAATGCATGGCTTATCGAATATCGTTGTTTAGTTTCGGACGTTAAAACGTGTAAGAATTTGGGCATAGAAAGATTCTAAAAATAGACGTGTCCTAGTTCCTATTTTTAGCGCTTGAAGTGGGTCGCATATTTCATAGTTCAGTAAACTTGACTGACCCATTTTCAACGAAAGATATTGGACTGGCTATTGAACCGTAATGAAAGCAAATTACTACGTGATCGTTTCTCCTCTTTTAACACATGTTTAATTGGATGTTTCATCATTGGTCACACAATTGAATATCTTATGTACAACTACAGAATTCAAATTGAATATTCGAAAGGTTGTTCTTGTCATTGATCTTTGCTTTTGATAGAACTATTTATAGTGAGGAGGACCGGGAGATGTTGTGTGGTATGCAGAGAATGGTAAAGTGCAGAGAAATACGACTGCAATGAAAAGCAAAAAAAGGCCTTGTCCTGAATATTGGGGGGGGGGGGGGGGGGGGGGGGGGGCTTATTTGGATTTTCCCAAAATTTTCAGTGTAAAATTAAGAAAATTCGGCATTATTGGCCAACTTGGGGGGGGGGGGGGGGGGGGGCTTAGCAAAAACAAAGATGTTGTAGACGAAAATTTCAAGTGAATGAATTTTATTTATTTTTTTTTTTTGTCTTTTGTGGTACAAAACATTGTGGGGAATGAAGAAATTGCTTTTTCTTAATTTTCCACATGGTTTTTCAAAGCATTTATCCTTTGGGTTGACAAAAAGAGTCAATATTTGGGAATAAATTGGAAAATTACCAAAAGCCTGCAATTTTCCAGAATGGAAGTCTTCCAGCAGCTGTAACAGCCCTTGTTCCATGGCCCGGACATCGGCAACATCTGTCAGGAATGAATGTTCCTTACATGGTCTGTTGTTGATCGCAGGTGGTGAACGGGCTCTCGCTTAAAAATAAGGTAACAAACATTAATATTACAAATTAATTACAAATTAATTGTTTTTCATTTAACATATACAACCCATCATTAGCACCCCAGAGCTAGAGGCGAAATTTGAAAAGTGCCAGTAAATCCTAAACAGTGTTATATTTCCATTCCAAATACAAACATAAGCATTTTGAACGGTTTAGAATTTTGAATTAATGCATAACTCTGGAAATATTAGACAAAAATGTTATAAATTACCCTCCTTTGCATATCATGAATATAAAGTAAAAAATGCTTGAAATTAGAGCTACAGATAAGAGGGGATATAGGCATTCCAATTTTGTTATTTCAACGCAAAATCCTATGTTGTGTGAACTAACTAATTTAAATCGTCTCGATGAGACCCACATCATAGGGTTTCATGAACAGTCAGAACAGTAAATGAAATATAACATATTTTATCCATTACTGCACAGTGACGCCTTTTGACTCCCTCACAAAAAATGGCTTGGGAAAACATTGTAGAAAATGAAGAAATTGCTTGTGACAAGCAATTTCTTTACTTTCCACAATCTTTTTAACCCAACATGGAGATATTTTCAAATTACACCAACTTGGAATTGTCGTCTGCAACACATTTCAAACTGAAACGAACCAGAATTTTGCAATCTTGCAGAGTGTAAAAAAGCCTTTATCACCCTCTTATCTGGTTTGGTTTCTTGGGGTTTTATGCCGTTTTCAATTTCTATGCCAGCTATGGTCATATCGCGGTGGCTGAAGTATCTTTAAATACCATGGATTCTTGTTGTTTCTCATACCAGTACAACCACAACACCCTAACAGAGCCTCCAGCTGCTTGTCTATGTAGGTCAAGTTTAACGATATATCAAACCCCTCTAATCTGGAGCTATATCACGGTGGATAATCAAATGATACAATATTTTAAGACTAGAAAGACCTGAAGGTCTTGAGTCGCTCCACAGGCCTGAATTTCTTTTAATATTAAATCCAAGTTTTGACTAGATTTTTGAATACTTGTGGTTCTTACAACAAAAAAAAGTCAGACGCAGCAATCATGTGGTCAATGCAAAAAGAAAGTAAATGATTGACTAATATTTCAGGGATGTTAGAGCGATAATAAAATTGAAAACTGTGATTTTGCCAAATTCAAGGACACATAATTCAGTATGTATATTTAAATCAAATAAAAAATTAAACACATACAAGATCTTATGGTCACTATCATTCTGTTAAAATTTTGTCAATATTAGTCAATATTCGTGACTTCAAGAATGGAAAAAGTGTCGAAAACTGATATTTTGTCAATTTCAAGGGCACATAACTCAGACTGTAACAGTGTGATCATGTTGAAAATTACACATAAGCAAGATCTTGTTGTCAACAAGATTCTTTCCAAGTATCATCTTGATTGGTTAACATTTGTGGTTGTTAGAGTGAAAACAAAGTCGAAAATGGCAATTTTGTCAAATTCAAGGGCACATAACTCATGATGTAAGATTCCGATCAAGCTGAAAATTACACCCAGGCAGCTTATTATGCTTATATATATTATGTCCAAGTTTTGTCTTGATTGATCAATATTTGAAGATTTTAGAGTGAAAATACAGTCAATCCCAGCGAAATAGAGCCGAAAATGGCAATTTTGGCAATTTCAAGGGCACATAACTCATGTTATTAAATTCAGATCAAGCTGAAACTTTTACCAAGGCAAGATCTTATAATCAGCATCATTCTGTCAAAGTTTTGTCTTGTTTAGTCAATATTTGTAGATTTTAGAAGAAAACTAAAGTCAAAACCTGCTATTTTTGACATTCAAGGGCAGATAACTCAGATTATTCTCGTTCAATCCATATTCTTTGAAGGAATCTGAGAGAGGCTTACCCAAGGATCATTCCTGTGAACTTTGGTTGAAATCCATCCAGTAGTTTTTGAGAAGAAGATTTTTAAAGAAAAAGTTTACGGACGCACAGACGGACGGACAGACAGACGGATGGACGCACGACGGACACACCGCCATGACAATAGCCCCAGTGGAGCTAAAAATCTTCAATAATTTTGTAAATACTGGACCGATTTGAATTTGGTTTGAAGCAGAGAATGTGGACAGATGTCACACATTAGACGGACATGGTTGATTTTTGGAAAAAAAAAAACACTGGTAAAAAAGTTATTGAAGATAAACCAAAATTTTGGTTTACCTTCAATAACTTTTTTATCAGTTGATCTTTCAAAAATTCAACACGTCCAGCTTATTTTGGCATATTCCCACCTTCTCTGCTTCAAACTGAATTCAAATTGGTCAAGTATTAAAAAAGATATTGAAGATTATCGGAAATTCTGAGTCACATGATTATACACCGTGTCTATGGAATGATTCTCACCTTTCACACTTTTCTCCGGTGAAGGCATCCTTCTTTCCTTCCCAAGTTTGTCAGAAACAGACATTTTGTTTTATTGCTGCTCAGTCAACATTTCCTTCTTCAAAAATCAATATACATGTATGTGTGTTCTGAAATAAAGAATGAAATAAAAAATCATGTTTAGTTATGTTTGCATCAGCTAGTTCAAATGCAGTGGTGGATCCAGACGGGGTTTAATCTGCAGAAATTCAGTCAAAAGTGTGCAATACATTGAAAAATGACCCCCCCCCCCCCCCCCCCCCCCCCTTTGTAGATTTGAACCCCTGTCACAGAAATCCTCTATTTTCAGCAGTGTTAATCTGTGTTTTCTTTGAGGAAATTCGCTCTTTGATAAGTTGATGTCGCTCATTTACATCAGAGCGCACTACCATTCAAAAACAATGGAAAGTTCAACACAAGTTGTGGCACTTTGTTCACGGTCCCATCTTAAACACTATCCTTAAAACGCCTTATGATACTGATCAATGAACCATTTACTGTCATGCCTGGTGACAAATTTAAGATCAAAGAGTACAGTATTTCTAAAAGGTTTATAGGCAATGTTTTGCCACAACCCTCACCTGAACAGTCATTAATTACAATGACCTACTTTCCGTTGTTTTTGAGCAGTAGTGCGCTCTGATGTAAATGAGCGACATCAACATATCAAAGAGTAATTTTCATCAGAGAAAACTAGAAAGACCTGAAGGTCTTGAGTCGCTTCACAGGCCTGAATTTCTTCTAATATTTAATCCAAGTTTTGACTAGATTTTTTCAATATTTGTGGTTCTTACAGCAAAAACAAAGTAAAAAGCAGCAATCATGTGGTCAAAGCAAAAAGAAAGTAAATGATTGACTAATATTTTGGGGCTGTTGGAGCGATCAAATTCAAGGACAAATAATTCATAATTCATTTGAGTTTATAATCCAGCCAAAAATCATAGTACTCATGCAAGATCTGATAGTCTAAGTCACAATCATTCTGTTTAAATTTTGTCTATATTAGTCAATATTCATGGCTGCAAGAGTGAAAAAAAATGTCATAAACTGAAATCTTGTTAATTTCAAGGGCACATAACTCAGATTGCAACGGTGTGATCATGCTGAAAATTACACATAAGCAAGATCTACAGTCATCAAGATTCATTCCAAGTATCATCTTGATTGGTTAACATTTGTGGTTGTTAGAGTGAAAACAAAGTTGAAAATGGCAATTTTGTCAAATTCAAGGGCACATAACTCAAGAAGTAAGATTTAAATCAAGCTGAAAATTACACCCAGGCTGGATATAATGTTTATATATATCATGTCCAAGTTTTGTCTTGATTGGTCAATTTTTGTAGAGTTTAGAGTAAAACTTAAAAGTAAAAAGAGGACCATGATGTTCCTATATCGCTCACCTGAACCAAAATGATATGAGCAACACTTATGTTCAATTCAATTGATATCTATGACTTTAAGATTTACGAACTGAGAATGAAACCAGCTTTCTAGCCATACGAAATGCATCAAATTACACACTCTTGTAAATACACTTCACATAAGTTGATTCACCATGCCAGATTTCAATATTATGCTTCAAGAAGAAAATAATTTACAAATATTATTTTACTCTATATTCATATGCAAGGGAGGTAATTTTGAACATTTTTGTCAAATATTTCCATAAATATGCATTACTTCAAAATTCTAAACTAGACAAAATGCTTATGTCTGTATTTGGAATGGAAATGTAACACAGTATAGGAATTACTGGCACTATTCAAATTTCGCCTCCGGCTCTGCATTTCATTCTCAGTTCGTAAACCTTAAGACTGAATATGAACTTATGGTCAATAACGTTGTGAAAATCAAACTCATCCGAGCTCTTATGGTGCCCAACATTGTTTTTTTAGATGATTGGCCGAATCAATGGCAATAGCATAAGAACCATCTAACAACTGGAAAATTTGCAGTATGCCTGTTTCTCATCGATTCGTGCTTTCTCATTGGATTCATGCTCTCATTTAAATTCCAAATATCTATTGCGCACGCCATACAATTCTGCTCGAAACTTCATAGAGTAGGCGTATTCGACTGAGCTGTTTGTTGCCTAATTGTTTTTCGTTACTTAACTATTTTCATTTGACTGACAGAATGACGTCATAAAATTAAGTAATATCTTAATGAAAAAAATTCCGCGTTAAGTATGTTACGTGACAAAACAAGTAGACAAATCTTCTAATAATGTAGCTTAAATTCATTTCAATGTGTACCTATTGCAATTTTATGGGCAAATTTGATCAAATATTGATAGAATTAAAAAGATATTTAAAGATAAAAACAAGAAAGATTGTGTTTCATTTACGGATGTACACGATGAGGTTTCATCGGGTGTTTCCGTTACCGAACAGTAACAAGAAATTCCGACGATGCACATATTTCAAACTGGCGACATTCTCGTTAACTAATTCCGTCTTTTGTATTCGACTGAACGAAAATCGTTGACTAATGGTGATGGTCTGCGCAGGTGGGCGGAGCTAAGCGTTACTTAACGAAAATGTTGCAGTCTAATACGCCTAGTGTTTCTTTGATGCATTGTTTGTTTAATATTCAGAAAATTGCATTTAAATTCAATTGGTAAGGACTACCATCGGCAATAAAAAGATAGAAAAAATCCAGCGAGTTAAATTTTTTAGCAGATGAATTTTCGGATCGATCCTCGGCCTACTTGTCAAGGGCAAAATTTACTTATCGTGACCACTAACCGACCATTTCATCATAAAATCATCTTTAATCATTATTTCTTTCATTGTAATAAGAATAATTTTCTTCCAAATCTGACGAATAACCAGCGAATTCTTGATAGGAAGATTTGTTTTGGAAGATCGCCGACAGAAAGTCTGCCATTTTGAATGACGCTTACAGTATGATGGTTAATTAGGTCAAACTTTTTCGACAGATAACCAATGAAAATCAATTAACAAACTATCAAAACGAGGTTTTGTGTAATGCATAGTGATTACTAAAAGCTTTCCCAATAGTAAGAATACGATTGGTTGAAGTTTTATGACGCATGGATTGATTGAAATGGGAACCCCAAAACCCGTAGAAATCCGGGATCAGTTCACAATAATCGACGTCGTAGCACCCATTGTAAATTGGCAAAATATCAGTTTATCTTACATATTCATTATTTATTTCTGTTTATCAATAACATCAAGAAGTCTAATAATTGTAAACTGCAAAAAAATGAGAGAAACTTTTCATCGAGAGTCCAAAAATTTGCCAACCAATTAGAAGCACGAATCTAATGAGAAAGCTTCCAGACTATGTAGAGTCTAACCCCAATGACCTTTCGGGCATGAAAATTTTGCGAAATTGTTGTTTTTTGTTTATTTTTGGGTGTTTCCCCATTAAATGCGATACAATAGTGCCAGCCGAAATTGACAGTGACGTAGGCTGATGTTTACTGCTGCAAAACCAATCAATTCGTCTGATTTGCACCGTTACAAATACGAACAGAGTTGATTGGTTGTCAAGTAGTAAACATAAGCCTACGTCACTGTCTATTTCGGCTGGGACTATCGTAGTTATATGAAATGATTTCAAAAAAATATTTTGATTACACCAGTAAGTAATGCGCATGCGCCGAAATTATGAATAACATGCACGAATCGCAGAGAAAACAGGATATTGTCCGAAAAAGGGTACCATCCGGAAACGGTGATACTTACTTAAACTCGACAAATCAACTCAGCCTTACCGTTTTCAGTAAACCACTAGTAATTTTTGGTCTGAATTGAATAAATGGGAAATAATGAATGTAATTAAACTTGCCACTTCAGTTTGCTTTCATGAAAATTAGAAAAATAGTTTTGATGCTGTCAGTTTTCGGTGCCGTTAGAAATAGGAAGTGGCTAGAGATACGGGCCCGTATCTCTAGCCTATGGGGGCTAGAGATACGGACCCGTATCTCTAGCAAAAACCCCCCATGTTTCACTAGAGATACGGGCCCGTATCTCTAGTGAAAATAAGGGGGTTTTGCTAGGGATACGGGTCAAACGACTTCCGGTCTTACATACGGGCTAACTTATCGCGTCAATCATGAAAAATCGATAATATTGATCCTTTCCCAAACTGCGAAATTTAGACTATAATTATAATACATTTTGAAATTACGGGCGATAGGCCTATTACAGGGGAAATGTCGGAGAAATGGAGAATTTGCTGAAAGGAATGTATTAAAATTGAAACTTTATATTAAATCAATAGTCTATTAGATTCATCTCATGTTATTTTTATTATCTTTCGACAAGAATGTGCTAACTATCAGCAAATTTATCAATGGCAATGGTTTCACACATGACGTTACGCTCAATGTTGGCGTACAATTGCGTAACCGACGTTTTTTTGTAACGTCGCTACAGTAGGTACAAAGAAAGAGCGGAAAGCAACTTTTCTCGATATTTCACTCCGGTTTTGATTGTGTTCTGTTCTATATAACTAAATTTGAAACACTTACAGAATGCATTGCTAGTATAAAGGTTTGTTTCATTCTAATATTGTTTACTATTTTCGTCAGGATTCCACATTTTCCACTCGGTTCTTTCCTTAAGAGGCCAAATACTAGACGAGCTTATGTTGAAACGAAGACAAAACGAAGTATCTAATAATTAGAAATGTATAATTATAGCATGAAAATTGTTGAAAGAAAATGAGTTATTTTTCATTGTCTTCGTTATCTTCGATATTTTCCATAAACAACATCTGCTGCGGATATTGAAATCAGATATTGTTTGCGAAAGGGTCAAATAGGTGTTTTTCGGCTACTCTGTTCGTTTGTAATAAATGTTATGTTATTTGTTATATACCGATTTCAAATTCCATCTGGTCACAAAAAAGATACCCTAAGTGACCATTCAATAAAGAGTGATATGGTTTTTACTGTTTTGGAACAACATGCGAGGGCTGAACAAAAAGTTTGTTGAATTTGTTTGTAAAATTTGAAGAAAAACAATTCATTTGTCGACATGTTTCAATGATATGTTTCAGATTTATTTAGTTGAAGAAAATGGTGTTAGTTTCAATGTGATTGGTTGAAAAAATATGTTGCAATGAATCTTTCAAAATAGAAGGAATCTGGCACCCAGAGCACGCTCTGACGTTAACGTCATTTCCAGCTTCGTCCTCCAAGACACTAAATGAGAGCGCACGTTTAGCGCATCGTTACTGTCCCTTTGGTTTGGAAATTATTTTGTTTATTTCTTTTGAAAACATTAGGACTGTTACATATATTTACTTTTTAAGCGTCAATCTATAGATATTGATGTCTTTGTACCAGGTCTTGTCAAGAAGCAACAGATTTTTTTATACGACGTCGTTGATAAACGTAGCAGATTATTCATGCTTTTTTGCGCGTTCATCCATTGGATTGTCTTTTAGATTCTTTTTTTATTATGTACAAACAAGACATGCAATTTTTACAGATCATGATTTTTTTATGTTTTTAGTCTTGCAATATTCCTTAAATTAACTTTGGGTTGGTGTATGAACCGAAAATATCAAAAACTAATTGCACCGAACAATTTCCCCCACTCCGCGAACTGCCGTTTTTTACTCTTTTTCCATGTCCGTACGTCGTACAATATCCTTAGCTTTATCATTGTTTTACAACATTGAGCCTTGAAATTTTTCCAAGTGTCTGGAATGATGACCTTCATTCGGGAATTAAAATATCAAAAGTTTTGCTCGAGCATGTATTGAAAAATTATCGTTATGCGAAGATTTATAAAGTTTGAAATTACGGCGTGTTACAGGGTTGCGTTCCTTAACACATTTAAGTAGAAAAAAATATCGTTTTTATTAATTGAGACTGATGATATTTTACCAGAGAATTATTTATATGATAAAATTACATACGTGTAAAAATAAATGCAATCGAATGTAAGGTAATAAAGTTATGATGAAATTCTACGAGCTTTTTGTTCAGTCCTGGTACGTGACGTTGACGTAATGTTTTTGGACAGTGTGACATTTTCGCTAGATTTAGAAAAGAACGTTTTTCTTCTCGGCAAACAATCAAATTTTGCAAAAATGCACATTTATTTATTGACACATGTTTGTACTTTTAAGTTGTTAATTCTATTTATAATAAAATGAGCTAATACGATTTTAAACATCTCTTCATTTTTACACATTAAACTATTTAGCATGTTTTTCGGTGCGTGTGACATTGTCGCTAGAATTAAAAAGCTACATTTCTTACAGATTTTAAAGCGCGAAACTCTACCAAAAAATATGTCTTTTAAAACTACAAACAATGTACTTTAAACTCAGCAATAGAAGTTTACAAAATAAAAGACGCGATTTTCTGTTATGCCGTAGTATTTTAATCATTCCAAATCAGAAATCAGAATCTTACCTTTTTGTCTATTCTAAATAATCGCACATTATTTCAGTCATTTGTGCCTTTTTTCTGTAAAACTTGTTTTGAATTATGGAAGAGATGACTTCACGTCATTGCGTAAACGATTTGGCGAGAAAAACGTTGTTTTTGTCATTTTTTGGACACATTGTCACTCACGATTGTGTTAATTTGGTTACATCTTACCCTGCCGTAAAGTGACGTTCGTTAACGTTTCGCATGAGATTAAAGCTATTTTGAATATTTAAAAATAGTTTTCGTTGGTAGGATTCACAAGGTAAAATATTGCCGAATCCGAAGATATAAATTTCACATAATTTTATCAATCCTATACATTCTGGTGGTAGTTTGAACAAGAACGGTATGGCGTTTTTTCGTTTGTACGTCAACATTGAGCGCGACGTCACATGTGACATGTGTAGGGCCTATTAACCCTTTTGTTTGTTTTAATATTAGATTAGGGGCTATTCTTGTTTGGCAAGAAACTGTAAGGTTTGCGTCAAGAAAGTATAGTCTATTGCCTTAATTTCTCGGCGAATTGCATACTCAGTTCGCCACCCCTTGTATTTTATCATTTGTGTATCATCACGAGAAACAAGTTCATTAAATATCATGTTATTACACGTAACCTATGTTATTTTTTGTTGTTTTGTGCCCCCCTTTTCAGCTGTTTATATTATCCCTTCATGAATCACCGGGACTAGGCTAATTGAAATCTGTCCACGATCAACACCCAAACTTGTCTTTATTACATAATAATAACTCAATATTTACCCTACCGCGAACAATTTTCGCTTTTTTACCACCTTCTCATACTTCTTTTTACACATTCCAAATTAATGCGATAGGCTACTTGACATCCTCAACACATTCCAAAACAAGATAATGACTTTGAAAAACATTGTGGAAAATGAAGAAACTGCTTGTAACAAGCAATTTCTTCATTTCCCACATTTTTTTCTACAAAGAAAGATCAAAGAATGCGATATTTCATTCAATTCATATTCAAAATCAAAATGTTGCAGGCTTGTTAATTCTGTCAGGGATAGCCTATGTCATAATTTTGACATTCTTTAACGAAAGACTTTAGAATTACATGCTGGGCCTAAAATATCTAACCAGAGACATCTATGTCTCTGTCCTAACTTAATAAAGGGTATTTCAACATCAATTTTGTCGTTTGATTGATGAAGTAGCTTTTATTCTAGACCGCCAAAACTTGTTTGTCTTTTGGGAAATGGTTAAACAATACAGATTCTCTCTTTTTTCTTCAGGATTTGTTTAGTGTGATCTGGAACTTCCCGCTGGTGACTGACATCAAGGCATATATTCTGGCCCAGATGGCAAAAAAGTTAATGAAACCCTTGATTATTGCCCAGAAAATATTGAGTCAAAAGGAGACAATGCTAGTTAGGCCATCAGCGTTTACTTCTTTTGTCTCAATGTTTTTGGGATTGGGACGTTAAAACCGGGTCTTGTTTGGGGAAGGGTTAATGTATTTACGCCAATTGTGACTCGACCATTATACAAAATACATGTACATGTATTTAGGCCTATAATAAGCTAAAGAAATGAAAACAAAACTATTTTTTGCAGTGTAAATTCAAAGAATTGTCTTATCAGACGGTTGCCGTCTACTCTTTTGTTATGAATTCATTTCAACATGTTACATGTATATGCCACAAATAGCCCAAATACCGATATTCTTGAAAACATTTGTCGCCACAAATGTGACAATGCTACATAAGTCAAATTAAAAAGGATAGATCTACATTTTACATCGTGACTTGTACTTAGATGGGCATTTGAACTGTTTGCAGAACTCTGATAAGGTCCAGAACTTGATAGAATTTGAGACCAAAATAGATCACGCCAGCCTGAGTAATCACGCAATCTGATCAAGAAGCAGATTGTTCCAATAAATCTTCTTCACTACTAGTAATAAATGTAAGAATAACACTTGATCATTTCTCAGAAGCCAGCGATGTACATGTAACTAGTGTCGGTATATATGCTTAACCATCTCTATTGTTTTGTTGGTCGATGATCATGTGACGATTAATCGCCGACATTCCCCCCGGTATGACTAAAACCCTAATCGCTGACGCGCCGAAACGTTTATGTCACAGCGGCAACCGATCAACCAAAAATCAACAAATCAATAGGCAGCATTTTAGTCGATAAAGCGTCGGCAACTTATCGCCAGCGATCGACGACTACTCGTCTGCGATTGGTAAGAAATCGTTCAGACATCGACCGACTTTATACACATCGCCAACTTGTCTGACTCATTTTCTTGTATCGTGACCTTAATTGTGGATCAAAGAAAAGCCGACGCCGCCGGGGCTTCGGTTTAATGTGACTGCTTGACGAAAAGATGCCTTAATCATATGCCGACGTCAGTGTACTAGTTAGTATTAATCGGCGAAAAATCTACCGGAAACGCCGACACGTTTGTGCCGCCGATTTTACATGCGAAAGCCCTATTACTAAAAGTCTTAATTCGTGGAATGATATTTCCTCATACTGATAAATTCTTTGAGACTGTGCCTTTTTCGAGAAACCAGTCTCCAACTGTTTTATTGGCTGATAATAAATAAAGATAAAGAAAAATGCACTGAAATCGGTTATATTTCAAGTGTGCCAAAGTCATAAATATTTAACGATGTTTGCACTCCTAACCGTTTCCCAAAACAACAAAATTGTAGATTTGATTTAATTCATGGAAGACACAGACAACAGAGGTTTTTTCGTTTCAGAACTATTTTAATCCGTCAATATCAGGCCCCGGTTTCTCGAAAATACTCAAATCTGAGCACCGTACTCAAATCACATGAAATTCACGTGAACTTCAATCGAATACCCTTCAACGTTTGACAGTATTCCGTTGAAGTTGAGCGTGTACTCATGAGTATGTAATTAAGTATTTTCGAGAAACCAGGGCCAGGTCCCGGTTTCACGAAAAAAACTTAAGTACGTTCTCAGACTCAAATCTGAGCACCGTACTCAAATCACACGAAATCCACGTGAACTTCAATGGAATACCCTTCAACGTTGGAGAGTATTCCATTGAAATTGAGAATGTACTCATGAGTATGTACATAAGTTTTTTCGAGAAACCAGGGCCAGGTGTTGATTGGGAAAGCGTTAAACAATTATTGGTAATCAAATATGCAACATTCTATGAAATCTACTTTCAATATCGTTTCATTGATTCGAAAACTTGATAATGCACTCATTGTTTTTATGATGATAATACCGTTTCAAAATCTCGGTCGACTTCGTTTCAGGCGATCGCTTTACTATAGCTCCAAACGAACACTCAAAGCCCAAACTATTTGACGTCATTTCCGCAACAATAATTCTGACCATCCGAAAACAGTGGTCAAACCATCCATTGCGCTCGGTTGAAAACTGCGGACCTATCAGGCCGAACTCGATTAGTATTATAGCTCTGAGTTATTGTAGATATCGCTACAATTGAGCACCAAGTGTGAGCTATCTGACGTCATTTCCGCAGCAATAGTCTAACTACCGGAAAAAGATTGGTCAGACCACCCGAGCCAATTTGGATCTCCTTGGATACCGGACCAACCAATGTCAAATAAACAAAGATCTTGATTGGCTGAAACAAAACGGGGATGAATCTAATAGATAGAACAGCGCTGGTTCGTAATGAATTGATGACTTGAGCTATGGTGTCAATCTAAGTCAACCGCATTGTCGAGATAAACAAATATAGTTTGATTGGCTGACACAGAATGGAGAGAAGAGCGCTGGTTCCAAATAATGGCTCAAACTATATTCTCAATCGATGTCGGCCCTATTCATTGAAGGATCATGCAAGATTTATATCTTGCTTTTTCTATGCTGCTTGGTAAAGAGATCGTGACATTTCAAAAATAATCCTTCCCCACATAAGGACGCTTTTTGACGCCATGCCGATGATCTTAATAGTACTACATTCTTGCTCGGGCTGCTTTAGATCAAAGTTGTTCACAGCGGAGAATCAAGGGATATAAAAGTTTCAGAAAATCGTCAATAATTCTGGTTAAACGTCACAAATAATTTTGTATTCCGATTGAAGCAAAGAAGGTGGAAAAACGTTAATGGGAGTTTGCTGGATTATGACAGATCTTTCAAGAACCAGATGATAAAAACGTTACTGACAACTAAATAACATTTTAGTGGAAGGGTATTCATATTTCAAACGTTGTCGCTCGCAGAAAGACCGTTCGTTAACCATTTCCTAAACAAGGAGGTCCCTGATAGGAAAGGCTAGAGAAAGCATTAAGACTAAAGAATAAAATACTGACAACAATAGTTTTCTCTTTTTGCCTAAACATTTTCGGAGCTATACTACGTAAGTGCTATCTTTTTTCAACACATATTTTGTTCAATGGTAAATGGTTAATGCACCACACGTAAATGATAGATCTAATGGTAAATGATTTTTATATGTTTTTGGTGTTTAATTATAGAGGCCTACTGTTTTGATTTCGAATGTTCAATGCCAAAGAAGGGTTGTAAACACATTCTTTGAATGTTTCTGCACAATTGTATTGTTATTGGGGCTCGTAAAATTATACCTTAAACATAGAAGTGCGTAACGTTTATTTATCAAACGTACTTTCATTTTCGACTTTGTATTGGCAAAGATGAATGAGACATATGATTTGTACTAGTCCTTTAATTCCCCACATCGTGTGTAGCGATTATCTACAAATAGATACACAAGAAAACAATAAGAATCTCTTGTAACCAACAATCTACCTACTCTTCAACTTTGACTAAGACGACAAACCGAAATGACCCAAAATATTATCGAAGAGATAGAGCTAGTGATGTCACAAGTCGAACTGCATTTGCATGCAGCCCGACCTGTGTCAACACTAACTTCAAATGTTACCAAATTTATCTATCATAACCAGCGATGACTGACCAAAAACAGACTCCTCGACTATTACATCAAAAATATAGTTTGTGCAGAATTTTCTGATAAATGACAAACACTTCTAGAAAATGTGTTAAATTGAAAATAAAACAATCTCTTAAGGCAATAAATGTTGTCATTATCATCAAGGCAACCTATTTTGGAAAATGAATGAGCACAGTGATTGCCAGGATCAGGCGGCACAGAACGTGCAGCCTGATCCGGGGAAACACTGTACAATGGCAACAAAAAATGCAGAGTATCAATATAACCCGACCGTATTCTTAATAATTATTTCTTATAAACCAAATCAGCATATTGTTTTAATTCTAGAACACTAGAACGGACATGAATCTACAACGAGTCTACGACTACAATGCAGAAACCTAAACAAATATTTGCAACCCTTCGAGTTACACAAGACCGAAGACATTGCTGACAATATAATTTGCGCTAAATTCCCCAATTGTCCAAATATGTCAATGATTCTAGGCAACAACAGTGTCACATGTCAACTCAATGTAGACACAATATGAAACATCAACCCTAAAAACCATCTGCAGCAGAAAATGGCTGACCAAACAGCATGGATCAAGATCGGACTGCACAAAATGCAAGCCGATCTCTTGCCAAGTTGTTTCGTAACACAAACTCAGTGAAAATGAATGCATACACTAGACTGTACACAAACCCAAGAATCTCTTAGTATCTCAATATGCAAAACACCTTATTGGCCAGATAAAGTGCGTTGTAAAATGAGCAAATATGCCGACGCCATTTTAACAGTGCAACCCTTGCTGCAGTCAACGCAATAAATTGCAGGAACAATAAATGCAACATGGAAATTATATATGGATGCGTGCAGACTAATCATTGGTGCATCATATTACAGCTTGATACATACGGAACTTGTATCTGGATCTCAAACCAAACATTTTTTCAACACATGTAGCATTTCTTCATTCTAACGACCATGCCTTTTTTTTCTCAGAGTCACGTGACCGGAAAAACCTTTTCGCACAAATATTTTCGATACCAAACGATTCGCACAAATCCTTTTTCGCTACTAATACAAATCGTAAGCGCTTTTGCCGCTTACATACCAGCCCTCTAATTGCAAAGTAATAGACTTTAATCCGATACTTTGCAATTACAAGCCTGAAAAAACATAATACTTGGTTCAAATTTCAAATACAGTTATTTACAGTCTTATAAAGACAAATTGTTTAAATTACCAATGACAAATGCTAAATGAACAGTTGACAAATTATCAAGTCACAACTTCAGCTCATGAATATTCTTGTGTACAAGACAAAAAATGAATGCTTATTCTAGTTCAAGCATAACCACCAATTTATCGATTGGCCTAACTAAAACATTTGTGGCTGTTCTAACTTTGACCTGACGCACAAGACCAGCACGGTCTGGCAAAGTTTCAACAACCACTGCAAGTGGCCAAGAATTCCGTGGTGCATTCGAGTCCACAATGACGACAATATCTCCAACTTTGACATTTTTCCTCTGAAAGTGCCATTTTTGACGCTCTTGTAGAAGGGGTAGGTACTCTCGTACCCACCTCTTCCAAAAGAGGTTAGACATGAACTGAATTTGTCGCCATCTTCGTTTACAATAATTGTCATCTTCATCAAAAATACCCGGAGGTAGATTTGTCTCACTTTTTAACAACAGCAGGTGATTAGGTGTGAGTATGTTTAGATCATTCGGTTGATCTGATGCGCGTGTAAGCGGACGGCTATTCAATATAGCTTCAATTTCACATAGAAGTGTCGAAAGTCCTTCATCGTCAAGCACTTGTTGCTTTAGAGTATAGTTCATTGCACTCCGTACTGATTTAATGAGTCTTTCCCATACACCTCCAAAATGGGAACCCATCGGTGGGTTAAAGGTCCATTCAACATTATGTTGTATCATAGCACTATTTATTGCCGTAGAGTTCCATTCGTTAATGGCAGTTTTCAACTCACGTTCCGCGCCAACGAAGTTTGTCCCATTATCAGATATCATTTTCTTAACCTGACCGCGGCGCGCAATAAACCGTCTCAAGGCATTGATATAAGAACTTGTGTCTAATGAGTATGCTAATTCTAAATGAACAGCCCTACTAGCCAAGCAAGTGAAAATAACGCCCCAGCGTTTAACTCTACTTCTTTTCATTTTGACTTCAAAAGGTCCAAAATAGTCAACTCCTACCCGCGTAAAGGGTGGTTCATCCGCAATCACTCGGTCTCGCGGTAATGTAGACATTTTCTGTTGGCCAACATGTGCCCTTTGTCGTCTGCAATCAACACACTTTGATATGACTTTCTTAATAGCCGAAGGAGCTCTGATTAGCCAGTATCTTTGCCTCAAGTTAGCCAACATGTGATTTCTCCCAGAATGCATAAGCTTACTGTGAATATCTCTTAAAATCAAAGTTGATACATGATGATCCTTTGGTAGGATCACTGGGTGCTTTTTTGTACAAGAGATATTTGCGTTGTGCAGTCTACCACCCACACATAATAGCTTGTCTTGTATTATTGGGTCTAAGCTTTTCAAGCTACTTCTCTTCTTTACCTTAGAATCTGACCCTTGTAGGTCTTTAATTTCATCTGCAAAGCACTCTAACTGAACAAACCTCAATATCTCTGATTCTGCTTCTTGCAGGTTTGATAAAGTTAACTTCCTAGGCAGTGTACCTTTCAGTATTTGACCACACTTCAACCTAACACGTTCTTGTAGCATGGACCTAATTTTCAAAATCCAGGCTACACTTCTTTTAAGACCATACCATGAAGAATGGTAGTTGATAAGCCTATTCATAGGTTCATCCTTGACCTTTAACATAGAAAGTCCTACGGGGATGGCTTTCACCTCCGGATCATCATCGTTTAGCTCTAACTTACCTTCGGGTTCACAAGACCATTGCTCTCTATCTGACCAAAGAAAATCTGGGGCTTTTATCCAATGATTTAACCAATCTTTCTCAATGACTCCCATGCCTCTGGAAGCTAAATCTGCTGGATTTTGTTTTGTGTTAATATAACACCACTGATCAGGCTCTGACCCTTCATGTATGACTGTAAGTCTATTTGCAACAAATGTATGAAAACGACTTGATGTATTTCTTATATATCTAAGTACAGACATGCTGTCTGTCCAAAAGTAACTACTATCTACCATTATTTCCAACTCACGTTTCAGCATTTTGTCCGTTCGTACAGCCACTGTTGCTGCTGTCAGTTCCAATCTGGGAACGGTAACCTTTTTAAGGGGTGCAACTCGAGATTTTCCCATTACAAAGGAACAATGTACTCTATCATTTGTATCAACTAACCTTAAGTAGGTAACAGTCCCATAGCCTTTCTCACTAGCATCAGCAAAATGGTGCAACTGTACTGTTCGTGGTTGGCCAAAAGTTTGTGGCTTATAGCACCTCTCAACACAGTAGTTCGACACATCCTGAATGTCGTTTAACCAACGACGCCACATCCTCGCATACTTCTCAGGAATTTGATCGTCCCAAGACAACTGTGCTTGACACAATTCTTGAAGTATTGTTTTGGGTCTGAGAACAAGTGGTGACAAAAATCCAAAAGGATCATATATTGAACTTACACATGATAAGATGCCTCTTCTTGTGAAAGGTTGACCTTTCAAGTCTATAGTGAAGTTAAAGGTGTCTGTCTGCATACACCAACTTACCCCTAGAGTTCTCTCTATAGGCAGACGCTCATAATCTAGGTCCAAATCCTTTATACCACTCGCCCTATCCTCTACTGGAATACTGTTCACTACCTCTCTACTATTGGAAATCCATTTGGATATGTTAAACCCACCTTCCTCAAGAATTGCTTTAACATCTTTTACCAATGATGTGGCTCTACTTACCGTGGATGTTGATTTAAGGCAATCGTCCACATAGAAATTCTTCAGCACAGTGTCAATTGCTTCTTGCTCAAATTTGCCCTGTACATCGGTAGCTGCCTTTCGAAGGGCATAATTTGCACAGCTCGGTGAGGATGTGGATCCAAATAAATGGACATTCATCTTATACTCGGTTGGGTTCTTACTTGTATCCCCTAAATCCCACCATAAAAACCTTTGATAGTTTCTGTCCCTCTCTGTTACTCGTACTTGGTAAAACATACTCTCTATATCACCGGTTACAGCTATCTTTTCTTGTCTAAATCTTAAAAGGGTACCAACAAGGTTGTTAGTAAGGTTAGGACCTTGTAAAAGCATATCATTCAGTGAAACTCCCTGAAATTTTGCCGCACAATCAAAAACCACTCTGATTTTATCCTTTTTGGGGTGGTAAACACCATGATGGGGTAAATACCATACCTGTCCTATCGTGGGTATATCATCTCTCGACACTTTCCGGGCATAACCCTTCTTAAAGATATTACTCATGAATTCAGTGTACTTCCTGTGAAAATTTACGTCTTTCTCGAAACGCTTCCTGAGCATAATAAGCCTTTGTTCTGCTTGTTTCCTATTATTCGGCATAATAGTTGGTCTATTTGCAAATGGTAAATCAATTGAGTAATGACCTTCAATCCTCTTAACTGAATTGGTGACTACCTGAAGAAACTGTTTGTCTTCCCGTGAATTCTCAGGAACGTCATCTATGACTCTCTCGCAAAAGTCATAGTTAAATTGGTTAACAATCTGATCCTGTAAAGTGGGCTCCACTTTGATAAAATTTGAAACCACCTTACCATTATATGGTGACGTGTCTAATGGGCCATTGATCACCCAACCAAATATCGTTTTCACCGCAAAGGGTCCGCCATTCTGACTTGGGATAACCTCCCACGGCTCCATAGCCTTGGGCACATTGACTCCTATCAATAAATCTACAGGGCTTTCGATACGCTGCAGTGACACATCCTTCAGATATGACCAATTCTTCAAATCATCTGATGAAATCACATCCTTTTCACATACAGGTAACTTACCTTGAGTAAACACTACTGGCAAGTCAAGTGAACTATTTCCATCCAGTGAACTAATTTCTAAACCACTTACCTTGTAGGTAGTGTATACACTTTCCTTGTTCATAGTAGAAAGACTAATTTTGGCCTTCTTACCTTCCAAATTAAGTGCCTTGACCAATCTTTCTGAGCAAAAAGAAGCTGTACTTCCCGAGTCTAAGAAGGCATATGTCTCTAAATACTTATCACTCGATTTAACCTTAACCCTAACAGGAACTATTGGCAATGCCTGGGTAACTTTCTCTCCAGCCCCCATATGAGTAGCAGAGGATGTGGCTTTAGGTGTAAATTCAGGAGTATCCACATTTAAGGATCGGTTTATGTGAAGTATAGAAGTGTGTAAACCGTTACAATACTTACACTTGTCCTTATTTCTACATTCATTCTTAAAGTGACCAGACTTAAGACACCCAAAACACAATCCCTTCGACCTCAGAAACGCAAACCTGTCCTTAATATCTTTCTCCCGTATTTTATTACACTCGTGTAGAGCATGATTATGCAGGTTGCAAAATAAACAAGGTTTTTGCTGTGCATCACTTACCTTGCTGCTAGAACCATTTTCTGACAGATTAGTGACAAAACTTTTGCTACCTGTATTACCCTTTGCATTTGACTTTGATTTTGCCAAAGAGTTATTTGTATTGGATAGTACCAATCTCCCATACACTGGGTCTCTGGCTTTAAGAGCTTCCTTACGTATGAAAGAGACAAGGGTTTCAAACTTTATCATGCCATTCTTTGACCTTACATCATATACAATATTTCTCCATTTATCATGCATGAAGTAGGGCAGTTTTTTGACAATTAGTTTTAAATTATCCGGGTACTCGATAATAGCCGAAGCGTTGGTGTCGCCAACCGCGAATAAGCATTCACGTAAGAATATTGCATACTCATCTAGTGCCTGCGGGTCATCAGCTTTGATGACTGGCCAATTCAGAGCTCTTTCGACGTATGTTCGCGCAATGACATTCTGATCACCGTAGCGATAAGCAAATTCTTCAATAGCCGCTTTAAAACCTTTTTCCGCGCTAAGATTTGAATATCCTACGACTAGTTTGTGGGCTTCGCCGCTCGTAAATTGTAGCAAGAAATTTAACTTTTCTTCGAAGGAATCAGTGTTTGAACACACCCTTTGGTTAAATTGCCTAGTGAACCTTTTGTAATCTAAAACGTTTCCGTCAAATTTTAAAATTTCAGCCTTCGGTTTATTGAGCTCGCGTGTCACTAATAAATTGACATCGGTTTCGCGTGAATAATTCAAAGCGTGATTGTTACTGTCAATAACTATCTGTTTCGGCGTAGATATACTCTGTGATTTCAAATCTGTACTCTTTCCCAATGCTCGAAGTTCTTCTTCAGCTTCAATGAAACTCCTCTCTAAATAGTCTAGCGCCTTTTCTCTCGCGCTGCTCACCTCCAGCTCGGTTTTAAGATTCAATTCTTCTTCTTTGAACCGTACTCTTAGCTTCTCTTCTTCCAATTCCTGTCTCAATTTGACGGATGATGCCCTAGCCTTCAACTCGGCCTGTCGCTGAGCCTCCTTGACGCGTTCAATTGACACCTGTGATGCAACGCTTTGTTGGCTTGCTGCGTAGTTACTGCTAGGTCTTCTGGTGTTCCTGGTTACCCAACTTTCACATAATGATTTCACCTCTGAAAATTTTCTAGTCTCTTTTTCAAACTGCTTGCTCAATTCTTGTTGATCATCACTGTCGCTCAACGTTATGCAAGCATCATTTAAATCGAGAAGATCTTCATAGTATGACAACCACCTTGAGTAAGTGTCCTGAATTATAGTATGATCTTTATCCTCATCGATAAGTCTGTGAATGTCACTGGATAAAGTGTTGAGTTTTCTGAAAGTCTTATCTCGATCCTTTAATTTAAGGTCCAGTTGATATGAACGACCCTTCTCAGTGAGAGCTCTGGATCTCTGATGAGAGTCTTCGGATTCTGTCCCATGAAGTTCCATAATGAACATGTATTGGCAAAGATGAATGAGACATATGATTTGTACTAGTCCTTTAATTCCCCACATCGTGTGTAGCGATTATCTACAAATAGATACACAAGAAAACAATAAGAATCTCTTGTAACCAACAATCTACCTACTCTTCAACTTTGACTAAGATGACAAACCGAAATGACCCAAAATATTATCGAAGAGATAGAGCTAGTGATGTCACAAGTCGAACTGCATTTGCATGCAGCCCGACCTGTGTCAACACTAACTTCAAATGTTACCAAATTTATCTATCATAACCAGCGATGACTGACCAAAAACAGACTCCTCGACTATTACATCAAAAATATAGTTTGTGCAGAATTTTCTGATAAATGACAAACACTTCTAGAAAATGTGTTAAATTGAAAATAAAACAATCTCTTAAGGCAATAAATGTTGTCATTATCATCAAGGCAACCTATTTTGGAAAATGAATGAGCACAGTGATTGCCAGGATCAGGCGGCACAGAACGTGCAGCCTGATCCGGGGAAACACTGTACAATGGCAACAAAAAATGCAGAGTATCAATATAACCCGACCGTATTCTTAATAATTATTTCTTATAAACCAAATCAGCATATTGTTTTAATTCTAGAACACTAGAACGGACATGAATCTACAACGAGTCTACGACTACAATGCAGAAACCTAAACAAATATTTGCAACCCTTCGAGTTACACAAGACCGAAGACATTGCTGACAGTATAATTTGCGCTAAATTCCCCAATTGTCCAAATATGTCAATGATTCTAGGCAACAACAGTGTCACATGTCAACTCAATGTAGACACAATATGAAACATCAACCCTAAAAACCATCTGCAGCAGAAAATGGCTGACCAAACAGCATGGATCAAGATCGGACTGCACAAAATGCAAGCCGATCTCTTGCCAAGTTGTTTCGTAACACAAACTCAGTGAAAATGAATGCATACACTAGACTGTACACAAACCCAAGAATCTCTTAGTATCTCAATATGCAAAACACCTTATTGGCCAGATAAAGTGCGTTGTAAAATGAGCAAATATGCCGACGCCATTTTAACAGTGCAACCCTTGCTGCAGTCAACGCAATAAATTGCAGGAACAATAAATGCAACATGGAAATTATATATGGATGCGTGCAGACTAATCATTGGTGCATCATATTACAGCTTGATACATACGGAACTTGTATCTGGATCTCAAACCAAACATTTTTTCAACACATGTAGCATTTCTTCATTCTAACGACCATGCCTTTTTTTTCTCAGAGTCACGTGACCGGAAAAACCTTTTCGCACAAATATTTTCGATACCAAACGATTCGCACAAATCCTTTTTCGCTACTAATACAAATCGTAAGCGCTTTTGCCGCTTACAGACTTACTTACAGTATTTCGTATTCATTTTTTTTAAAATATTCAATACTCATACGCGGATTTAGAGGGGGCGGAAGCGGCGCGCGCCCCCCCTAAAATCGCCAGATTTTTTTTTGTGTGTGTGAAAGGGGGGCTATCAAAGAATAATTAAAGTCAAAGTTAGAAATTTCATCGAACTTATAATAATCAATTTATGACAATGACTTTGATAATGTCGGTGTTTTCCCATTTTCTTTGGCTGATATGTAGTAAGACCGACGCTAGTGTCTGTTAAAAGGGGGTCTGTTTGTCAAATGGTCAAATAAAAGCGACACTCGGATGTCGCTATTTAATTTTGTTAGTCAGCATCGTATAACCGAGCAATTGGCCGAGACCTTGACAAGCGCCTGCATGGAAAAGATAAAATTGCAAAATGTGAACGACAAAATCAATCTATCAGTGTGATACGAGGGCATTCATATGACAGAAAATAGTCAAAACATCGGCGATTTGTACAAAGTGGGTTTAGCCTCTCTTACAACCCGTCGTGCGTCTTTTTAAATCGTACGTTTTAAAACTCTGCAAAATCACACGATTTATAAAGACGCACGACGGGTTGTAAGAGCGCATAAAAACTGTCCTGTCAATTCTTTGCCGCGTGCAGTCTGCGTCGTGGTTGCGTCCACTAAAATCGTACGTTGCGTGCATCGCACGACTAAACGTACGTTTTAGACGCAGACCGCACGCAGGAGTACGTACGACCGGTTGTAAAAAAGGCTTATAATTGGAAATCGAGTCGTGAGCCGTGACGAAAGGTTACGGTATATTCTAATACATGTGAATAGGGAGGAGGGCCTATTTTCCACTGAATAAAAGCGAACAATGGCAGATATTGCGTGCTGTCCGCGAAGCCACGTGAGTTCAGTAGCTGTATTTAGATAGTACTTTGTCGATCTATTACAGGGAAACGGGTTCGAGTCACATGTTTTTATAATTCGATATCCCTCTTCCCTCGTTAATTTAGACTCGCTGATCTTTGATCATTCACAGGTCGTTGTCTATCTATAATATTAAAATGATCGCCGACAAGTAGTCACCGAGGCTTAACCGATTTCGTTTTAAACCTATAATAGCCCTCGAATTGTGGACAATCTTTAACTTTAAGCAGTTAAAGGTCAACATCCCTCCCCCAACCGTTCCGCTTTTTTCACCTGAGGCGTTGATTAATCGATGACTTATTTCTAAGTACTCTTTGTAAACCGTCGTTACCCCATTGACGGCGGATCGGGCGTTTATTAGATACGTACAAGTTCTTTGAAAAATGCATTTTTGAGGAAGTTTCTTTCAACATAAAAAAACGAAATTATTCACAGTCAAAGTGAATCTATACAAGAAATAGGTCTGCATGTCCCGGAAATTTCGCCATTTTGTCTTTCTTTAAAAAATTCTGACACGGAGGGAGGGAATACCCCTCCCAAACCCTCCCCAACAGGAAAAACAATATCAAACATGGTAAAAAAAACACACAAAAAACCTCAATTGCCTCTGTGAATAAATTTGTAGGTTTAGATATAGTCTTGCAATATTAGATATGGTTAATTTAAAAGGCAAAGAAATAGATCCGCAAGTTCCGGAAATTGCACCATTTCGTCTTTCTTTTAAAAAAAATCCTCACGTGCAGGGAGGGGACACCCCTCCCAAACCCTCCCCAACAGGCACACAAATATGTATCATGGCGTAATTAACAACCGAAAAAATGTGTCATCTATGATAATTTTGTAGGTTTATAATTATATGGTTTATGCAATATATGATATACGCATATTTAAGAGGCGATTAAATAGGTCTGGATGTTCCGGAAATCGCACCATTTCGTCTTTCTTTTTGAAAATTTTCTCACACGGATGGAGGAGACACCCCTTCCAAACCCTCCCCAACAGGAAAAACAATATCAAACATGGTGTAAAAAATCACACAAAAAAAAAAAAAAAAACTAAATTGCCTCTGTGAATTAATTTGTATGTTTTGATATAGGTGTTACAGAGCCGATATCGGGCCGATCTGAATGTTTGCTGGGAATGGATCAGATATGCGCAGTCTGATCAAGAACCAGGTTGTTCGAAACCTTCTTCAATACTAGCAGTAAATGTAAGAACAAGACTTAATCATTTCTAAGAAGCTAACGATATACGAGCACAAGTTTTTGGTGGCCATTTTAAAAAAATCTAGCATACGCGATGGCTAATGAGCCACTTTTTAACATGGGAACACATCTCTGACCTTTTCCAGACTCAAAATCCGTAAAATATGATCTTACAATGCAAAACAAATTTTAGGCTGCTGATGTTTGATACCAAGTCAAATTGTCTTTTTTCATGGCGGCCATCTTGAAAACCATTCAAAATGGCGAGTGCATCCCAGGATATCGACTGTTAACATCTTGATTCTTATTCAGGGGGTTCCAATGAACATTTCTATACCACTCCCAGACTGCCCTTAGGGGGGTGCGTGCAGAGCCCTCCTGGTCCACGGACTATAAGTATCACCGTTATTTTGTTGGTAAATCCGACGCATCTCCGATTAATCGACAAAATTCTTCCGATATGACTAAAAACCCCATCGCCAACGCGTCGGAGCGTTTATAAATGTGACAGGGGCAACTGATCAACCAAAATCAACAAATCAGTCGGCGGCCTTTTTTGTAGATTAAACTTCGGCGATTGCTCGCCGGCGATCGACCAGAATACTTACGGCCTTCTGACGGACAACGGCCAATTTTATACACATTGCCAACTTGTCTGACCTATTTTCTCGTGTCGTGATCTCCATTGCGGATAAAAGAAAAAGCCGACGCCGCCGATGCGCCGAATAGGTTTATTTAAGAGGCAAAGAAATAGGTCTGCATGTCCCGGAAAATGCACCATTTCGTCTTTCTTTTAAAAAAAATTCTCACGCACAGGGAGGGGACACCCCTCCCCAACAGGCACACAAATATGTATCATGGCGTAATCAACATCCGAAAAAAAAGAGTCATCTATGATAATATATGATATAGGCATATTTCAGAGGCGATTAAATAGGTCTGGATGTTCCGGAAATTGCACCATTTCGTCTTTCTTTTTGAAAATTTTCTCACGCGAAGGGAGGGGATACCCCTCCCAAACCCTCCCCATCACTTACACCAATAGAAATCATGTTGAGAAAAACATGAAAATAACACGTGCGTTTTCATTAATGGAGTTCTGGATATTGCGATTGAGCTTTTTAATTTGATCACAAAATATCAACGCGCATATCCCTGAAATTATACTATCATTCCTTTATTAAAATATTCTGTGTTTTAAAATGTTATGAGGACAGAAATACGACATATCGTAGTTTACGTTTAAAGATGATAATCTGTATGTACGGCGTTTTCGGACATATCCAACGTTATGATGTTACGCCCCCCTAACCGAAAATCCTGGATCCGCCCCTGATACTATCAAGAAAGAGTTACACATTTTTCAAAAATCATTTGTTAAAGCAATGGTATTGTTATACCTATACTGATAAACAGATACCTTTGTAACATATACATGCTATTTTCGTTTTTGACTAATATTTATTAGTCTGACCTCATCAAATGTGCATATCGACAAAATTGTGGTATCCCAAAAATTACCATATAAATAATGCAATAAATCGTTTGAAAAATCATACGCAGTTTACTTTTCGGGTATGTATGATACTTTTGATTATTTATTCTTATTATGTATTTCTGATTCTTAAGAGCGTTTTAATCAAAATACTTTTTTAAGACACATATTTAGCATGTAGATGAAAGATTTACAGTAAGGAAGTTCTTTGTGGTTAGCAAGTTTTACCATACATGTATTTATTAATTAGCAAAACAAAAGAAGTTGTTTCTTTTATATAATTCCCACGGTAATTTAGAGACATAGTTTTTGACTGTCTGTTTTTTCTATTTGTCTGTTTGACCAGAATAAATTATAGCTTCAGATTCTTTTTTTCAAATTTTCACATTTTGTAGCAGCATCCCACACAGTGCTAATACCTTTCATGCGATACAGTATCATTGAAAATGTCCTTGCTTAAGATCAAACATGAAGGCTAAACACGAAAGCTTTTTTATGGATTGATGTCATTGTTGTTTCAACTAGTTGTCCCAGCCTCTCAAACCAATAAGCACAATGTGTATGTATTTTATAGGCATAATTGATAAAATCAGAAAATATGGCTGAGGCAATGGAGATTCTTCATGAGAGGTGTGGCAGCATGGACAGTCACACAAGCATAGACAAGGAACCGCCACAGAAGCTGCCATTTCCAAAATACCTGACGTTTGATCACTTCGTATCGGAGATTGGCAACAAAATGGATTCATTTTCAACGATATCATTGGAAAACGTCAGGACTATGTTTATGGGTAAGTAGAAACTCGTTTTCATTTTGATATAATTTAATATTAGATCTAGATCTAGTTGATTTCATTAAAATCCAAGCGTTTTTGATTGGTTGGAATTTTTATTCGTGGCTCAATGAAAAAAAAAATGCCGGAACTACTTTCCCTGTCAAACATTGTATTAGGCCGCATTGTTTACCTGCCTTTTTTTGAAAATTGATTATGAAAAGTTGTGGTTTGTTGTTCGCGGATTCATGCAGTGTGATTAGATTACCTTTTTCAAACCTGCATAAAGAAATAAAATAAAATTGCATTCATTTCTTAGATATTTTTTTTAATACTCTAAACCCCTTTTCCCAAACGGCAATAATTTGTGATTTACAAATACCAAAATAGCAAATAAGACAAATAAGATATAGATACTGTTATCTGTGATTTTCCTTTGATATTTTTCAGAAGCGTTGGACTCGGAGGTCTTCAATGAAACACAAAACTTCAAAGCTATGCTAAGTAAGCTAAAGAAGAGGGGTTACATCTACCCCGGAAACTTAACTAATCTCAGGAGAATAATATGGAAGATCGAGGATCACGATATCCAACTAACAATGATGAAGGAAGTAAATAGGTATTCAAAAGAACAAAAGGCAGTTTACATGGCACCCCCGACAGAAGGACACGGTAATTTGGTTGGGGTTTACAGCTTCAAATAAGAAGGAGCGATTGTTTTTCAAAATGCAAAATGTCGTTCAACGTCCATCAAACTTTATGTTCTAGACCGTCATTGGAATCGTTTTGATTCTTTTTCACAGTATATTCATATGAAATCACTACTATGTATAAGAGGAGGCATATATATATGAGCCGGGATCTGGAAAAACGTCCCTTATAGCATTTTTCAGAATTGAGTTTCAAGATCAGCCTGTTGTCAAATGGAGTTCAATATGCATCAATGTTGCTCTCTATAAGTTACTACAGGCCACGAATAAGCTATTGGAGAACAATATGGATCCTGATCAGACTGTGCGTATGCACAGGCTGATCTGGATCTATGTTGGGCTCAAAAGCCTTAAGGGACGTTTTTCCAGATCCTGGCTCATATTAATTTATTTGATACATGATACTTCACGTGAAAGTTTTTGAGCCCAAAGTTTTTACTTACTTCTCTATCGTTGACAAACGTGTTCATTGTAGATCGATTTCAGAGATAACTTGCTGAAAATGAATTATGACGCTCTCATGGTCCTACCAACCCCCAAATAAAGAGCAACAATGCCGCCATCTCAAAAATTATTGCAAAATGTTTTTTGGGAGGAACATTTCACGTTTCTAATTGATCTTTGATTACTTCTAATTTACAAAGAAGTTGTGAGCAACCCAAGGTCAGTTAATTTCAAATGAAATAAAAAATCTATGCTGTATTGACTATTTCAATTTCTACAGTACATGGCTACAGACGCCTACATTGCGAGGTGAAGAATGCGAACTACTATGAATACCAGACGGACGAATTAGAAACACTGGTGCACAGAATCTCTACAATAACGGGGATAGATGTTGGTAACATACTTCTAGATGGAATACAGTATACTGGAAATATCCATGTTACACTCCTCATACCAGATAAACAGTACGACCTGTTTCGTGCTATGATAGCCATACAAGGGGAAGTAGACATGAACGTTGATTTGATCACATTCAATGATGGAACCACAATTGAAGGTTTGGAAGTTAAGAAATTATTTACCATCTATTTAAAAAGTGCATGGAGTAGGTTAGATAAATACGGTCATCTCCTGTTAAATAGATGTGAATATAATGCCAAAAACACAAAGTGCAATATGTACATGTATATAAACTAAATGTTTTACTTGCACAACTATGGATACAGGGAATGCATGTTTATCCTTTTACATGTTTATAAGTGTCCCTTAAATATGCTTTTAAAAAACACCTTTCGATTTTTCCTCTCCGCTTACTATTCTGTTTCAGACAATTTTTTTTGAAATTTCCATTTTCCAGAACACATCTGATTATATGAAGGCCTATGTCCGTTTCAAATCATTACAGTTCCTAAAGGAGAAGCCATTGGATACCCAATCTCGTCAACAAGTTCCAGAGAAGAACTACATCATCTTAAACAAACAACAAACAGATTCCAGGGTCAGATAGCTGCACTTGAGAGACAACTGAGGGAACATGACAAAAAGTTTGAAGAAATGACGACTGCCCGCAATGTGCCTAGAATGCAGGAACCAGGTGCAAAAGAATACTTACTAAAATGCTTTTCTAGTATAACGAGGAAAAATACATATGTAGGCACACCTAAAAATCTTATTCATTTTTTATAAGCGACAATTTGTAAGAAGATGAATTTGACAGAAGTGTAATGTTTAAAGTGTCAACTATGTTTCAAATCGAACATTTTCTAGACGTTTATATGTAATTGTGTATACATTATGTTATATGTAAATAATCTGAGTATCAAGGCCTGATAAGCATGTTTCTTAATTCTTGAAAGTCAATTATTTCAGAGAAGGCAGAATGTGCATCTGGTACCAAAAGCAAAATCACAATGTCAGGTAAAACTCTGTCAGACGAAAATAAAAAACCAAAAGAGGATGTAGATGAAATAGGAGAGTCGGAAATGGACCCGTTTTCCGCGATCGTTAAAAGAGGAGTGACTAAACAACTCGAGGAGCTTTTTAGGACAAAGGGTATGGTTTGCTTTGAACAACTTGTACAGGTTTAGCAAATTGCTTATTACTGCCTTGAGATGATTGCATGTACGAGTATGTTCTTTCCGTGCGCATGTAATGACTGGAGTATAAGGAATAGACATTATCATATATTGTTCAAATTAAAAACAAGCACTATAGAACAATCAACGGCTCATAAAACACCTTTATAACGTGTATCATACACCATCAGGTATTTCTGTTTCAAATCAGATTCGATGTCTACCTGTTACAAGATAATACTTTTTTACTTACAAATACATGGTATTTGATGGCACTTTCTGACACGACATTTAGCGTTTGACATCCAAAAGTCTGAGGGGGTGCAGACAAAAAATGTTCCAAAAACTCTTTCTCATGTATTTTTCAAGAATTCTCTAACAAGAACGTCAAAATCAAGTATTTCTTTTTAGAAGTGGATAGGGTCCAAAATATGTTTTCCATTCTTCATATTCCATGTAGGTCTTAAAATAGATAAAGAAAATGGCGGATATAAAGTAGAAGTTGTGAGGAGGGCTATGAAAACCAGCGGAGAACTTTCAGACAAAGAGATAGCAATTATTGAGAAAAGCGCTAAAGTCAAAGAAACAGAAATGACACAACAAGTCAGAGAGACCAAGAGTCTTGCTCTCCTTAGATTGTACTATTTAGAAAACGTCGGCTTGCCAAAAATTACGGATATAGGTAAGAAAGCATTTTGATTCATCCGACTAGCACTTGTTGGCTGGTCACCAGACCATAAAATTCTGATAGATTCACCTTTCTCAAAGAACTGCTGGCAATAAAAACAGTATTAACCAATGTGTTTTTCCTGTATTACTACCCAATCGTCCATTCTTTTTCATTTACAAAGAAATTTCGTTCAAATACCCATTAATTAACAAAATTGTGCTGAAGATGACGAAAATGCTTTACAATTGTCTATGTAGCATATTGTCTTATTTCCATTTTAAAGTATATTGCTTGATACAGTTTCTGCCTCCAAAAATCAACCATCATTACCGATTTACCAAAAAGGAATCATTTGATCTCAAATTGATAGATGAGGATATAGAAACGGATAAGGTTATTAGACGAAAAAGAACGATTTTATTCTGTCTTTGAAAACTTATGTCTGATACTTGCAGTATATGATCGCTTTTACGAACGCTTTTAAACAAAAATCTCGCAACTTTCAGTTCTTTAATTATTCTCGTAAGCTGTAGTTACATAATTCTTGTTAAGGACAGATCCTCCAGTTGTTACTGCGCAACTTACTGCGCATATCCTAGATATTGAAATAAAGCTGTTTCAGTAATTGACCTTTTCAGTAAATGTATTCTTTACATTTAGTTAATGTTTGGTTGATAAATGACAAGACCCTTTTCGGTTATTTCCATTTTCACTGTTTGGTCAATTAAAGTGTACTAGTACTCGGATGGTACATTTCGCTTTCTGTTACGCGTTCAACATGTGGCGTTAGCGAAAGGAAACGGAGCAACAAAAGCAAAGCGGTGTCTTTATGAGCTAGTCCGCTTCAGATAGACACAAAAGACGACACTTTTTATTATCTAAAGCTGGAAATGAGGAAGAAAATGGATAAAAATTGAGAAACAATTTCGGACAGAGCTGCAAAAAGTAAATCAAATTTTACTTATAACTATGAAAAACGCTTGGTTTGATATATTTTTCTTTTTTTGTTTTTGTAGGTATGACCAAACACTATGTCTATACCAAAAAAGAAAAAATTCTTACCGCTGGAATATTTTTTATTATCAGAAACGTTGCGAAAAAAGAGCAATTTCAGCTACATTTGAAAGAATGTTTTACTAAAAATTTCAAAATCATCACTAAATTTTCCCAAATTGATAATCATTTAGACAGAATAAAACATATTAAACACAATAAAGACTTATTTATGTAATCCTAGTCATTTCGAACACCTTTTTGTGAGTATCAAAGTGACACCTCATTTTTGCAATTTTAGACAAGAGTAGTCTCCCTTGAAATCCAATAACTTTTTAATTCGCTTGGTGACCTATAGTTTTTAAGTCATATTTTTACTTCTCATATATTTAAGTATCAGTACAGAAAAAATAAAAAAAATCTTACCGTAGGAAATAAATGGAGGATCTGTCCTTAAAAGGCATCGATATTTATCATTAGATGAGTTCATGGAAACACATCTGAAGGAAGTAGGAAGGATGGACCTGCTGGAGCAATGGAACAAAAAGAAAAAGGAATCGATGAGGGAAGGTTTACTGCCTGGTTTAGGAGGACTGCCGGGGTTGGGCGATCTTTTTGAAACACTAGTGGGTAAGTATATGCTTACTATAGTCCTGCCTTTATAAGTACACGTACTTCCTTTTGAAACGTATTTTGAGCTTGCCACAACGGCTCTCGTCAATATCCGTTGCCACGGATAATGCCCGGAAATTTACGAGGGTATTATTGCTTGTTAATTTCCGTTTTCACGGAATACGCCCAAAGATTCACAAAATGTTTTGTAGTTAATGATGTACTGTATTCCTTAAAATAGATTGGAATACCATTCTGCTCGTATGAATGGAACCATTCTCTAGAGGATTGACACTGTCCCTCACATTGACTATATTGAGTCCTCTGAAGAAAAAAAACTTTTGAAACATTGTGAAAAAAATGCATGTCATTTGTGACAAGCAATTTTTTCATTTCCCAAAATATTTTCTATCCCAAAAGACTAAAACCTTTCAAATTAAATTTATATTTCGTATTTGAAATTGCCGTCTGCAACACCTTTGAATTTGGACCAGTCCAAGTTTTCCGTTTGGTAATGGGTCAATCATATTATTTACAGAATCTACACTAAAGCCAGTGATAAGGGACCTTCTTAGTCGAGTGAACTCAAAACTATCAAAAGAAGACATAGATGAGCTGAAAAAGCGGACCAATAAAAACCCGGACGATAAAGGAATTCTAGAATGCTTGGTTAGGGAACGTCAGAAGGAAACGGGAGATTTCGTATGGGGAATAGGTAGGGCAGTGTTCATAACTTTGACTAGGTTTGAACATGTGGTAACTATTGCTTGAAAACTAGTAATCCGTAATTATAAATTGCTGTTTATAGGCCTACCCTTTCCTGAACGACAATATATAGGGTGTTCCAATTTGAAACTTGCTACAGATTTCAAAAATGTGTCACTTAAAGATTTGAATATTACACCACGGAAATATTGAGTGTTTATTATCAGCATTTCCTTCGTTTGCCTCAATGCTTTTCCCAAGTCTTTTCTTTCAGGTACGTCATTTGAAATCAGGTATTGTTTGCTAAAACCTATTAAGTGTAATATTACTGTGTTGTAAGTTGTCCGGTAGATTTGTGCAGTCATTCCATGATGACGTCCACGGAACAGAGTGAGAGGTAGGGATCGTGATTTTTCATCGATAATATCCTTTTCCTTAACTGGCCGTATCTTGCATTGATACTCATATTATAGTTCATTGTAACCACAGCGTTGATTTTTCATTTTGTACACATTCAGTTTTTGAGCACTTCTGGACATTTTTTAAAGAATGACCGTACCTTAAAACATCCAAGTAAGAGCAATAGCTTGTTCCCTAGTTCTCTATTTACGGCGTTAATAATCACTCATAAATGGAACCGTTTCTCGCTTGTCAAGGCATGAATCGACCAATCAAGGAAATTATAAAAGAAAAACTACAACACATAACTTTCGCGCTGTTCTGTAGACATCATTTTGGAATAACTTTAAAAATCTGACTGCAATCATCTTCCGAACAACTTACGACACAATGAATATAATATATCATTTTACAGATGATTTGCGTACATTCTTAACCGAGATATTCCAAGGCATCGGCAGGCCAGATCTGATTGACTTGCTTAACTTTGAAGTGCACAAAACAGGTAAGAAAAACATAACAGCTCCACCGAACGTTATCAAACGTTGTTATTGACCGCCTACTTGTATACATGTCCATATTTCTATCTGTCCTTGTACGTATTTAATCTACCCTTTTCCAAACTGCAAATTTCAGGTTGGCCCAATCAATTCAAAATCTACTGCAGACGACAAAATGAATGTTGATAACGATTGGATTTGTGTATATAATACAGGTATAGTCAAGAAAATATTGAGATGAAAGAGGAAACTTATGGTCATTAGCATTTTCTTCTTTTGCCCGAAAGTTCTCTCAGATATTTCGTCCCTTGACAGCCAGAAGTGGCTATCAGCTGTTAAATTTTAACTGCTGATAGCCACTTCTGGCTGTCAAGGGACGATTTTCTGTAAAGTACTAAAACGTTAAAACCAGGTCTTATTTGAGAATTGGTTAAAATATAATATCAAACAAAACAATGCATACACGTTGTCCCATGTCAATGTGTTTTTATTTATCAAGATTTCACCAATAATGTGACATGTTCAAAGAAGATCATACAACTTTTTATGCCCCCGTATCGAGAGATCGGGGGCATATTGTTTTACCCGTGTCCGTCCGTCTGTCCGTCTATCCGTCCGTCTGTCCGAAAACTTAATCTTTGCCTTTTCTTCAAAAGTATTTGACATAGGCCTACAAAGCTCAAATTTGGTATGTAACTTCCTTACAATAATATCTATCTGTTCAATGCAAATTGACCTTCCTCAAGGTCATCCGTTAACCCTTATCAACCCTTTACTCTACGAAAACTTAACCTTTTACTCCGAAAACTTAACCTTTGCCTTTTCTCCAAAAGTATTTGACATACAAAGCTAAAATTTGGTATGCAACTTCCTTTCAATGATATCTACCTGATCCATGGAATTTGACCTTCCTCAAGGTCATCCCTTAACCCTTAATAACCCTTTACTCTACGAAAACTTAACATTTTCGAAAAATGGCCATTTCGGGGGCATTTGTGTTTCATAAACACATCTTGTTTTTTCATTTAACTTGTGTTCCGAGAAAAAAATCATTGAAACACTAAACGAGATTCGGTAAGGTGACTTTTCATCAAATCATGTTTTATAAAAGATAGCCCACCCCTAATGACATTCACACGATCTTAGACTTTTTCGTTCGACGTCGATAACATTTGTTACGTAGCCGAACTTATTCGGGCGATGTTTTAAACATTCATAGGTGGAACGTTCCACCGCCGAAGGTTTACGACGTTGTCTGAATAATTCCAACGTCACGTGAATCTCATAACGGGTGGACTTCCTTAAATTCGATAGTGAAGTGACAAGAAACATAGGTCGGGCATTTCAAGGTGGGTGCCTCATGCATTAGTGTACACGTGTAGGATTGTACCTGGCTGCAATGACCGTTGTATGATTTCAGAGCACCAGATAAGAGAGGATAAAGATTTTTTCAAAATATATTACGTGTATTTTATTAACTAGCAATTTTACCCGTCTCGAAATTTGACCTTTGACCTCGATGACCTTGACCTATCCGGGGCTGACCTTTGACCTCGATGACCTTGACCTATCCGGGGCTGCTCTCCACCTAATCCCGTCCCGTAACCCGTAAGCAATCCGGTCCCGTAACTAAGCAATCCCGTCCCGTAACCCGTAAAAACGATAAATTTGACCTTTGACCTCGATGACATTGACCTTTCAAAAAATGAACCCCTCAAGCTAATATCCGGGGCTGCCCTCCACCTTCCCTCCAAGTTTGGTGAAGATCGGCCCAAGGACCTGGGAGGAGTAGGGGAACAAACAGACAAACAGACAAACGTTGCTCAAATTATAGTATGATTGTACATCAAACCCGTATTATACTGTGGGTACTCATTGGAATCGGCTCGTCGAGACAACTCAAATGTGTAACCATGACGTAGGGTTTGGAATTGGAATAACAAAGTTAGAATGTCTTTACACACCCTCTTTTTATCCGTATCTCTGACGGTATCGTAGAATAGATGTAGTACCATAATTATTATTCATTAATTTATTTTAGCTCTAAAGACGGAGGTCAAGACGGTACTAAGAAGCATAAGTAGAAAACTTTCAAATGGCGAAAAGGAGAAAATAAGAGAGACATTGGACAATCCACAGGTCTGTGAAAAAGACGAAGAGTTGTTGGAATTTTACCTGTGGAGTAAACGAGGGAATGACGATGAGTCTACGCTTGGTATTTTGATATATGTCACACTAAAAGGGACCTTATCGGATGTGTGAAAAATATCAACCCTAGTACTTGTAGTCAGTCTGCGCAGTCCGCGCAGCCAAATTAGGGCCGACACTTTTCAGTTTTATGTAATTTTCTAAATCCGGAATGTTTTCTGTATCTTACTATATGTTCATTTTTCGCATACGGGATCTGGTTGACATGTACTGAGTCTTACAAGTTTGTCAAAATTTGGATTTTGAAGTTCGGATAAGGTCCCTTTTAGAGTGACGGGTCAGATATATATGAACCGGAATCTGGAAAAAAACGTAAAAAAATATTTCCAGATCAAACTGTGCATAAGTGCAGGCTGGTCGGAACTAATGACACTGTCTTAGATTAGCTACAGGTCACGAACAAGCTATCAGAGAACAACATTGGTCTTGATCAGACTGTGTCTACTAGTATACTATATGTTCTCAAAAGACTTCCACATCCGGGCTCATGTTATTTTGAACTTTTGAATTCGCTTTATTAACGTAGATCTGAAAATTGATGAAGAATCACTTTGTAAGCTTTTCTTTTAGTTCTATATTGATTGAGTAATTAGGAATATAAGACGTTAAATCAAAGTTGAGTATTAGGTGACATACGGTCGCATAAATATTTGACTTTGTAAAAATGACACAGAAATAACAGATATTAATTGTCTGATATTTTACAAATAAACATATTTTGATTGATTGATTTCTATTCATAATATAGCATTTTTGATTTTTTTTTACCAGATGCACTGAAAGAATGTATGCAGACGCTTTTCCGTGACCTAGACAACAACAATCTCTACAACGAGCTTCAAACACAGCTTGACAACCTTGGAGGTAATTGTTTTCTTCGATTGATATGAACCATGAACAATTCATCCATTTTGTTGTCTGTAGCATCTTTGAAATTGGAATAGTCCAATTTTTTGCCGTTGAGAACACTTAAAGAGCATAAACTATTCACGCATACACGCTTGATATGGTGCTAAGTAAAACTTGAACAGATAAATCACGCACTTTTTTTAATTTCAACATATTTTCTTTGTTTTAAACTCCAACGAACAGGGTCGTTTTGTTAGACCGACAAAAAAGTAGGTCATCCGATATTATATAAAACCAAGACGGACACTTGATGTAGGTAATTAGAAAAGGGTAGCTCATTCAAAATGGCCGCCTTTCTAAATATAGTAATCCTCTTATATCTAAATAAGTTCAGAATATAAGATTAAAATGGCGGCAGTTACCTTCTCTTTATTTACACACAAACCGACCCCCATACTACTAGCGTAACCGAGAAAATTTAAAGCTTCTTCTGGGCTCATAATGTCGGGTTTTGAAGAATTTCCTCTTTGTTTATCGTTCTTTGGAGTTTCTATTCATAAAAAAAGAATTACATAAAAGGAAGTGTCTATAGGTTATTTACGATATTTTCATGATTGTTAACATTAGCCTACACTCGATCGTAATGTACGTAATGGCAGATGACCATATTTCTTTATTTATTTGGAGCACTTTTAAGATAACCAGGGAAAATTTAACTGTATTTTATTATTAATCAAGGATTCTCAGAAGATTTAAAAGCGGGCGTTCTTCGTGGACTAGGTTTAAAACTAAGCGAAGAAGACGCAGATGCTGTGAAAGAGAAATGTCAGGAAGTACCGGAAGGTTTACGCAAGGAAGAAATATTGTCACATCTCGTCAAGGAAAAATCATCACATGGACGTTGGTCGGTCGGTGAGTAGAAAAAGATACAGACAAGAGGGGGTGAAAGCAATTCAAAATGAAATATTTCACTTAGGGTGCGTACCATTGGGCTGTCTGTTACTGTTCCAAATGTTCTGTCTAAGTCATTTCGAATGGAATGCACTCGGAACAGACGCTGCAGGCTAGTCTAAAAATAGACTTTGATCGCTCGTTGGGTGTTGTGTACGCACTCGTATTGGCCATATATGGTTATGAAATGCATAATTCATAATATTTGTTGAAATGATTTGATTTTAATTGTAAAGTTAGCTTAGAAATATTAATTTATTTTAATACTTCACAGTTGTAATCGAATGTAGCCAAGCTAGTGACGTCACTGTTCTGCTTGCACCACCTTTTCTCCGGGAACATGTTCCGAACACTGTTCTGTGTCATTCCATTGAGTACCGGACTGTTCGGCACACTCGGAACTGCCAATGGAATGCACCCTTAATGTTCACCAAACCGTATGTTGTGCGTACTCATTGGAAGGTTTCCTTGCATATTGCAACTTCAATGAATAATTGATTAAACTAGATCGAACCCAATTTGTGGGTTCTTAGAAAGACGAGGGAAATCGGATACTGTTCAGCTAGTAAGCTTTCTAAGTCGCTTGTCATATCATTAATTATATATGCGCTTAAAGTACATGTATATGATAAGATTTGTTATTTGTTGTCATTACCGACAATTATTTTCATTTCTTTTCCCCCAATGCAGAAAATCTGAGAAATTTCATCATGGACCTACTGGAAGATATTGGCAGAACGGAGTTACTCAAATACTTTGACTATGCGATGCACAAGGCGGGTACGTGCCGTTTATTAAGTTTTTAGGTATTCAAGTAGTCCGAAGGAATTTACACCCCAACTGGTGCAAATTTTGGTAATTAAACCCCTAATGAGATTCACGCGACGTCGGAAGTGTTCTTGCGACGTCTTTAACATCCGTATCCGTACCTATGACATAAGATGACATAAGATTTAAATTTTCATCAGTTAGAGTGTCTGCGTAAATTCCGTTGGTAGATGTTATCCTTTTATCTTTTTGGAAAGCGCATAGAACAACGCATGTTGTGTATAAAGTAACATAATTGATGTTATCGCCTGCATCACATTCATTAACACATTTTATGTTTTTGTGATGCACAATTTTGTTTTCATGATTTATATAAGACTCGTGAGGTCTCACTTACTGCTAGTAATACTTCTAGTGTGAAATCAGCTTCTCTTAAACAATGCATTATGTCACTCACCCACACTCATTATCGGTCTTTTGATTAACATGCATCAGCCGATTTCTTTATGCCAGATCGAGACTCTGGCCCAATTCCGAGCAAAGCATCCCACGTGCAATGGCAACGAACGGTGATTGGCCATTATTGTCATCAAAGGACGACTTCCGGTGCCTGTTGTGTGTGTGTGTGTGTGGGGGGGGGGGGGGGGGGTTCTTAGTGGAAATAAGCTAATTGACAGTCCCCAATGTCAGATCACATATATCCCAGATTTGTGTGTCAAATGTCGTAAATTCTCTTTTCAATGGCAATGAATTTTGTGCTAAAAATAGATTTAATTTACCGTTATTTTTTGATAAACCATCGGTGTTGTTATAAAATCTCGTAACTACGGCTTGCTTCAAGCCGTAGTTACGAGATTTTATAACAACGCCTAAGGAAATACTATTGTTTGTCCTAAATTACGTCACTGTTTACTAGTACTTGATAAAATCGTTCCCTTTTAAAAAACAATTTCGACACTTACAGTGTTAAAGAATCCTGTCAAGGCAATACTTCGTCGATTCAGTGGCGAGCTGTCGCATGATGAGAAAACCCACGTGAGAAGAGAGGTCAGAAACGTAATGGACCTAGATGACGATAGTGAATTGTTAGAATGCTACCTGTGGGTGAAAACGAAGGACGACGAGGATTCTGGTTCTACACTTGGTAATCGGTTCTACACTTGGTAATCCAAATCAAACGCGAAAGCTGCTGCAGATGACAAAATAGATGTTGATAAAGAAAAGATTTATGTACAATATAGCACAGAAAATACTAAGGCATAAAGAAAAGAAATACTGCTTACTTTTTTATCCACTGTTTCCCAAGCTTTTATTCTATTAGGATTTGGACGTTACACCATGGCTGCGTTCAGTAGACAAAACGTTAGCTAACGTTAGCAACAGTCGCAACTTCTTTGACACAAATTTCACAGAATTGACCGAGTATTCCGAATGAAACGGCCAACGTTTGCTAACGGTTTGTCTTACTCAACGCAGGGCACATATAGTTTAAGAAAGGTAAAATATAGAGTTCGTAAATTTTAATCTATTCCTATACAAAATTAAGGTTATGCTATTAAAATATTAAAATATTTTGTAGAAAAAAGGAAAAGAACGCATTTTGACGCCATATGAGAATGCAAGATAGTCTAACAACGGAATTGCTCGAAATACTCGACATATAGAAATTGCTTTTAAAACAAACATACAGTCGACACTCGTTGTGTCGAAGTCGGAGGGACCGTCAAAATACCTCGACATATCCAGAGTTCGACTCATCCGATTTTGTTCGGCTTCGATAAAGTTGATATTTGACCGTTTTTGAAAATAACCGATTACGATTATTATTGAAATATAGTAGGAAAAGGAAAGAAATTGCTCGTTTCGAGCAATTTCTATCCTTTTCCTACTATATTTCAATAGCTATATTCATTTCGAAATTATTTTATTTGGAAAAAAATATGTCCATTGATGAGGATGGGACCAGATTTGAACTTCGACTTAAGCGAAAATTAGACTTATCCGATGTCGACATAACGAGTGTCGACTGTACTTATCATCGGTTAATGTAGTCCATCCCTAAGGAAATTCATGCGTCTTCGAACTATTCGGGCGACTTCGTAAAACATTCGGCGGTCAAACGACGTCGCTCGAATAGGTTCAGATACGTAACGAATCTTAACGATGTCTCACGAAATTGAAAATCACCAAACTTACTTCGTTTGTTTTCAATTACAGATGTATTACTGAAATGTATGAAAGAGTTATTTGAAACTGTGGGAAATGGAGAAACTTTCGCGAGGCTTTTGAAGGAGTTACTGAAAATTAACGGAGGTAAAGCTTATACTGGTATTTAGACAACTTTCCGAGGACAGCACTATTTTAGACAGAGACTCATTTTTAAAAAAATGTTGCAGTCCCCAAACTCCAAAAATGAAAATAAAAAAGGGCAATACTCTTATCATCTTTGTAGTGCATTGGTTTAAATTTAAAAAAAAATGAAAGCCTTTCTCGACATTTGTGAAAATTATTACAGTCGACACTCATTGTGTCGAAGTCGGAGGAGCCGTCAAAATACCTCGACATATCCGGAGTTCGACTCATCCGATTTTGTTCGGCTTCGAGATATTTAATATTTGACCGTTTTTGAAACTTATCAAGTACGAATATTATTGAAATATAGTAGGAAAAGGAAAGAAATTGCTCGTTTCGAGCAATTTCTATCCTTTTCCTACTATATTTCAATGGCTATATTCAGTTCGAAATTATTTTGTTTTGAAAAAATTATGTCAATAGATGAGGACGGGGCCAGATTTGAACTTCGACTTAAGCGAAAATTCGATTTATCCGATGTCGACATAACGAGTGTCGACTGTATTTACAAACAGTAGTTTTGCACAAGCTACCCTCTAAAATCTCATTTCATCGGTTCAAGGCATTTATGAATTAGATCAATGAATTAGAAGTCAAATTGGATTAAGCTTACGATTGTTTTTATTTCAATATCTCCATTGTAGGATTAAAACCTGAAGTGCTGATTACTCTAAAGGAAACATGTGAAGAACTATCGGAGGATGAGAAAGAAACATTAAGATCTAAACTAACTGATCCAGATCCTGACCTAGAGGACGACGATATACTGTGTCGTCTCGTACAGCAGGAGTCCAGGAATAAGTCATGGAACATGCGTAAGTTTTTACTTGTAATTAACGTCCTGATGTCATTTTAAACGTTCCAACGCCAAATGTTTACGACGTCGCCTATATAATTCCGACGTCACGTGAATCTCATTCAGGAGACACTACCTTAAGCTTTGCTCTCACTAAATGACATACTTAGGAATGTTCAGCTCTTGGATCAATTTCAGAAATATCCAAATTATACGTAATTTTAAAGACAACTTCAAAGAATACAATGTTTATTTCATAAGTTATTAGAGATCTACATGTACTATTGAAACGGTAAAAAAGAAGGAAAGAGTGTAACAATGCATTGTAGTAAGGCAACTTTTGTCTTACCTTTAATGAACAACATTTCTTTTGCTTTTGAAACTACAATTTTGAAACTGATATTCCAAAGCTTTGAACTTTTAATGTTATATGCTCTTTCAGAGGACTTAAAAACATTTCTGCGTAGCACGCTGAGCAGCGACGGTTACAAAATTTTCGAAGAAAAAAGTTCAGAGAACGAATCCTTACTTCCTGGGCTAGCCGGACTTTCAGGGCTTCCAGGTCTTCCTGGTTTGTCGGGACTTCCAGGGCTTGCCATGCTTGGGAACCAATTAGGTGGTCTACTCGGGAACGGGAACCATGATAATGAGATACAACAAAGACTCGATGCCCTTACAAATAGGATGAATTCGCTTGATCAAAGAGTAGATCAACAACAGAGGGGTCAAATAATGAAGTCGACGCCGCTGGATTATCCTGACTAGACATCCATGGAAAGATTTCAGACAGTATTAAACAAATGCTACGTCCAGTTTGACTAATTCACATATAATGACGCCGTTTGGTTCTCAATGACATAAAGGTTTGGGAAACCATTGTAGAAAATGAAGAAATTGCTTGTGACAAGCAATTTCTTCATTTCCCACAAAGTTGTCTACCAAGAAAGACAAACAAGTGTTAAAAATTATTCGCTTGAAATTGTTGACTTGCAAAATCTTTTAATTTGTCAAGTCTAAAATCTTACCGTTTTCTCTGCTTTAAACTTTTTTTTCAAATCGGTCAAAAAATATTATTATTAACAGAATTATTGAAAATTATCCAGAATGATGTGTCACGTGATTCCCCATCGTGATGTTGGGAAATTCTTATTAAGAGGTCCAGGCCCCGGTTCTCGAGAAAACTTAAGTACGATCTCGTACTCAAATCACACGAAGTTCACGTGAACTTCAATCGAATACCCTTCAACGTTGGAGAGTATTCCATCGAAGTTGAGCATGTACTCATAAGTATGTACTTAAGTTTGTTTTTTTTTTCGATAATCCAGGGCCTGATCTTAGGTTGAAATTACTTTCTTTTTCAAAAACAGTATATCTTTGTGAGTCACTAATGATGATTGGTAAATATAAATAGTATTATGATTTGTATTATTATGACGGAAATTTACATACTTGACAGAATTTGCTGATTTTGTGAATTTTGAAAATGAAGGTAGGCTATTTGTCTTTCATGTAATCTCTTCTAGAACCACTTGCTAAACATTATTTAAGATGTGTGCGAAAAAAATGCAAACACGGTTGAAGTTATTCTAGGAAAGAAATTATGTTCCCAAACAGACAATTGTAAACTTTCTAAAAATGCAAAAGTCAAAACGGGTGGCTTATGCGCTTCAGTCTAGTAATTATGTAGAAGCTCCAAACAACTTGTGTAAAAAAGCTGGATTTATTTTCCTGTTACAAACATCATCTACGACTTGATAGCATATTGTTAATCCGAACTTACAAAATTTATAAATAACTTAATCCTTTCCTAATGGATTTGGCGTTCCTGTTACAAAAAAGTCCGGGAAAACATTGGGACAAAATAAAAAAAAAATGCTGGTGACCAGCATTTTCTCCTTTTGTCTCAATATTTTAGCTATAATATATACAAATAACATTTTTAATAAGATCTCCTAGACTTTTAATAATGCCGGTTTAACATAATGTATCTGTCACAGAAAAACATTTTAAGTAACGCGGATTTTGAATCGATTAAAGGGCCAATTTAAACAGGAATGGAAAAGTTTTATTTGTAATTCTTACAAAATTTGAAAATGACGAGTTAAGAAATAATCTTACTAAATTTAGATTAGGATCTCGCAAACTTGAAATTGAAGTTGGAAGAATCAACAGAGTTTATAGAAATAAAACTAAAGAATATGTACATTATGTGACCTCTCTGTTAGAGAAACAGAATATCATTTTCTATGTATTTGCAGTAGATTTAGTGATGTCGAAGTACATTCCATGCACTTGTCCTAATATCAATAAATGGCTCGCACAGTGGCCTCTAAAACATAAAAGTGCAAAATAACACAGCAAATTATTTGACGGAATCTTTTTCTAAATGAGAGACATTTTAACCGATTACCAAGCGTTGGCACCTTTTGATGCCCCTTGATGTTATTATTCTTTATTTCCTCCAATTTGAAGATTTACATAGTTTGACATAATACATAATACACATATATAATGAACAGCAATATTTACAAACAAACCACAGTAAAGAAATGAATGAATTGGATTGAAGGATGGAGAGAGGAGAGGGAAAGAGAGAGAGATGCAATTATCCCCATTCGTAGGAAAACTTAACCGAAACGAAATGAGAAATTTTCTCTGAGGAGAATTTGCATTTTACTATTTTACTTTAATTATTTGCGATAGTGCAGTTAAAGAGTAAATACAAGACGTGTATTTAGCCCTTGTTCTGCACTCTCACTACGTGCTTAAGAAAGCTTCTATTTCCGTTGCCTGACAGTTGTAGCATAAATTAGCCAGTATTGGTTAAATTCTGATTCCAAACAAGGATGTTTGACAAGTCTAAAATATACTTAAATGAATATTTTGATAAAATATATTTATCTTTACTTTCATAATGAATGGTTGTTTTTAAAACTCTTGTATCAATGTATATTGCGTCATTGCCATAATATAATTCCAAGCTACTATTGTAAATGGCCAATGGCATATTTTTTGCCGAATGCCGAGTTTGGGTTTGTTGTAATAACGCCATTTTGGTATTTTGTTGCAAATTTTGAAATTGGAACACCATAAATTTGCCATAAATTCAACCTGATTAATGCCACACATGTAACTGTGATAATATTACAAATCGCTGCTTTTCAACGAAAACCTCGTAACTGCAGCTTGTTTTAAGCTGCAGTTACGAGGTTTTCGTAGAAAAGCATCGAAATGTACTTTTCTTTGAAATGAAACATGTTTCAGATGATACCTTTTTATCCATTTTATTGTCAGATCGTTATTTCGCAGCTGTTGTATTCTGATTCTTTTAGTTTTAAGCATATAATGTTGATACATGTACATTTATACTGTATTTTATGTTAAATTCTTTTTCTTATGTTCTCCGAATGACATTAGTGTGGTCACTGCTTCTTCTGTCCGTCGTTTCGTCTGTCTGTCTGTCCATCTGTCTGTCCATCTTTCCGTCCGTAATTACGCGTGAAGCGATTTCTCTACAACGGTGTGACCAAAGCAGAGGGAACTTACATGTAAGAAGAAATTGCTGATAAACTTTATTTTCTCCTTTTGTATGAATATCTTATGTGCTATATTGTACACAAACCATGTGAATCATCCAATCTAATAGATAGCCCGAATATCTTATCGAGCCGGTTAGGAATGAATAAGCCAATTGAATAAAACAACAATAAAAGAAAAAAGGGGAAATACAGTTTCGTCAAAGAAAGCAGTTCCATGCTAATGTGTGTGAAGTTAGCTGCCAGTTGCCAGTTGCCAGTTGCCAATTCAATGGGCAACTGGCAACTGGCAGCTAACTTCACATCCAGTTGCCGATTCAAAAATGAACAAAATGTGAATTGGTAACTGGCAACTGGCAGCTAACTTCACACATGCAGCTGCCAATTCAAAATGCGCCCGAATAGGCAACCGGCAACTGGCAGCTAACTTCACACATGCAGCTGCCAATTCAAAATAAATCGGAGTCCAGAATAGGCAACCGGCAACTGGCAGCTAACTTCACACATGCAGATGCCAATTCAAAATAAATCGGAGTCCCGAATAGGCAACCGGCAACTGGCAGCTAAGTTCACACATACAGCTGCCAATACAAAATAAATCAAATTATCGAATTGGCAACTGGCAGCTGAGTTCACACTTACAGATGCCAATTCAAAATAAATCAAATTATCGAATTGGCAACTGGCAACTGGCAGCTGAGTTCACACTTACAGACGCCAATTCAAAATAAATCAAATTATCGAATTGGCAACTGGCAGCTGAGTTCACACTTGCAGATGCCAATTCAAAGTAAATCAAATTATCGAATTGGCAACTGGCAGCTGAGTTCACACTTACAGATGCCAATTCAAAATAAATCAAATTATCGAATTGGCAACTGGCAGCTGACTTCACACTAACAGATGTCAATTCAAAATGAATCAAATTATCGAATTGGCAACTGGCAGCTGACTTCAAACTTACAGATGCCAATTCAAAATGAATCGAAGCCCCGAATAGGCAACCGGCAACTGGCATCTAACTTCACTCATGCAGCTGCCAATTCAAAATAAATCGGAGTCCCGAATAGGCAACCGGCAACTGGCAGCTGAGTTCACACATACAGCTGTCGATTCAAAATGAATCAAATTATCGAATTGGCAACTGGCAGCTGACTTCACACTTACAGATGCCAATTCAAAATGAATCGAAGCCCCGAATAGGCAACCGGCAACTGGCATCTAACTTCACACATGCAGCTGCCAATTCAAAATAAATCGGAGTCCCGAATAGGCAACCGGCAACTAGCAGCTAACTTCACACATGCAGCTGCCAATTCAAAATAAATCGGAGTCCCGAATAGGCAACCGGCAACTGGCAGCTAAGTTCACACATACAGCTGCCAATTCAAAATGAATCAAATTATCGAATTGGCAACTGGCAGCTGACTTCACACTTACAGATGCCAATTCAAAATGAATCGAAGCCCGAATAGGCAATTGGCAACTGGCAACTAACTTCACACTTACAGCTGCCAATTCAAAAATAGATCGGAGTCCGGTAAAGACAACCGGCAACTTGCAGCTAACTTCACACTTACAGCTGCCAATTCAAAATAAAGGATAAGCAGTCATGAATCGTGTAATTCGAACTGGCAGCTAACTTCACATCCAGTTGCCTATTCAACAATGCACAAATAGTGAATTGGCAACTGGCAACTGGCAGCTAACTTCACACTTACAGCTGCCAATTCAAAATAAAGGATAAACAGTCCCTTATCGTGTAATTCGAACTGGCAGCTAACTTCACATCCAGTTGCCTATTCAACAATGCACAACTAGTGAATAGGCAACTGGCAGCTAACTTCACACTTATAGCTGCCAATTCAAAATAAAGGATAAACAGTCATGAATCGTATAATTCGAACTGGCAGCTATAACTTCACATCCAGTTGCCTATTCAACAATGCACAAATAGTGAATTGGCAACTGGCAACTGGCAGCTAACTTCACACTTACAGCTGCCAATTCAAAATAAAGGATAAACAGTCATGAATCGTGTTATTCGAACTGGCAGCTAACTTCACATCCAGTTGCCTATTCAACAATGCACAAATAGTGAATTGGCAACTGGCAACTGGCAGCTAACTTCACACTTACAGCTGCCAATTCAAAATAAAGGATAAACAGTCATAAACCGTGTATTTCGAACTGGCAGCTAACTTCACATCCAGTTGCCTATTCAACAATGCACAAATAGTGAATTGGCAACTGGCAACTGGCAGCTAACTTCACACTTACAGCTGCCAATTCAAATTAAATGATTAACAGTCATGAATCGTATAATTCGAACTGGCAGCTAACTTCACATCCAGTTGCCTATTCAACAATGCACAAATAGTGAATTGGCAACTGGCAACTGGCAGCTAACTTCACACTTACAGCTGCCAATTCAAAATAAAGGATAAACAGTCATGAATCGTGTATATCGAACTCGCAGCTAACTTCACATCCAGTTGCATATTCAATAATGCACAAATAGTGAATTGGCAACTGGCAACTGGCAGCTAACTTCACACTTACAGCTGCCAATTCAAAATAAAGGATAAACAGTCATAAATCGTGTAATTCGAACTGGCAACTAACTTCACATCCAGTTGCCTATTCAACAATGCACAAATAGTGAATTGGCAACTGGCAACTGGTAGCTGACTTCACACTTACAGCTGCCAATTCAAAATAAAGGATAAACAGTCATGAATCCTGTAATTCGAACTGGCAGCTAACTTCACATCCAGTTGCCTATTCAACAATGCACAAATAGTGAATTGGCAACTGGCAACTGGCAGCTAACTTCACACTCACAGCTGCCAATTCAAATTAAAGGATAAACAGTCATGAATCGTATAACTCGAACTGGCAGCTAACTTCACATCCAGTTGCCTATTCAACAATGCACAAATAGTGAATTGGCAACTGGCAACTGGCAGCTAACTTCACACTTACAGCTGCCAATTCAAAATAAAGGATAAACAGTCCCTTATCGTGTAATTCGAACTGGCAGCTAACTTCACATCCAGTTGCCTATTCAACAATGCACAAATAGTGAATTGGCAACTGGCAACTGGCAGCTAACTTCACACTTACAGCTGCCAATTCAAAATAAAGGATAACAGTCATGAATCGTATAATTCGAACTGGCAGCTAACTTCACATCCAGTTGCCTATTCAACAATGCACAAATAGTGAATTGGCAACTGGCAACTAGCAGCTAACTTCACACTTACAGCTGCCAATTCAAAATAAAGGATAAACAGTCATGAATCGTGTAATTCGAACTGGCAGCTATAACTTCACATCCAGTTGCCTATTCAACAATGCACAAATAGTGAATTGGCAACTGGCAGCTAACTTCACACTTACAGCTGCCAATTCAAAATAAATCAAATTATCGAATTGGCAACTGGCAACTGGCAGCTGAGTTCACACTTACAGACGCCAATTCAAAATAGATCAAATTATCGAATTGGCAACTGGCAGGTGAGTTCACACTTGCAGATGCCAATTCAAAATAAATCAAATTATCGAATTGGCAACTGGCAGCTGAGTTCACACTTACAGATGCCAATTCAAAATGAATCAAATTATCGAATTGGCAACTGGCAGCTGAGTTCACACTTACAGATGTCAATTCAAAATGAATCAAATTATCGAATTGCCAACTGGCAGCTGACTTCAAACTTACAGATGCCAATTCAAAATGAATCGAAGCCCCGAATAGGCAACCGGCAACTGGCATCTAACTTCACACATGCAGCTGCCAATTCAAAATAAATCGGAGTCCCGAATAGGCAACCGGCAACTGGCAGCGGAGTTCACACATACAGCTGTCGATTCAAAATGAATCAAATTATCGAATTGGCAACTGGCAGCTGACTTCACACTTACAGATGCCAATTCAAAATGAATCGAAGCCCCGAATAGGCAACCGGCAACTGGCATCTAACTTCACACATGCAGCTGCCAATTCAAAATAAATCGGAGTCCCGAATAGGCAACCGGCAACTAGCAGCTAACTTCACACATGCAGCTGCCAATTCAAAATAAATCGGAGTCCCGAATAGGCAACCGGCAACTGGCAGCTAACTTCACACATGCAGCTGCCAATTCAAAATAAATCGGAGTCCCGAATAGGCAACCGGCAACTGGCAGCTAAGTTCACACATACAGCTGCCAATTCAAAATGAATCAAATTATCGAATTGGCAACTGGCAGCTAAGTTCACACTTACAGATGCCAATTCAAAATGAATCGAAGCCCGAATAGGCAATTGGCAACTGGCAACTAACTTCACACTTACAGCTGCCAATTCAAAAATAGATCGGAGTCCGGTAAAGACAACCGGCAACTGGCAGCTAACTTCACACTTACAGCTGCCAATTCAAAATAAAGGATAAGCAGTCATGAATCGTGTAATTCGAACTGGCAGCTAACTTCACATCCAGTTGCCTATTCAACAATGCACAAATAGTGAATTGGCAACTGGCAACTGGCAGCTAACTTCACACTTACAGCTGCCAATTCAAAATAAAGGATAAACAGTCCCTTATCGTGTAATTCGAACTGGCAGCTAACTTCACATCCAGTTGCCTATTCAACAATGCACAACTAGTGAATTGGCAACTGGCAGCTAACTTCACACTTACAGCTGCCAATTCAAAATAAAGGATAAACAGTCATGAATCGTGTAATTCGAACTGGCAGCTAACTTCACATCCAGTTGCCTATTCAACAATGCACAAATAGTGAATTGGCAACTGGCAACTGGCAGCTAACTTCACACTTATAGCTGCCAATTCAAAATAAAGGATAAACAGTCATGAATCGTATAATTCGAACTGGCAGCTATAACTTCACATCCAGTTGCCTATTCAACAATGCACAAATAGTGAATTGGCAACTGGCAACTGGCAGCTAACTTCACACTTACAGCTGCCAATTCAAAATAAAGGATAAACAGTCATGAATCGTGTTATTCGAACTGGCAGCTAACTTCACATCCAGTTGCCTATTCAACAATGCACAAATAGTGAATTGGCAACTGGCAACTGGCAGCTAACTTCACACTTACAGCTGCCAATTCAAAATAAAGGATAAACAGTCATAAACCGTGTAATTCGAACTGGCAGCTAACTTCACATCCAGTTGCCTATTCAACAATGCACAAATAGTGAATTGGCAACTGGCAACTGGCAGCTAACTTCACACTTACAGCTGCCAATTCAAAATAAATGATTAACAGTCATGAATCGTATAATTCGAACTGGCAGCTAACTTCACATCCAGTTGCCTATTCAACAATGCACAACTAGTGAATTGGCAACTGGCAACTGGCAGCTAACTTCACACTTACAGCTGCCAATTCAAAATAAATGATTAACAGTCATGAATCGTATAATTCGAACTGGCAGCTAACTTCACATCCAGTTGCCTATTCAACAATGCACAAATAGTGAATTGGCAACAGGCAACTGGCAGCTAACGTCACACTTACAGCTGCCAATTCAAAATAAAGGATAAACAGTCATGAATCGTGTATATCGAACTGGCAGCTAACTTCACATCCAGTTGCATATTCAATAATGCACAAATAGTGAATTGGCAACTGGCAACTGGCAGCTAACTTCACACTTACAGCTGCCAATTCAAAATAAAGGATAAACAGTCATAAATCGTGTAATTCGAACTGGCAACTAACTTCACATCCAGTTGCCTATTCAACAATGCACAAATAGTGAATTGGCAACTGGCAACTGGCAGCTGACTTCACACTTACAGCTGCCAATTCAAAATAAAGGATAAACAGTCATGAATCGTGTAATTCGAACTGGCAGCTAACTTCACATCCAGTTGCCTATTCAACAATGCACAAATAGTGAATTGGCAACTGGCAACTGGCAGCTGACTTCACACTTACAGCTGCCAATTCAAATTAAAGGATAAACAGTCATGAATCGTATAATTCGAACTGGCAGCTAACTTCACATCCAGTTGCCTATTCAACAATGCACAAATAGTGAATTGGCAACTGGCAACTGGCAGCTAACTTCACACTTACAGCTGCCAATTCAAAATAAAGGATAAACAGTCCCTTATCGTGTAATTCGAACTGGCAGCTAACTTCACATCCAGTTGCCTATTCAACAATGCACAAATAGTGAATTGGCAACTGGCAACTGGCAGCTAACTTCACACTTACAGCTGCCAATTCAAAATAAAGGATAACAGTCATGAATCGTATAATTCGAACTGGCAGCTAACTTCACATCCAGTTGCCTATTCAACAATGCACAAATAGTGAATTGGCAACTGGCAACTGGCAGCTAACTTCACACTTACAGCTGCCAATTTAAAATAAAGGATAAACAGTCATGAATCGTGTAATTCGAACTGGCAGCTATAACTTCACATCCAGTTGCCTATTCAACAATGCACAAATAGTGAATTGGCAACTGGCAACTGGCAGCTAACTTCACACTTACAGCTGCCAATTCAAAATAAAGGATAAACAGTCATGAATCGTATAATTCGAACTGGCAGCTAACTTCACATCCAGTTGCCTATTCAACAATGCAAAAATAGTGAATTGGCAACTGGCAACTGGCAGCTAACTTCACACTTACAGCTGCCAATTCATAATAAAGGATAAACAGTCATGAATCGTGTAATTCCAACTGGCAGCTAACTTCACATCCAGTTGCCTATTCAACAATGCACAACTAGTGAATTGGCAACTGGCAACTGGCAGCTAACTTCACACTTACAGCTGCCAATTCAAAATAAAGGAAAAACAGTCCCTTATCGTGTAATTCGAACATACAGCTAACTTCACATCCAGTTGCCTATTAAACAATGAACAAATAGTGAATTGGCAACTGGCAACTGGCAGCTGACTTCACATTTCAGCTGCCAATTCAAAATGAATCGGGTATTGTGGTAGTATACTGGTTTGAGAAACAACAGGAATCCATGGTTAGGTGCTCCAGCCGTCGCGATATGACACTGGCAGTTGAAAACGACGTAAAGCCCCTCAAACTCAACTGCTATATGATACTACCGCGTCGGCTTGAGCACCTTACCGTGGATTCAAGGCCCCGGTTTCTCGAAAAAAAACTTAAGAATATACTCATGAGAACATGCTCAACTTCAAAGGAATACTCTCCAACGTAGAGGGGTAATCGATTGAAGTTCACGTAGGTTTTGTGGGATTTGAGCACGGTACTCAGATTTTAGCATGAGAATGTACTTAAGTTTTTTTCGAGAAACCGGGGCCTGGTATTTCTCTCACCAGTACTATTACAATATCCAAGCCGAGCCTCCAGCTGCTCTATCACATGGACGATTCAAAGCCATACATGATAGAAACACAAATCTTTTGCCATAGGTCTGAATGGATTCTGGCCGACCCTGGGTTCGAACTAAAGACGCCTGGGATGAGAAGCTTCGACGTTACCTTCAGAACAATACGGGTTTTCTTCACATGCTGAATTTAGACTCTTTCGGTGGTTTTATACAACTATCTATACGTTTTTAAGATATATACATGTAGATTTATTTCAATCCTTAAAAATGGAGTTTTTAACAGAATCATATACGATTATTAGGCCAAATGCTTTCTTTACATAAAAGGTTAGTGAAAACACGATTTTTTTTCCAAAATTTTAGATTATTTCCCTTTACTATATACACACTTCTTCTTCTTCCTCAGACGTTCCTTTGAACGTAGATCTATTTATTTTACATCGATTAGGAAGCAAGTTTTTTCAACTTATTTTAATCCCTCTCGATTCTGCACTTATAGTGAACGATTTTGTCCAGTATTTCCTTGTTTAAGAATAGTATTTCTTATGTCTTATTATAAAATCTGTAACTGCCGCTGTTTCATGCCGTGTATATATACTAGAACAAAAAAGATACGCAACTTCCTTTTCAACTCCTTCTTCCGCAAAGACATCAAATCAGATTTAAACAAAATTTGATATATTGAGAGCAATAACATTTCACCTGGTAAAATTCACAAAATCCTGATAGTTGTAAATTCCATTAATAAGAAAACGCCCAGTTTACACCGGACGTCAGCACAATTTGACAAAAAAGTGTATGTAGGTCGAAAAATACATTCTGTTTCGTTCAGTTTGGTCCGATATTCGAATGTTGTGAAGTCCATGCGATTTTTAGTCTCCGTTGTGCACAGTCTTAAACCTATCCCGTAGGTGGGGGTTAACGTGATGATACGGTCCTTCCATGACGTCATATCTCTTGCACGTCCGCTTCGTGCTCGATAGGTTGTGGTCCCATTTAAGCCAACAACGCATACAGTCGAAGATGTGTCGATTTATTGCCCTATCAATGTCTTACGACAACATTTTTACTTTTTCCACCTAAAAACATCCGTACCGCCGCCAAGCGCTAGTTTTTGGCGTAACCGTGCTATGCGTAGGATAGTGAGAAGTATGTGAACGCTTTGGCCTCTTCTTGGTCTATGCTTTAGCTTGTGTTTGATGAAAAAAAAATGATAGTAGAGATCTAGTCATTTAGAAAACACGAAAGGGGATAATTAGCTTTTTAACAATTTACTTTGTATCACGTGATGAATTTACGGCATCTGAATAAAATGACATCTTATTAATGCGTATGGATGCAGGTATATCAAAAATGTACTAAATAGCCATTAAAATATATTTTGTCGAAAATATTATAAAAAATGGGGTTGCGTATCTTTTTTGTCCTAGTAGGCCTATATATACTCACCGTCATAAGAAAGTAGCCACTTTTCAAAAAGCTATATTTTTTACAATTCTTTATGTCGTTTTGTTTTTACACATTCATACGCATTCCCAGTGGTTTCTTTTCACACCTCAATGGTTAATTGCTTTCAACATGTCCGGAAAGATGTTTAGTTGTAATATGGGTTCGAAACAGTATTTTAGAATACAAAGTTCAGTTTTGTTTATTTACAGCTGTCATTTTCTGCATAAATTGACGCTGTTGAAACACAAACGAAAGTCCCATTTCAATTTAACAGAAAGTCCTTCCATTGAATTGATAGAGGTCTATGAAAATTTAGCACTGCCATTATAGCATGTCTCAATATTAAAAGTTTGATAAAAACCGGAAGTGGTTGCTGAGTAAAGTGAAGGGAAACATTTTTCGAATTAGGAACTTGCTAAAGACCAAAGAGAAACAAAGTTTCAGTGAATGGAGCATTTGAGAGGCAAATGGGGATTGGTTGGGCTAAAACCGGAAACCGCCATTTTGCAAGGGTCTTGGGTGTAATGAAAATCACTTATTAGTAACTAAGCATTTTGAATAAAAACAGTATCATAAACACATATCCTTATTCATTTTTGTCTCTTTTCTAGCCCTATATATGGCCGTGAATTTTAGTAGTGTGTTCCGTATCAGTTACGGATTTCCTGGAACTACCACCAAGCTACCATAGCTAATAGGATAGTTCGACTGTTTTCGGTACTTTCGCGAAAGCATTTTTACTTGCCTTGTTGCAATGTTTTGTATTCATTTCGATACGTTCATGAATAATCTTAAAATTGCCGACCATTTGCATTAGACAAGTGGCTACTTTCTTATGACGGGGAGTATATATATGTGTGTTCTACAAGTGATAGCCTTTCTAAATGCGTCTATCATTTTATATGTTCCCTTTCAAGAAAGAATAGTTCAAGTTTTAAAGTTTTGATCGTAGTGGACGTTCTTGCCCCATGCACGGGGCAAGTTCGGCCGATTATTGGGGCTAGGTATGCTCAGAGCTATAATTCATTATAAAGGATTTTTAGACAGTTTTAATTGCTAGGAATCTGTATACAACTGCCAAATGAAGGTAAAGATTGAAAAAAGGTATTGTTTTAACAGCCAAACATCGTCAGAAAGGGGGCATTCGGGATAAAAAGCAGGGGACCGGGGCAAGTTCGTCCAGTGGTTTTGAATTTTTTCCATTTTTTACGCTTTTCGATTTATATGTTTAGATGCGACAGGAAATAACATATCTAACCGTGATCATTCTTTTTATCAATATGCAAGATTGGTCGTGGCCGAACTTGCCCTGACCCCCAATAGTCGGACTAGTCCCAGAAAGACCTCATGGAAACATCATGTTACATCTTCTTTTAGAAGACATGAAATCGTCATCTTAAGTTTTAATCTGAAAAGGGACTTAATTGTCTTCATAAACTTGTATGAAAAAAAAAAAAAAAAAGAAATCTAAATCATTGCGCATCTTAATATAAATGAAATGAATGATAAATGAAAATTTACACAAATGTGGAAATTTACTGACAGTGTCAAAAAATAAGAATTGTGTTCTAATTTCCATGTTTTTCTGTTCAACGCGACCAAAAACTTTCTGTGAACAGCTTCCGTCTTAAGAGACATTAAAATCTGGTTCCGGGCTCTCTATCTCTGTCAAGAGGCTGTGGCCGAACATGTCCCGAGGGTAATTTGAAAAAAAAAAATCAGGCCCCTATCATAGAATAGATCGACAATCTCGATGAGATATATTCAGAGTCAATATGTCTTGCACAGCATTTGAATTAATTTATCTTAATTCATCCAACATTTTATTTAGGTTTTGATTAAACTGATTATTATTTGTGGATGTGGAGAGGGTAAAAACAAAATAGAAAACGGCAGTATTGTCAAATTCAGGGGCACCTAAATCTGGTTTTAATGTTGATGTCTATGGTTGTTTGAGTGATAATAAAGTCGAAAACGGCAATTTTTTATAATCATCTACGTTCTGTCCAAGTTTTGTGAAGATTGGTCAATATTTGTAGTTGTTAGAGTGGTAGCTGTAGTCGAAAATTGCAACTTTGTCGATTTCAAGGGCACATAATTCATGATGTAAAATTAATATCAAGCTGAAAATTACACCTAGGCAAAATCTTATACTCACCAATATTCTGTCAAAATTGTGTCTTGATTGATCATTATTTGTAGTTGCTGGAGTGAAAACAAAGTTAAAACGGCCATTTTCGATATTCAAGGGCAGATCTTTTACTCTAGACGTTGTGTCTGAAGCCCTTCCATCACAGTTCTCTGAGAGATGGTCACCCAAGGATCATTCCTGTGAAGTTTTGTTGAAATCCAATCTGTAATTACTAGTATTGAGAAGATTTTTAAAGAAAAGTTTACGGACGGACGGACAGACGCACGACGGTTACGCCGCCATTACAATAGCCCGCTTGCCTGACGGTCAGTGGAGTTACAAGCTGTTTGAGTTTTAGCTGAATTAAAATGTAGTAGTGGTAATTTGTTTTAGAATTACATGTATGCAAGATTATTACAACACATGACTGATATAAATGATTGAAAACGCGCTAATGAACAAAAATAATTTCAAAGTTTTCGAAAGTTAAAAAGTACACTAGTTCAGTATGTGGGACTTAGTTTCCACTATATATCGTCAGAAAAAAATATTATTAACTTTTGACATCACAATATAATTATAATTATTAATAATAAAACAAAAATTATGACACAAATGTCAAGGAACTTTCAGATGAAAAGGGTAGCAAACAACCCTAATATTTTGGTACCAAAGATAAACTAAAAATTAGTTGATTAGAATTATCATTTGGTAGTGAAATAAATCACACCATATGAATATGATCATTGTTCTGTGTCCTTATCAATATCAAAACATGTACACAGCAGGGAAAAGCGCGACCCAACCATTAAAGAAAAGCTTTAATAAATTTCTTTATACGCGCCTGATTCGAAAATGGTTAGAAGCAGAGGAGACGAAAAATGCCAGGGATCTGCCAAAAGTGGTAGATCCTTTAGAAAACGAAAAAAGTTATTGCCGACATAGGAAAATGTATTTGGTCGTCAATAACTGTTTCATGAACTGATTTTAAAAGATCTTTCACTTCTGACAAATCCCTGACATTTTTCAATTATCTCTGCTTCAACCATTCAATAAGATCTCAATAATTTTAATAACAGTTTTCTAATTATCATCTTTCTACATGAAACTTGTGTCTAGTATGGAGGGGAATATCCACCAATTCGTCTTGCTTCTAAATTACATTAATATTTTGCTAAATTAATAGTTTTATTCTTTGTTTACAAGTGTATTCATCATAGTGCTAAATGTGTACTCCATACTTCCAATTCTTGTCGCTCAAACATAGGAAACGTGAAATTAAAATTGTAAGTAACCACTACTAAGCAATACGCATTTGTGTACACACAGGAAACAAGATATGGAGGGGAATATCCGCCAATTTTTCTTACTGCTAATTTACATTAGTATTATGCTACATTAATAACCCAATTCCATTTTTGCAAGTGCATTCGTCACAGTGCCAAATGCGTAATAACAATCGTAAGACGTAACGTCAAAAGTATCGGGCCAACGTTGTACATAACACGCATATCGTCCGTTTTCCGACGTTAACGTTACGGGAATGTGTAAAGAAAGTTACAACTTTCCCCAAAACACGAGAAAGGGCAAATTATCAATATTTTACCAACTCAACTCAACTCAATTCAACATTTTTTTTATTCGGCACGTCCTGTACCTCTGGCCAAAAGAAAACATTTTCCAAATAATACCAATACATGCATGAATGAAAATAGCACCGTACAAAATTTATAATCTCAACTATCAATAAATAAACAACAGAGTAATTTCGTAAGTTTTGAAAAATCAAGCTCTTATGAATATTGAAAATGAATATTTTACACCTGTCCGAGAAATGGAACCGTTTCAAACAATAAATATCAGGCCCGTAGGAAGCAATTTCATATTGGGGGGCTAAAGCCCTTATCCTGAATATTGGGGAGGGCTAATTTGGATTTTCCCAAAATTTTCAGTGTAAGATTAAGAAAATTCGGCATTTTTGACCAACATTGGGGGGTGGGGGCTTTAGAACAATCAGATCGACCAATCTTAAGGGAAAGTGTAGGCCCTTAAACAACGTTCAGAGAGTGAATGGAGAGAAGGAAAATACGAGAATAATTTTACCATCAGCAGTTCCCTTATTGTTATTGTCTAGATATATTCGAGTGATAATATGAGAAAGAAGTCAACCAGAAATGTCGTAAAATAATCACTTATTACAGAAATAAAACTACAATCAGTAGCATGAGTACAATTAGCATTGAAAGAAAACAACATACAATCTTAGCTATCCAGCAATTAAAGTTAGCTTTAAACGTGAGTATTTCTGGTAGGAAACATTGGATAGGCCTAGCTCAAATGTGTAAATATATTGAGTGTAATGGTGGTTCTAAAAAAAACCAAAAATGCGTAAAAATGTCAGATGTATATTGTTTGTACCACAGAAGGTAAAATACGCGTAGGCCTATGATATATCAATGCTAGTTAGTGTCATTACAATGTATCCGATCAGATTTGTGTACATGTAGGCCTATCTTCTGCAGGGAAAGCGGGGGGGGGGGGGGGGGTCTCACCCTATTAGAAATTCCCATAGGGTTGTGCCCACGCTCGGAATTTCATGAAATTTGGTATGAAGTTAGTATTCTTTATTACCACGTTATTCCCGAAATGTTTCTTAAAAATATTTTCTGGAAAATATTTTTTTAAGAATTTTAAGATTTTTGCTTAAAAATAGGGGGTATCCTTACTTAACGAGACCATATACACACAGCTTTGTCGTATTCGAGCCAAATTGTCCCCAAAAATAATGTCTAATAATTTCTCATCGTGTATGAACCAGAATAGTATATATTACTCAACAAAAAACAATTTTCTAGAAGATTTTGTATGGCCTCATCGCCAATTTTTTTAGTTTTCAAGTATTTCGACCAAATTCAGGTCTTAATTTCACCTAGTTCCAGTTTTTGTCAACCTATAAAATTTACATAAAAATTGCCCTTATATATGCCCATGCTTATGGTAAAATATGAAGAAAAAATAAAACCGGTAACAGTGTTGTTTTTTAATTTAAATGTAAAGGGTCCAGATTTCTAAGAATGTAAAATCTAAGATTTTACTTAATTATTTTCAAATACATTTGTAAATAGCTCATTATGCTTTGTTGTGTCTTTATTTAACATAACCAACTTACACATGGCATCACTTTTAACTTTTTTCACACAAAAACATGATTTTAAAGAATAATGGGCACATTGTCGTACCCCACCCACCAATAATATAATGGAAGAAAAAATCCCAAACAGCAGAGTGAATTATAAAATGTGGGGATGAAAAATAAAGGAGATGCATAATGTTACATATTTAATCTATTACGTCACCCTTTTTAACTTTCCTTTGTGGCTTATCAGCACTTAGACTACTTTCTTCTTCTTCCGGTTACGAAGCTGGGCCCTTATAAGAGCATTATCGCACAGTTATTAAAAATATTAACATTTTTTCTTTACTACACTGCTCAAGATAATAAAAAGAACACAAAAACAGTTTTTATTGTACATTAATTGTGCCTTGGAATGCAAAATTGTTAACATTTCTATTGTAATAATGAACTAGCCACTGCTTTGTTGACATATTAACTTTTTGATAATCTCAGATTTGAGAAGAACATGCATCATTTTCGCATGCTTGTATCAACAATATTGATACAAAAATGTTGTATGATGACTCCTATTGCTATTCTGATTTAAGATTGGGGACTGATATCAATACTTTGTAGGAAATACTGAGCTTTTGCTAGATGGGTACCATTAAAATCTGGGAGCATTCTAAGGTGCATTTGTTCACAATTCTCATTATTTGACAATGTTACCGGTTTCAAATTTTCACCAAATTCTGCATACGACTAGGAGACATATATGGCTAACCGTTTTTATCAATTTCATAGGTTGACAAAGACGGGAACATACAAGTAAAATTATTTGAATTGAAGGTTTTGAAAATTTCTCGGCAGTTTTTCTGACAATTCCTGACCAAATAAATTTCTGAGAATTTTTTTTTGCATGTTGGCATCAACATTGTTGGTACCAAAATGTTCTTCAATGACCCCTCTTGCTATTTTGATTAAAAATTTGGGACTGATATCAAAACTAGATAAGCAAAATTGGGCTTTTGCTAGACGGGTACCATTGAAATTCAGGAGCATGTTAAGATGCCTTTGTTCACATTTTTTTTAATTTGATAATGTTACCGGTTTCAAACTTTCACCAAATTTTGCATGCAAACAGGGATCATATATGGCCAACTTTCTTATTAATTCCATTCGTTGACAAAGACGGGAACATATAAAAGAGTTTGATTGAATGTTAGGTTTTATATAATTTTCTGGGTAGTTTTTCTGTCAATTTCTGACTAAATAGATTTCTGAGAAATTATGTGGCATGTTGCTATTAAAAATATTGGTCTGAAAATGTTCTACATGTTCTACAACAACTCTTCTTGCTATTCTTATTTCAAATTTGGGACTGATATCAAAACTAGGTAAGCAAAATTGTGCTTTTGCTAGACAGGTACCATTGAAATCCGGGAGCATCTTTAGGTGCCGTTGTTCACAATTCTCATTATTTGACAATGTTACCGGTTTCAAATTTTCACCAAATTTTTCATGCAAACAGGGGACATATATGGCTAATTTTCTTATCGATTTCATAGGTTGACAAAGACGGGAACATACAAAAACAAATTGATATAATTTTATGTTTTGAAAATTTCTCGACTACTTTTCTGACAATTTCTGACTAAATAAATTTCTAAGATTTTTTTTTCATGTTGATATCAACAACATTGGTACCAAAATATTCTACAATGACTCCTCTTGCTATTCCGATTTAAAATTTGGGGCTGATATCAAAACTAGGTAAGCAAAATTGTGCTTTTGCTAGACAGGTACCATTGAAATCCGGGAGCATCTTAAGGTGCCGTTGTTCACAATTCTCATTATTTGACAATGTTACCGGTTTCAAATTTTCACCAAATTTTGCATACAAACAGGGAACATATATGGCCAACTTTTGTATCAATTTTATAGGTTGACAAAGACGGGAACATACAAAAATATTTGATATAATTTTAGGTTTTGAAAATTTCTCGGCTATTTTTCTGACAATTTCTGACTAAATAAATTTCTAAGAATTTTTTTTTCATGTTGATATCAACAATATTGGTACCAAAATATTCTACAGTGACTCCTCTTTCTATTCCGATTTAAAATTTGGGGCTGATATCAAAACTAGGTAAGAAAAATTGTGCTTTTGCTAGACAGGTACCATTGAAATCCGGGAGCATCTTAAGGTGCCGTTGTTCACGATTCTCATTATTTGACAATGTTACCGGTTTCAAATTTTCACCAAATTTTGCATACAAACGAGAACACATATGGCCAACTTTCCTATCAATTTCATAGGTTGACAAAGATGGGAACATATAAAAATATTTGATAGAATTTTAGGTTTTGAAAATTTCTCGTCTATTTTTCTGACAATTTCTGACTAAATTAATTTCTAAGAATTTTTTGCGCATGTTGGGACCAACAGTATTGGTATCAAAAGTTTCCACAATGACTCCTCTTGCTATTTGTATTAAAACTTGTGGATTTATACCAAAACTAGATAGCCAACATTGAGTTTTTGTAAGACGGGTATCAATGAAAACAGGGAACACTTTAAGGTGCCGTGTAAAGACCTATATACACTCTTTGAGTAAAACGAATATATTTTTGTAGTTCATAGGTCAGGGGCATTCTATGAGTAAAGTTACAAGAAAATCTGTGCGTGGGCGCAAATGAGACCCCCCCCCCCTTTAGAAGGAAAAAACATGCGAAGGAAAATAATATAAGGCGGTTTACAAAAGTTTCTCCTTGCGTGGAGTTGTGACTTTTTGATAGTCCACATGACATTGCGTAGATGAAGGTGTGTATTTTATGGTAAAAACATGAATATCACGGCCCGTATCACGCGACACAACAAATACAGAAAATCTTCAATATTTCTGTTAATACTGACCAATTCAAAAACGATTTGAAGCAGAGAAGGTAGACACTAGTCAAGGTTTGGATAGAAACGGTAGATTTTTATAAAAACCAGTTTACAAAAAAAGTTATTGACGATTAAGGTAGGTTCACACTAACGAATTTTCCTTACGAATCCTTACGAATTGGACATCCGTAGGCCATCCGTGAACATTCGTAAACAATACGCTAGCATCCGTAAATAACTCGTAAGTATAAAATGCTTTATTTCTCATTGTTAGCTGCTTCATGATGATATGGAGATTATATCTTATTATTTGCAACCAAAAATATAATAGACATAGTAAAGAAATCGTGCATATTCCTAGATTTCGTTTTGAGTGGCCCATTCGGAAAGTTCTATCGTATATAACCGCAAGTATTCGTAAACAACTCTTATGCATTCGTAAATAACTCGCAATGAATCGGTGATATTCTTAGTGATTCGTGCTCATACGGGGACATTTTTTGACATGTTGAAAATTTTCTCACGAATGTCCACGGATTAAATGTTCCGTTAATCAATCGTAAATGACTCTTATTTAATCGCAAATCACCCGTAAGTGATTCACGAATATTATACGGCAAGTTTACGAATATAAACGAGCCGGGATGTTTAAAAAAGGGCAATTATGAAACGAGATTCCGAGAATGATACTAAAACAGATCAGGCTCCCAAAAGGGCCTGATGAGGGTTATGTTTGATGGAGAAGCTGCGAGAGGTTAGTGTGGGTCCTGGTCAGACCTTGTGAATATGCAGAGGCATAAGATGATAAATATTTATCTTACATGATATAAGTACACTTTTTCGAAATCATTGCTCATATACTATACTTCGATTCAAAATTGATGAGAAATATAATCTATGATAGAGGAAATACTATTTAATGTTTTGCTAAACGTCAAACGATTTCCAATTGGATTTGCAATAAAATGAGGACTAAGAGCCCTTTTTTCAATGTGTTTATATGCACTGGGGTCATTTTTTTTATCCCATCACAAAAAAAAAATGACGATAAGTCCTTCAAACGTTGTTCGATGTTCAAGAAAAATTGATTAATTATCCACGAGTATAAGATTAAAAAGTAAAAAGAGTAAACGTGCATCGCAGAACAACTTCGAATAAAGCATTCATAAACAAATGACCCAATACGGTAGTATGAGGGTTATTCCGGTAGAAGCAATTAAGTTTTCTTTCACAAACGGCAAGATTTTTTGTTGTTTCGATTTGAAAGGAGTTACAGACAAAACAATTATTGATGTAAGAAATGTAAGCTTTGTATGGTATTGAATAGAAAATTCTGGGTGAACAGAAAGAATTGCATTGCTGATTATCAGCAATTTATTCTTTTCTCTCAATATTTTCCCAAACCATGGGACGTCAAAACTGGGTCTTGTTTGGGAAAGGGTTAATGGTTTTGAAGAAATTGTTGGTAAAACCCAAGATCATTTCGTTCGCAAGTCATATCGTCTTGTCGAATGTCAGATTTTCAAAAAAACGAGGTTGTCTTTCTTACAACAACAACAACAACAACAACAACAACAACAACAACAACAACAACAACAACAACAACAACAACAACATAATAACAAAGGACTCGTAAACATTCGTAACTACAGTTGTCGCCACATCGTATGGCACAATGTTTATGTTTTGTTCAAATGTAATTGAACGTTAAAGAAAACATAAACACGTGCCATACGATGTGGCGACAACTGTAAGTCGGCAATACTCCTATTGATTCGTAAATAATCCGTAAACAGTCCGTAAACTAGTCGTAGAAATACGTAAACCGTCCGTTAAATTAGCGCAAATCGTAACAATACGTGAACTTATCGGCAATGTGATTACGAATGTCCAATTCGTAAGGAATCGTAAGAAAATTCGTCAATGTGAACCCACCTTTAACTAAAATTTTTGATTGGTCGTCAATAACTTTTGTATCGTCTGATTTTTAAGATCCTTTGTATTAAGCAAACTCCTGGTGTTTTTCCGCATTCTCTGCTTAATATCTTTTTTGCCTAATAGGTTATATATTGACAGAAATATTGAAAAAATATCAGGAACGTGTTACGTGATTCCCTACCGCGTAGGCCTATATACCAGCCTGCATGTCTTCTTTATACCTGGAATAATTGGCATATATATCTAAGGTTATCGTTCAAAATGATTAATTATATACTGAACAAAAATGAAAACGCTACACTGCAAGATTTCTTATATCTGGGAAAGTATCTAACTAATAGCATAAAATATATTTTGATGGTATTTCCCAGGCTTTCAGCTATTGTTTATCGAAATTCCATTGCATTGTCTCCTTTAGTGTCAGAGTTGCATTTCCTCGATGTACAGACACACAAGTTATCACTCAAAGACAAGTGTTCACACACTTCCGCTCCTACACTGTGAAATCTATATAGCCGGGTGCGTTCTGGCATAAGACCAAACCGGGGTTAGAAGGTTCCAAATTACAAAGTATTTCAAGAATTTCTTTAGTTCATAATTTTGTCTGTTTATATAAGATTTTTAAATCGGCCGCCAAGGAAAGAGGCTCGTTTGAAAATAGAGTGTAGAGTGTGTCCAGTTACCGCTATAACAGAGGGCGAAAAGTTAATTATATAAAAATCTGGAAAAAAAATTCAATTCAAACATTTTAAATCACTCAGAAGCACTTAAAGTAGATGTATACTATATAAATGATATTTTTTAGCATAAAACATACGGAGGTTTGATTATTAATCCTATTAAATGAATAAAAGGTACGCATTGCTCAGTTTTCTTAATAAGGAATATAAAGGGAAGTAGTTCCTAGTTTTATTACTATTCCTTATTGGGAAAAAAAAAAGATTCTTGAACCGGCGAGGGAAAAGAATAAAATGCTTTTTACAAAGGTATTTTTTCTTGTCGATATGTGACTTTGTAGAATCTAATAGCCTACACGATATTACGCAGGTGAGGGTATGTCTTTGATGGTAATGACAACATGCATATCACGGTCGAGAATCATGTGACACAACAATAACAGAAAAATTTCAATAGGTCTAGATCTAGTTTTGTTTTAAAATACCGACCGAACCGAAAATCATTTTAAGCAGAGAAGGTAGACAAAAGTTAAGATTTAGATTACATAGATCTAGTGTGGTAGATTCTATGAAAAAAAGTTTTGGTTGGTCGTCAATAACAATTTTATCAGCTAATTTTTCAAGATCCTTCGTATTCAGCAAATCCCTGGTGTTTCCCGCATTCTATGCTTTATGTCTTTTTTTTCAAATTGGTCATAATTATATTGACAGAATTACCAAATATTATCAAAAAATATTGTGTCAGTCGATTTCCTGTCGTGATTAGGCCTATACCAGCCTGTACGATTTGGTTATAGGCCTACGTTGGATAAGTATCATAATTAATTAAGATGGTAGCCTACTCCAATGCCAGCTTGTCATTGAAATGTTTGCTCATTTTGAAACCCGTCACCGGTAAGGAGCTTGAACTCTCATAATGTTAGATAGGCTTCGAAATCTATAGTCGGTTAACCCTTTTCTCAAACATGTTTTAGTCCTGATGGTAGGCCTATGATAAATAAAACGCATACAAATACATTTTTGGAAAAGCAGAATAGGCCTACATTCTCTAGACTGCAATATTAAATGAAAATTAATAGATCTAAGTGTTTTATAGAAAATGTTTGGGAAGAGACGTAAAGACATGGTTTGTTAGTATGCTGGTAACCAGTATTGTGCTGGTCCCTCATTCATTTCAATATCCCAAGTACAATAAGATTACAAACCATCGCTTCGTTCGTTCGTTCGTTTATACAGGCATTTTCCATGCTTGCTTTCGGGACAACACTAGCTTTTAAAAAGGCCGTCTCACACAGAACACGGTTGGACACACGCTTCCAATACGGTGTAGGGGATACCGGGGTATCATGAACCATTTTTTGATTTTTAACCCCTTTGACGGGGTAGGTTGAACCAGTACGTGGGGTAAGTTGAACCAAACGGTATGTTTGCGATAATTATTCACACTAAAAAGAGAATTAAACACGAGATTTCATTCAAAATAATGAATAGGGGTGTTACCTGCAATAATATCAAGAAATTTCACACAAAGAATGAAAAAAATATTCCAGTTTTCAAGATATATTGCTAAGGCATATATAGATCCAGGATATTAAGTACATGTTTTCGGCACTTATTTTCATAGTGGTTCAACTTACCCCGGTACACACCATGATCATATATTTGTCATTTGTGAAAAAAATCTAACGACGTCAATAACAGAGTGCAATATTTCATTCTGAGGATATTATATTTTTGTAAGATGTAAAAATACTGTTGAGATTTGCTGTGCATTGAAGATGGAATGCATGAATTGTGAAAATCAATTTTAAGGTCAAAATTTCTTCTTTTTTTTGGACATAAAATCCAGCTAATAAGACAAAATTTCTCGATATTTTCACCGATGAAAATCGGTCTAGTACGATAAAACACGACTTTTACTCGATTTACAGGACATATAGGCCTACAGGGTGCCACCGACTTTTGTTTGAGTTAAGCACCAGCAGCACACATTCGTGTATGTTTTGATATAATTAATTGATTGGCTTCATGAATTGGCGAACAGTCACCTGAGAAGTCATAAAATGGCAGATGACGGAATAAGAGAATTAAAAATTCAAATAAGATTGCTTGACACCGAGCTTATTATGGCCAGAATGCGTGAGCGGAGACATGAACAAGCCAACAGAGGGAGAAGAAGGAGAAGGCAAGTTTGGACAAAAGTGTCATGTTTGGTCAATACTAGCAATTTTACCCGTCTCGAAATTTGACCTTTGACCTCGATGACCTTGAACCCTCGATGACCTTGACCTATCCGGGGCTGCCCTCCACATAATCCCGTCCTGTAACCCGTAAGCAATCCCGTCCCGTAACCCGTAAAAACGATACCCGTAACCGTAAAAACATAAATTTGACCTTTGACCTCGATGACCTTGACCTTTCAAAAAATGAGCATCTCAAGCTAAATACCCGGGGCCGCCCTCCACCTTCCCTCCAGGCCCAAAATTTTTTCCAGGGGTGGTCCAAGCCCAAATTATGGCTTAAAATGTAGTAAATAGGTAACGTTACACTAAATTTATATAGTCAAAATTCAATTTTCGGCCAATGCCAGGGGGGTCCGGACCCCTCCGACCCCCCTCTAGATCCGCCCATGCTGTATCTATTCTTTGCAAGAACATAAGTGAAAACTGGATAAAATCGTTCACCATTAGTGTGTATATAGTAAAGGGAAGTAATCTAAAATTTTGGAAAAAAATCGTGTTTTCACAAATCTTTTATATAAAGAAAGCATTTGGCCTGATAATCGTATATAATTCTCTAAAAAAAACTCCATTTTTATTGGCTTGTTTGTGTAGATTTTTTAAAAAAAGGATTGAAATAAATCTACATGTATATAGACCTATCTTAAAAACGTATAGATAGTTATATAAAAACACCGCAAGATTCTGAAATCACACATGAAGAAAGCCCAAATAGTTCTAAAGAAAACGTCTAAGCTCCACAAGCCCAGCGTCTCTAGTTCGAACCCAGGGTCGGCCAGAATCCATTCAGACGTTTACTAGCAAACGTCTCTATGTATCTATCATCCATATGATAGAGCAGCTGGAGGCTCGGCTTGGATAATGTGATAGTACTGGTGGAGAAATTACCAGGCCCCGGTTTTTCGAAAAAACCTTCTCATGCTCAATTTTGAGCACCGTGCTCAAATCGCACAAAGTCTACGTGAACTTCAATTTATTACCCCTCAACGTTGGAGAGTATTACTTTGAAGTTGAGCATGTTCTCATAAGTATATACAAGTTTCAGTTTTTTCGAGAAACCGGGAGCCGGAAACCACGGTAAGGTGCTTAAGCCGTCGCGGTAGTAGGCCTATCATATAGTAGTTGAGTTTGAGGGGTTTTACGCTGTTTTCAACTGCAAGGGTCATATCGCAGCGGCTGGAGCACCTAACCATGGATTCTTGTTGTTTCTCATACCAGTATACTACCACAATACCCGATTCATTTTGAATTGGCAGCTGAAATGTGAAGTCAGCTGCCAGTTGCTTGTTGCCAATTCACTATTTGTGCATTGTTGAATAGGCAACTGGATGTGAAGTTAGCTGCCAGTTCGAATTACACGATAAGGGACTGTTTTTCCGTTATTTTGAATTGGCAACTGTAAGTGTGAAGTTAGCTGCCAGTTGCCGGTTGCCTATTCAGGACTGCGATTTTTTTTTGAATTGGCAGCTGTAAGTGTGAAGTAAGCTGCCAGTTCAAAGTGGACGATTCAGGACTGTTTATCCTTTATTTTGAATTGGCAGCTGTAAATGTGAAGTAAGCTGCCAGTTGCCAATTCACATTTTGTGCATTGTTGAATAGGCAACTGGATGTGAAGTTATTTGCCAGTTCGAATTATACGATTCATGACTATTTATCCCTTATTTTGAATTGGCAGCTGTAAGTGTGAAGTTAGATGCCAGTTGCCAGTTGCCAATTCACTATTTGTGCATTGTTGAATAGGCAACTGGATGTGAAGTTAGCTGCCAGTTGGAATTACACGATTCATGACTGTTTATCCTTTATTTTGAATTGGCAGCTGTAAGTGTGAAGTTAGCTGCCAGTTGCCAGTTGCCAATTCACTAGTTGTGCATTGTTGAATAGGCAACTGGATGTGAAGTTAGCTGCCAGTTCGAATTATACGATTCATGACTGTTTATCCTTTATTTTGAATTGGCAGCTGTAAGTGTGAAGTTAGCTGCCAGTTGCCAGTTGCCAATTCACTATTTGTGCATTGTTGAATAGGCAACTGGATGTGAAGTTAGCTTCCAGATCGAATTACACGGTTTATGACTGTTTATCCTTTATTTTGAATTGGCAGCTGTAAGTGTGAAGTTAGCTGCCAGTTGCCAGTTGCCAATTAACTATTTGTGCATTGTTGAATAGGCAACTGGATGTGAAGTTATAGCTGCGAGTTCGAATTACACGATTCATGACTGTTTATCCTTTATTTTGAATTGGCAGCTGTAAGTGTGAAGTTAGCTGCCAGTTGCCGGTTGTCTTTACCGGACTCCGATCTATTTTTGAATTGGCAGCTGTAAGTGTGAAGTTAGTTGCCAGTTGCCGGTTGCCTATTCGGGGCTTCGATTCATTTTGAATTGGCATCTGTAAGTGTGAAATCAGCTGCCAATTGCCAATTCGATAATTTGATTCATTTTGAATTGGCAGCTGTATGTGTGAACTTAGCTGCCAGTTGCCGGTTGCCTATTCGGGACTCCGATTTATTTTGAATTGGCAGCTGCATGTGTGAAGTTAGATGCCAGTTGCCGGTTGCCTATTCGGGGCTTCGATTCATTTTGAATTGGCATCTGTAAGTGTGAAGTCAGCTGCCAGTTGCCGGTTGCCTATTCGGGCGCATTTTGAATTGGCAGCTGCATGTGTGAAGTTAGCTGCCAGTTGCCAGTTACCAATTCACATTTTGTTCATTTTTGAATCGGCAACTGGATGTGAAGTTAGCTGCCAGTTGCCAGTTGCCCATTGAATTGGCAACTGGCAACTGGCAACTGGCAGCTAACTTCACACACATTCCATGCTATGCTTGATAGCAAGACAATATGCACTCCCTTAAACGCCGCTCAAACGTTTATAGTACACATGTACTAAACGATTTTCAAATGATAATGAATATTAATGTAGACAATATGATACATTTTTTTGTTTTTCACTCATTTATTTCAAAATATTGATCATAATCATGACTTGCAACAATTGCTATGAAATCCACCTTGTCTTGAAAGAAGTGCAAAGTAATCTTAAATAAAAACAATCTCCCCATATCATCATTTCTAGGCCATAAGTATTTTGTTTCATATTTTTCTCGGTTATAAAAGAATAACGTCGATTTTCTTAAAAAAAACTCGTAACTACAGCTTAAAAAAGCTGCAGTTACGAGGTTTTTGAAGAAAAGTGGCGATAATGACATTGATCTTTAAGGACAGAAATAGAGTTATTACTAATACAAATGTTTGGAATTTAATAATCAAGCCTTTCCCACACGACAAAAAATCTTTACTTGACGATTTTTATGAGGCGATGAAGATGGCGAAATCAATGTTATCAAGACTAAAGTTGTTAGAACGAGTAAATGATATAGCAAAATTAAGGATTGGCAACCGTTTTATTGGTCAAGTAATTAATGAAGTGCGCCCACCTTTGGAGCTGAAGGTCGTAACCCGATCGAAGCCTACCTGCTAGATTAGAACAAAAGTAACTGATTCACTCTGCTCCAAATCCAGTGGTTTCTTCAAACATTCGAGCCAAAATACTTTTAAGTGCAAATAGTGGGAAGCGTTCACATGCACCGAAAAAAAAAACAACTTTCGCTTGAATGTTTGAAGAAACCATGAGATTTGGAGCAGAGTGAGTTAGAGCCGGGAATAGCCCTCTCAAAGGCGCGTTCCGTGCACTTTATCTCGTCAAAACCCGTAGCGTATCAGCTGAGAAATTAAACAAAACATACCCTGAAGCGGACGATTTTTCGGTGTGAACGCTTCCCAAAAGTCACATGGGTTACCCACCTTGATGTTAACACCGTTGTTTCAGAAATAAGATGACCAAATGGGGAGGGGGGTCCACAAGAATAGCACATTTTTATTCTTTATTATTTGTATAATATGATTTAACACTTACACAAAACTTATCTTGTCATACTTATTATAACTGATATTTCCCAGCTGGCAAAAGTGGTCGTTTTTACGTTGAAATGACGTCTTTTAGAGACGTCAGGAAGACGTCTTTTTCTTGTTGAATTTGATATAAGGAAAGACGTCTTTTCCCGACGTCTTTTCCACGTCATTAAGTGACGTTGAAAAGACGTCACTTAATGACGTTGAAAAGACGTCTGAACAATGTCACTTAATGACGTTGAAAAGACGTCTGAAAAAGACGTCTTTCCTTATATCAAATTCAACCAGAAAAAGACGTTTTCCCAACGTCTCTAAAGGACGTCTTTTCAATGTAAAACCGACCACTTTTTCTATTGGCTTTCGTTTGGTGTTGATCGAAGATGAAATCCTTCCAGAGCTTCTCGCTCAGTAGGGGTAATTATTCCCCATCATAGAGGAATAAGGTATCGCCAGGTATGTCTGACGACCTTCACACATTTTCTAAGGTTTGATACCTAGAAATTGGTCTTAACTGTCTTAACACTTTCGAGGCTTTCTATAACTATCTATATGTTTTCTTGATATAATTTTATGTCTAGATTTATTTCTATCTTTTTTTGAAAATGTGTACACAATTTAATTTCTTTTAACAGAATCATATAGGATTATTAAGCCAAATGCTTTCTTTACATAAACGCTTCGTAAAAACATGATTTATTGTCAACATTTTTAATTATTTCCCTTTAATATACTGTAACACACTAATTGATAAGATTATGTTAGTGATTTGAACAGACTAATTACAGTTTAAACGCCGTTAAAACGACAAAATAATTCGGATGATCCAACATGAAGCCCATGTTTAAAAAACGATATTGACAAAGAATGTACTTCTGTACAATATAGCGCAGAAAAAACTTATGCAAAAGAAGAAATTACCGATTATCAACTTTTGCTAATATCTCTAGGCCTGTGGGTTTTTTTTTTTTTTTTGCAATTTATACCTACCTTTCTATTAGAGAAGTCAAAACCAGGTTTTGTTCGAGAAAGGATTAGACATGTCTTATTGATGTTGCCTATCAATAGGAAAAAAGTGTTTACAAAACATCATTATTGGAATTTAGTCAATAAATCTAGGTCCCTAAGACGTAATTAAGATGACGTTGAAATTAAGTCTGTGGAGAGACGTTGTGTTCACGTTGAAGTCGCGACCACACCCCGAAAAAGACGTCATAAAAACGTCTTATTAGGACGTCTATTTTACGTCTGGAAACAGACGTCTTTTTCTGGTCGATATTTGGTTATATGACGTCGTGACCACTATTCAACCAAAAAAAGACGTCTGTGTGACGTCTTTTGCCTGCTGGGTTGTAGTTTGAAGAAAAAATAATGATAATAACGAAATGTATAGGCACAAGGATCTTTAAAAATTGAGCCATTTTCGAAACAAGAGTAGCTTTAGAAATAACCAACGATTTTTTAATATGACACATTAAGCTAAAAGGGACTTTCTGGGAAGTCTATAAAAACAAGTTTGGAGAAACGATCCAGACGTAATGGACCCCAACCAGATATTGTATTTGGGAAGTGAAAAACATAGTAAGATAGAAAAAAATCTAGGTTCAGAAAATTACCTAGCAGCGAAAAGTATCGATCCTAGGTTTGATACGTTTTAAGCTTTTCAGGCGGTCCCTTTTGGCTTGACGTGTCACTATTATGCATGGGTTTTAACTGCCACCATAAAATTATCTCATTTTGTTTCAATAGTTTATATGCTTTATTGAAAATGATATCTTTATTAACATAAATTTTTATTTTGTCGTATGCAACAGCTTTGAAATTCTGTTAATTTTTATTCAGATACAAACTTTAAAGAGTCAATATGAAAAGGTTTGTAGTTGGCTGTACAATATAGCCGAAGTTATATCTTTTAATCGACCTTTCTGAAGTGATATCCTTAAGAATTTGAAAATAGTAATGCTAAATAGGTCAAAATATCAGAGCGGCGACGAGACTGCACAATTATAACTAGAGTCTTTTTGGAAATGTTTGAATTCATTATCTGTGTCCTAAGTTTGTAAAAATCTATATTTTCCTATCTTTTTCTAAGTTTCATCCATAAGAATCAAAGAATAGGTTAAATTAACCCTTTCGCTGCCAGGGCACGGCTTATGCCGTCCAGCGAAAATGTCGCTAAAGTGCCAGGGGACGGCATTAGCCACCCACAAGGGTGACTGGGAAAACCCTGCGATATTTTTGTTCTATATTTAGACCGAGTCGTGACGTGACCGAAAGTTTGATCAATGGTGATTTATCTTTGATTTGCGTATACATAAAAATAGGATATTCGTAATTAATTCAACTACAAATAGCACAAATCTTGGGATTTTGACTTTGGAAACTGAGAACGAAACAAGATGGCGGCCTGCGATAGCAGCTGGTGGTTAGATTTTCGACATTTTGTTATTTATTTAGTTGTCAAAGTTCAAGATACCAAAATATAACACTGTCTGACTCAAAATTGACTAAAATATATTCCTTGGATAGGGTTTTCAATTATCTTTCAGAAAATATTAGGTTTTTTATTCTGTTTTGAATATATTTCTTGTTATAAGTTGATTTCTTACACCACCATTATTTCTCTTATTTCTTGGAAAATTGCCTGGCAAATACGAACCAATTTTCCAATATTACTCTGGCAGCAAAATTTATTTAAATTTTAAGGCCCAAACATCAAACCGCTGGCGAGATAGCACAATCACAACTAGAGTCTATCTGGATATGTTTGAATTCATAATCTATGTCACCTAGTTTGTAAGAATCAGGGCCCCGTTTTATTATTGATCTTACGATCATGTTTTCGTGTAAACTGTGTAACAAGACATCTGATTGCACGAGAAGTCCGACTGAGCCAATCAGGGATGTTGTTACAAGTAATTATGCAAAATTCAAACGTTCGATCGTTAGTAATACGGGCCCTTTTTTTCTTGTTGTTTACTAAAGCGTTTTCCATAAGAATTCAAGAACATGTTAGATAAAGGTAGCTAAATGTAAGGCCCGAACATCAAACCGCTGGCGATATAGCACAATTACAACTAGAGTCTATCTGGATATGTTTGAATTCGTAGTCTACGTCACCAAGTTTGCGCACCAAGGCATACACGTACGACTTCCGGGTGATGCACATCGAAGCATACCTGTAAAAGAAAGAAAGATGATAATACTGCTGCTGATACTACTGCTGCCGATGATGATGATGATGATGATGATGATGATGATGATGATGATGATGATGATGATGATGATGATGATGATGATGATGATGATGATGATGATGATGATGATGATGATGATGATGATGATGATGATGATGATGATGATGATGATGATGATGATGATGATGATGATGATGATGATGATGATGATGATGATGATGATGATGATGATGATGATGATGATGATGATGATGATGATGATGATGATGATGATGATGGTGATGATGATGATGATGATGATGATGATGATGATGATGATGATGATGATGATGATGATGATGATGATGATGATGATGATGATAACCCTTGTCGATATCAACAACTTCTTGATTATTAGAAGCAACTGCAAAATTGCTGAATGAATCTCAATCGGACTGCATTTTATCAACACAGGTCTGGCCAGATATCGGGCGGGCCGAAAAAGCTATATCCACGTGAATCCTTAGCAGCGGGCAGACATGCGATATCTGCCCGCTGCTAAGGAATTTATTCCGAAAACTATAGGTACAGATCTTTTGCACGCGCCTTTTCGTGACGCGAAACGTCAATGACGTCAGAAAAACGCAATGTTGTTTACAAAAATGGCTGCCGTCGTAACGTTATCTTTATTCACTTCGAGTGCGATTAATGTAAAAAAAATGCATAAAGTTGACTTTATTTCAACTGGAACGTTTGTGGAAACTTTATTGAAAGGTAAGATTTATTCATCGAATGAAGGTTATTTTGCAAAAAGAATGCAATATACAGATTATTACACGGCTGATTCGTGCCGGAGAGTGATATCGGCCCTGACCTTGATATCTGCCCTCGGCCTAAAGGCCTCGGGGCAGATATCGCGGTTGCGGGCCGATATCACTCTCCGGCCCTCATCAGCCGTGTAATAATCTCTAAATATTTTTTAATCACGGGTCACTATTTATTTCTTAATATTACATTCTGTTACTATAAATAGTAACATTTTCGGCTAGAATCGGTCAGATATCGGGCGGGCCGAAAAATCTATATCCACGCGAATCCTTAGCAGCGGGCAGATATGCGATATCTGCCCGCTGCTAAGGAATTTATTCCAAAAACTATAGGTACAGATCTTTTGCACGTGCCTTTCCGTGACGAAAAACGTCAATGACGTCAGAAAAACGCAATGTTGTTTACAAAAATGGCTGCCGTCGTAACGGTCTCTGTCTTCACTTCAAGTGCGATTTGTGTAATAAATGAATGATATTGAGTTTATTTCAACTGGAAAATCTGTGGAAATTATGTTGAAAGGTAAGATTTACTCATTGAATGAAGGTTTTTTTTTTTTTGCAAAACGAATGCAATATACAGATTATTACACGGCTGATTCGTGCCGGAGAGTGATATCGGCCCTGACCTTGATATCTGCCCTCGGCCTAAAGGCCTCGGGACAGATATCGCGGTTACGGGCCGATATCACTCTCCGGCCCTCATCAGCCGTGTAATAATCTCTAAATATTTCCCAAATAAGATTTTGACATCCAGTATAAAAAGGACATTTGGAACATTTAGACAAAAGAGTACTATCATTTTCTCGATGTGTTGTATTGTACTCAGTTCTTTCTTTACTGACATGCATTCCGTCGTTTGTAGCAAAATTCAAATTTGAGAAAAAAGGAGTATATTTTCTTCTGTTTGGGAAAGGGATTTATACGCCTTCGTCCAATAAAAGTCATTAAGAAACGATTCCACTGCAATGAAGCGAATTATCAAGTAAAGACCATCACTCTTTAACCCATTACAACACAGTGACTCTTTTTTACTCCTCACAAGATAATGACATGGGAAAACATTGTGGAAAATGAAGAAATTGCTTGTAACAAGCATTGTGGAAAATGAAGAAATTGCTTGTAACAAGCAATTTCTTCATTTCCCACAATGTTTTCTACCCAAAAAAGACCAAAATATTTTAAATTTCGTGCACTTAAAAATGTCGTCTACAACTTCTTTGAATTTGGACCGCCATGAAATTTTGTCGTTTGGCAATGGGTTAACAGACAATTCTTATAAAAATGGCTGTGCATCAATTTAGCAACGATGCACATTCCAATATGAGTGGACACAATTGACTAACCATTTCCCAAACAGAAAATATTGATACTAGATCTATTATGATTTGAAGGTTGTTTAAAACTATAAAACTAAAATCAATGGAAACATAATTTGTGAATATTTCAAGCATTTGGGCATAAGAAGACACTGTTGGAAGTCAGTATCTGCGTCTTTTGCCTCAATAGTTTTCCGAAGATTTTTTTATATTGACAAAAACAAACAGGTATAGGTTGGGAAAGAGTTAAATTAGAGAATCGTTTGTTGAATAATCCTAGTAGCTGCGTTTCGTCGCTTTTCAACGAAAACCTCGTAACTGCAGCTTAAATCAAGCTGCATTTACGAGGTTTTCGTTGGAAAGCGGCTGTTTATTGATAGATTATCCTTAAATAGAAATAAGGGTCCTCAGCTGCAAATTGATTGCGATCAAAAAGCATAATCCTGATAGCTTCTATGATTAAAAGTTTATTTTTACTGCAACCCTTCCCAAAGAAAGTCCACTTTGACGTCTTTACTAGATAAACATTTCAAAACTCAAATTGAGAAAGGTGAAATGATGTTAACCAACATCTTTATCATTTCTCAGTCATAATTTTTAGTTAAAATGTTCACAAATGTCTTTTTACCTTCTAGACCGCACCCCTCTACAACATAACGGACAGTTACGTCGTTCACTAAGTAACGTCGTGACGTCACAGGATACCATATAAAACCGAGATTATCTTCATTCCCTATAGGTCTTCCAGAGATTTTCTTTTTAATAATGAACAGCAAATATAGGAATTGTTTGGAATAGGGTCGATGCGCCGTCTTACCTGCGAGTCTGTACTCCTCTACAACATAACGGAGAGTTACGTCGCTCACTGAATAGTATCGTGACGTCATAAGATACCGTGTGAAACCAACAATTACCTTCATCCCATATGCGTCTTCCGGAGATTGTTCTTTTATGAATATCAAAACTAGTAATTGTTTAAAAGGGGTTAATGCGTCATATTACCGTCTAGACTGGACCCCTCTACAACATAACGGACAGTTACGTCGTTCAGTAAGTAACGTAGTGACGTCACATGATACCGTGTGAAACCAACATTATCTTCATTCCCTATACGTCTTCCAGAGATTTTCTATTGTAAAATGATTAGGAAATCTAGGAATTGTTTGGAATATGGTCGATTCGCCGTCTTACCTGCGAGTCTGTACTCCTCTACAACATAACGGAGAGTTACGTCGCTTACTGAATAGTATCGTGACGTCATAAGATACCGTGTGAAACCAACAATTATCTTCATCCCATATGCGTCTTCCAGAGATTGTTCTTTTATGAATATCAAAACTAGTAATTGTTTAAAAGGGGTTAATACGTCATATTACCGCCTAGACTGGACCCCTCTACAACATAACGTACAGTTACCTCGGTTACTAAGCAACGTCGTGACGTCACATGATACCGTGTAAAACCAACCATTTCTTCATTCCATAGGCGTCTTCCATGCATTTTCTTTTCTATAATTAATTGTAAATCTAGAAATTGTTGGAAAATGGTTAATGTGTCATTTTACCTGCGAGACTGGACCCCTCTACAACATAACGGACAGTTACGTCGTTCACTAAGTAACGTAGTGACGTCACATGATACTCTTTTCAATAATGAACAGCAAATATAGGAATTGTTTGGAATAGGGTCATAGGGCGATGCGCCGTCTTACCTGCGAGTCTGTATTCCTCTACAACATAACGGAGACTTACGTCGCTTACTGAATAGTATCGTGACGTCATAAGATACCGCGTGAAACCTACAATTATCTGCATCCCATATGCGTCTTCCGGAGATTGTTCTTTTATGAATATCAAAACTAGTAATTGTTTAAAAGGGGTTAATACGTCATATTATCTGCGAGATTGAACCCTTCTACAACATAACGGACATTTACGTCGTTCACTAAGTAACGTAGTGACGTCATACGATACCGTGTGAAACGAGCGATTTGTTTTCTCCCAATACTTAACATGTGTTTATTTCATAGCACAGAGATTGTTTGGAAAAGGGTTGATGCGTCATCTTACCTTCGAGATTGGACGCCTCTACAACATAACGGACAGTTACGTCGCTCACTGAGTAACGTCGTGACGTCGCATGATACCGTGTGAAACCACTGAAAATGGTTTGAGTCATTGTTACGTGGTTGAAACACCTCGACGTCAGAATTGTTCATGTCTTTAGCGGCATATAGAAGCTTCCATTCTGTCTTGCGGGGGCAAACAGGTTGAGCCAGGCCAAGATCGAAAACTGGGTCCCTTTTCTGTAAAAAAAAATTATTGTCCAGTCATGATGTTACAGCGCGTGTTTACAAATTGTACCCATATAATGGCAGTGCAGTTTGTGTTGAGAATAGCATTGGTTTACCGTTATGTTTGATAAAACCACCAGTGTGGTTATAAAATCTCGTAACTACGGCTTGAATCAAGCCGTATTCATGAGATCTTATATGAACACATTCGAAATGTTATTTGTTTGTCTGAAATTACGTCAAGGTTTACTGGATAAAATCGTTTCCTAGTATGTGAACGTGTTTTCTTCGTTTTCAATGTAATTACGCATGCTTTGTTTCGAATCTTGCAGGTGTGAGACGCCTGCAATATTCGAATCACCACATGCAAAACAACAGCGGTTTGGAGTTCGTTATCGTGTTGTTTAGATTGGTAAATTTTGTAAACATGTGCGATTATAATATGACCGGACTATAGTCAATTGACCAAACGCCAATCGACAGATCGCTCCGCCCATCATAGTATTTAAGACGAACAATGGGGATGTGATCGTTGATAGGGGACGATTTTATCCAGTTAATCGTGACGTAAATTCGGACGAATAAAATAGTATTTCGTGGGTGTTGTTATAAAATCTCGTAACCACGGCTTGATTTAAGCCGTAGTTACGAGATTTTATAACAACTCCGACGTTTTATCAAAACATAAAGGTAAACCAAGACTATGTTTAGAACAAAAATCATTGCCACACCTTTAAACAGAGAGATTTAAAGTACATTCAGACAGAAAAAAAACGAGTCAAAGAATTCTTCTGGGGCATGTGAAGTTAATCGCCTGTTGACTTTTTTATCCAAAACATGATGTTTTTTAGCTAATCAAATGTTTCCTACATTTTTTTTTTTTTTTTTTTTCATTTACCTCATATCAAAAGTATCTTGAGTTTTACTTGTCTTAGACACCAAAACCAGAAATAAAAAAAATAAAAAATCGTATTGTATAGGATACCATTAATCCATTACAATATAATGACGTTTTTTGACGCCCAATAAATTAACGACATTAGAAATCATTGTGGAAAGGGAAGAAATTGCTTGTGACAATCTATTTCTTCGTTTTCAAGCATGAAAACCCAAAAATTATAAAATTTCTTCACCTGAAATTTTCGTATGTAGTATCTTTGAATTTGGAAAGACTAGTTTTTGCCGTCTTTTAAGGGGTTCAAAAATTAAAAGTGAGAACGTACTTTAAGGTAAATGTTATCATGATGGATCGGCGTTGGGTGACGAGGTCCTACTCGAAGTCGACGTTCCGTTAAACTCGGATGGTTTTTTAACGTTGTGTATAAACCTGTGACGTCATTATAAATACCAGCCTCGTTTCCGGTTGACACCGTGTTCGTCCGTTTCCATTTACTCATCATATTTGCTATATAATCTGTAAAGGAAATTGACATCAATCATTTGAATTATCAAGCTTATCTCTATTTTTTGTGTGTTTGAACGTCATTCATGGTGGACGTTTGAGTGAGCTCTGTCTAAAGATCCGCTCGAAAAAACAATTCCTCGTCTACATCACGTAAAAAAATTGTACTGCCCGGAACCACTTTTTTGGATGTGCTATGGCCATGATGTGGCCATGATGTGGACGCGGACTGGTGCATGTAACCAAGCCTAAAATATCATGTTACGAATTTCGTTTTCGGCTGTTACTAAAGGATAGTAACAACACTAAAAGAACTTTTCATCTGTATATTTGCGCGAAGTCACCTCCCTTATAGCTTAAGCTAGTGAACCCCTAATGAGATTCGTGCGACGTCGGAATTATTCGCGCGACGTCGAAAGCATCTGGCGGTGGAACTTTCCACCGCCGAAAGTTTACGACCGCGCCCGAATAGGTTCGGATACGTAACGACGCCGCTTGAAAAAATCCCATGTTTTACAAATCTCAAAATGGCCACATTACGGGTATTCTACCTTAACCTCGCCCACACGAAATTTGTCGTTATCAACGGTATATGTAGGCCTACCCGGGAGGCGTTAGCTGTTGCTATTTATAGATATGGCGAAGTCCCACGCTAATTGTACAATGGTCAGTTTTCAATATACATTAAATAATTGATGATGCTAAGTGAAACGTTTGTGTGGTATGTATGAAATCTAATCATAATTAAGTCACTGATTTTATGGATTTTCGATTTAGCACCAAATGCACCAGACTATATACCGTCGGTGTTAATGCAAAACCTCGTAACTCCAGCTTGATTAAAGCTGGAGTTACGAAGTTTTGCAACAACACCGACGATATCACCGTGCCATACGGAGTTCACTTGACCACGGAGAAAAATCATGTTTTCGATCATTCTTAATAATTTTGTAATTGCGCGACAGATGGGGGGGGGGGGGGGGGAAGAGAGAGAATATGCTTAAAGCAGGGAGGTGGGAAATTCGCCGATAATTTGCTGGATGGATCTTATAAACAACAGCTGATAAAAAAGTTATTGCGTTGAGGCAAATTGAACATTGAAGTCTTTTTTGCGAATATATTTCTGATTTTGCTGCTCGTCGTAAACATGTCGACATTTCACTTTTACTTTGAAAAAAAAAATGTAACCTTTTTTTTGCTGTACGGTACCTACAGCATGAGGTTTTGCAAACAAACAAATACCCCCCCCCCCAAAAAAAAAAAAAAAAAAAAAAAAAAAAAAAAAAGCAGCGTATCATAAAAAAGCTGGCGAGCAGGGTAAATTCAGTTTACTCGCCAATAAATCTTTAGCGGATGTTATAATATGTTATCGAAATAGATTTTAATGACATGTACTTTTGAGTTTCTCGTTTTGTTATAGGCCTAAAAAACCGAGTATAATGTTTTTGTACTCTATTTTAAGTTATTAGCTACATGACTAACAGTTGCAATAGCACTTGCAAAACAGTTCATTTACATGAAATTGACATCTTCAACATCTTTGAATTTGGACCAGTCTCAGGTTTGGCCGTCTGGTAATGCGTTAAAGAACAGTCACAGAACGTCGATCTATTCTGGGCACACACAAAGAAGAATGCCATTTTTTTGTGTTTTCACCAAAAATCAAATGCCCAAGATATCGTCAGTTTTCAACAAAAAAACTCGTAACTGCAGCTTAAAACAAGCTGCAGTTACGAAGTTTTTGTTGAAAAGCAATATTGTTTTATCATTATTTTGCTTCAAATTGGAAACATGAAATAAATGTCTGAACATGTAATAAGTTGGAGCTCACGTAAATCGTGATATCAACGTTTTTAAAACTTAAAATCGAAATACCATCTGATTATGATAATTGTCACCTTTTTCCATAACTAGATCATGCCCTGTTATTTCATATTAAATAGAGCTAGCTTTGAAAAACATTGAGAGAAAACAGAACACAATAGTTTTCCCTTTTTTAAAATGTTTTTATCAATCTCATTTTTATGAGCCTTTTCTCTCTCTCTTTTTTTGGGGGGTGGGGGGGGGGGATAATTATCCTCCCGCTTGCATTCACTTTCAATAAAATCTAAGCTCAGACTTTGCCCTCTTAAAAAAGATGATGCTGGTTAAATTTATTTTATGACAGGTCGTTGCTATTCTTCAAAAACCTCGTAACTGCAGCTTATTTTAAGCTGCAGTTACGGATTTTTGGAAGAAAAGTAGCAATGTTCTTTGTCGCTTAAGCAAAAACTGCTCATTTAATCTTTAGAACGATGCTTTTTTTAAATTTAAGGGGGAATGCTCCAGTTTTTCGGAACACTCGGTCATTACGGTAGTAAATTAGATCTTTCGTACCAATATGTTTCGCTACCATAAATTCAATAATATAACACATCATTACAAGTTACCATTTTCGACAATAAAGTGTATTTATTATGCGAAACTGATTTCCTCAAGATGGAAATAGATTATTTAGAGCAAGACAGTCGTAAGTGTGTATGCAGTTACCACGGTTTTGCGTCATTTTATTCATGTGCAGCTGATAAAAATTGCTGTAATTCACTAATAAGTGCGCTGACCTATACATTTTCTTTTTGAATTATTACCAGGACATGTTGCTTAATACAATGAGGGAGTTTTATCAAATTCTATTATGTAGAACTTGAAATATTTCCAAAAATATGCAAATTTTGACATAAAAAAACTCCAGCTTTGTTGATCTAACCGAACACATGAGCATGCTGTTTCATACATTTACGCGTTTACAATATCACATATTTTGGGTTTTCTGTTCTTATTAAATGTAAGACGTTACTTTAAATCCGTTTTCGGGACTAAACGATGAATATACAGCATTTTATTAGCATTTTAGTGACCTTGGACAGGTGCAAGAAATTGTGCATTTTTTCGATGTAGGGGTATGTGATACGAATGCCTATAAAATTCAAACAAGATCGCTGACCATCCATTATTATTTTATTTTTCAACTGGTAATAACATGTAATTTCCACATACAAAATATAAATAAATTCTATTATTAGGAAAAAAATTAGGAAACTGGAGCATTCCCCCTTAAGTGGTTCAAATAAAAAATAAAAAGAATAAAGGCAAGAACGCCAGAAAATGTTTTCAAGCATTCTGAAATATTGCATAACAATACAAAGTACAAATGAGCCAGGATCTGGAAAAACGCCCCTTAAGGCTTTTGATCCAAACATAGATCCAGATAAGCCTGTGTATACGCACAGTCTGATCAGGATCCATGTTGTTCTCTAATAGCGTCTTCGTGAACTGTAGTAACTTAAATAGAGCAGCAGCGATGCATATTTTACTTCATTTGAACGCAGGCGGATCTTGAAACTCACTGTTCGAAAATAGTATAAGGGACGTTTTTCAAGATCCTGGCTCAAATGCATACCTCTTGAGAAATATTTTCTGTACTTTAGGATTCAGAAAAAATCCGAAAAATTGTAATTTCACAAAAAAGTACAGTATCCGTATATTCCTAAAAAGTTAAATGGCCAGAACAAATCTCAAACTTGATCTAGGCCTATAACTCATTAATGCGCACTCGTATACCAGAAGAAAATCAGTTCAATGCCAGTCATCATTTAGACAGAAAGTCCGGAAAATTATATTTTATATTCAAGCTGTAGTTAGGGTATTTTCGCTCTTGACCAACGTTGTATTGTCCGAGAAAGGGTGAAAACTTGAGACAGCTCTCCCACGCAAACAAACATGTCGTAATAGACATGTTGACAAGATTATAGAAAATTCATGTAATTACAATGATTGCAGTGTCTCGAGGCAACGATGCAACTTTCTTGGTGTAAGAATCTAAAATGGTCGGAAAGGAGGCAGTCAATAGACCCTTAAACGCTGTTTTTTACCGTACCATTTTTCTACGGATGCCGTATAGCACATGCGCGATTTCAGACTGGTTATCCAGGGCCCCGTATTACTAAACATCTTACGATCAAGTTTTTGTGTAAACTGTGTAACAAGACATCTGATTGCACGAGAAATCCGACTGAGCCAATCAGGGCTGTTGTTACAAGTAATTATGCAAAAATCAAACATACGATCGTTAGTAATACGGGCCCCAGATAATACTGACATGTACATGTATTAGCAAATACGAAGTAGTACCAGGGATGGTATGTAATCACCAACCAGTCTAAATCTAAGTTTGCCTTTAAAATTACACAACAAACCATCCGATTGGCCGAGACATACGTCTCGTCCAATCAGATGTCTTGTAATGTAATTTTGATGTAATTTTGATTTATACAATCAATCGAGACATGTTAGTAGATACGGCCCCAGGTTTGATAACCAGTCTGAGATCAAACACGTGCTACAAAGCTTCTGGAAGAAAAATGGTGCGTTAAAAACATAGCTTGAAAGGGTCTATTCGTCTTCGTTTTTTCCCATATTTTTTACAATGGGCTAAGTTTTGGAGGATTTTCATATCATTCTCTCTTTGCTATAATGATTGTTTTTCCTTTTCCTACGCCACTATTCGTATAGGATTTTCCACACTCTTTTCCAAAGCTACCAAAAGCGTCAATGTGTGGGAAAGGGTTATACAGCCCATCATTAAAAACACCACTTTCTATCCATACGAAATGCATCAAACTACACACACTTGTAAATACACTTCACATAAGTTGATTCACCGTGCCTGATTTCAAGATTATGCTTCAAGAAGAAAATAATTTACAAATATTATTTTACTCTATATCCATATGCAAGGGAGGTAAATCAAATATTTCAATAAGTATGCAATAACTCAAAATTCTAAACCATTCAAAATTCTTATGCTTGTATTTGGAATGGAAATGTAACACAGTTGAGGAATTACTGACACTTTTAAAATTTCGCCTCTGGCTCTTTGGTGCTAATGATGGGTTGCATACGTCAATATTCGTATTGGAGAAAACTTAAGGAACACCGAGAGAAAAGATCAAAATATCAATTACTAGCATTTACTCATTTTCTGACAATGTTTTTTTTTTTCTTCTTCAAATTATATGTCCTTCTTAACGTTTCATTTTGACATCTGCAGCACGTATGGAATTAAAGTAGTCTGAATTCAATAGCTAAAAACCTATTTGGAAAATTGAGTTAACCTTTTCCCAAACAATACCTGGCCCCGGTTTCTCGAAAAAATTCAGACTCAAATCTGAGCACCGTGCTCAAATAGCACGAAATCCGCATGAACTTCAATCGAATACCCTTCAACGTTGGAGAGTATTCCTTTGAAGTTGAGCATGTGCTCATGGGTATGTACTTAAGGGGTTTTTTTTTCTTCGAGAAAGCAGGGCCTGGTTTTGACATCCATGTCTGAAATACATAGGGGGAAAAGGATTGCCGATAATTGCCATTTTCTCCTTTTGCCTCAATACTTTCTTTTTTCATATCCTATAGGATTACGTAATTACCTCTTCTAAAGTGACTTTCAAATTGGATCACCCCAAAACTCTGTGGTCGTGGTAATCATTCAAGCTTACGACGTTGAACATTACGCTGTTACGACGTTTTCGAAAATTATCGACGGAGTATTCATTGAATGATACTAGTGTCATGTTTCGATATTTTTGATAATAGGGGAAGTGGCCTCGTTTGACAAAATCTGAAAAGTGTTTTTTTTCACATCTAAACAAAAATTGATTAAGGTAGTCTACCCCTAATGAGATTCTCGCGACGCTGGAATTATTCGAGCGCGGTCGAAAAGATTCGGCGGTGGAAAGTTCCACCGCCGAATGTTTACGACCGCGCTCGAATAAGTTCGGATACGTAACGACGCCACTTGAAAAATTCCGATGTTTTATAAATCTCAAAATGGCCGCAGTACGGGTATTCTACCGTAATAGAAACATTTGTAAATGAATATGCACAAAGTAACACAAAATTTGTTAATGTTTACATGTAATATACAATTCAACACAACAAAAAAGAGCCGAAAGTATTGTTGCATGCAACCCCTTCCATGTTTGAACAGACAATGATTTCAATGTTTCGGAAAGATTAGGATGGTCATTGTTCAGCCATTAACAAAATGTTGTTTGGAATCATTACAAAACGAATGAAAGACAAATCTTTCCATTATTTTCTTTTTCCTTATCTATAATCAAAATTACAAATCATACAGAAAAATGAAAAAAATCGTTTCTGTTTTATTTGAAATTTGTCCAAATCCCAATTTGCTGTACTAAACCTTAAAAATCCATTTTCAAATATCTACAAATACAGAAACCATTGATACTTGTAATGGGACAGTTTAAAACTTAAATTTACAAATTGAATACAGACATTAAAAAAAATTTTCGCGGAAAAAAAAAAAAAAAAAAAGAAGAAGAAAAAAAAAAAACTTCGAACGCAGTCCGGGAACTTTTTTTGAGAATACCTCGTAAAAAAGAACACTCTTACTTAAGTTATTGATAAATAAAAGGAAAATACGAGAAAATGCTCTAAATGTTCTCCTTTTCTTTAGAGTTCTTAGAACCGTCAGTTGTACAGTGTAGTCTCCATCCTTGGCCACTTTATAGGGACTTTGTTTGCAAAAATACGTTCTTTAGAAAATAGAAATGAATACAAAAAAATCGTCGCTTTTCAACGAAAACCTCGTATCTGCAGCTTAAAACAAGCTGCAGATACGAGGCTTTCGTTGAAAAGCGACGATACTATTAAAATTAAAACAATACCTACTTTCTGCTATAAGTTGTTCTAGAAAGTTATCGCCTATTCTGTCTTGTACAACATCTAAACCGTCAAGATCTTTAAAACATGAACATATACAAAAACAAACGAACATCAAACTTAAAACGAAATGACGACACATTATAAAAATGTCTTGATGAGAATGTTGCTATATCGGCATCACAGTTAAGTATTGGATAGCCTTTCGGGGGATCATTTAATTTATATATAGCGCGTCGTCGCTAATAGCGCGTCAAAAGCGGAAACTCTTAATTGCGAGAGGGCCGGTCATTAGGCTCGTACGCAACTATCGGACACGTCTGGTGCATTGGTACTGCACTAGATTTCTTGTCAAGGGATCGTTCGTCGAACAAACAACGGATTACCCCATTATCACACAGTGACATCCCAAGAACAATACTTGAGAAAGCATAGTGCAAAATGAAGAAATTGCTTGTGACAATCAAGTTCTTCATTTCCATAAATGTTTTATATCCCAGAAGACAAAAAAAATCTTTTACTTCATTGATTTGAAATTGTCGTCTGCAAAATCTTTTAACTTTGACCAGTCTAGAATGTTGCCGTTTGGTAATGGGTCAATGGTGATGCATTCAATCGAGACCAACATCATAACCCAATATCCATCAGGCATTGCGTCCCTTGACAGCCAGAAGTGGCTATCAGCAGTTAAATTTTAACTGCTGATAGCCACTTCTGGCTGTCAAGGGACGAATTTGGTGGTCTGGTTGGAGGTTAAAATATCAATGGGGAAAATAAAATTTTCGTTCAAATTTACTAAAACTGTTTTCGGAGGGGTTGTACTAAACGTGGCATATTTTGTTGGAAAAAAACTTTTTTCGAGATGCAAGCTCAAATAGATAAATTGGTTTACACCTTGGTTTACACCTTCGCCCATAAGTACAAGTACAAGAAAAACAACAAAAATACAACAATATTCTCATTCCCCAATTCCATATCAACTTTGTAGATCTACTTTAAATACAACAATTGAATCATTGAATGCAGTGCAGAAAGTTTGCAGATCCGCCATTGTTACGACACCTTTGAACATTATATTGAGTTTCTTGGTTTAGACGTCCCTCATAGATATGACACATATCGCTGCTTTTCATCGATAACCTCATACCTGAAGCTTAAAACTACCTGCAGTTACGAGGTTTTCGATGAAAAGCGACGATATAGAGAAAATTGAAGCAGATAGGACATCGAGGATACACAGAATCTCCATCCATATGTCAATGACCTTATATCCGTCAGATGTTCTTTGGCACCGTGTCTATTGACCATTTCCCAAACAACAAAATTTTAGGATGGTCCCATTTGAAATCTGCTGCAGACGACAAAATGGATGTTAACATAGGTACAATTTCTGAATTATATAGCAATGAAAATATTGAGACAAAAGGAGAAAATGCTGATTACCAGCATTTTCTTCTTTTCGCCTCAATGTTTTCTGAAGCCTTTTCCACCAGGGAAGTCAAAACCAGGTCTGGTTTTGGAAAGGGTTAATTTCATAATCACCAACACTCTCTACTTTGTGCCAGTTCAGAACTTGACTTGGGGAATAGAGATGTAACAATTCACACTGTGGCCAACCCTCATTTTAACCCATTACCACACCGTGACTCTTTTTGACTCCCAACAAGATAATGGCTTTGGAAAACATTGTGGAAAATGAAGAAATTGCTTGTGACAAGCAATTTCTTCATTTCCCACAATATTTTCTATACAAAAAGACCAAAAAGTTTGAAATTTCATTCAGTTAAAATTGTCGTCTGCAACATCTTTGAATTTGGAACAATCTAAAATTTTGACGTTTGGTAATGGGTTAGGAGTTCACCAAAAGTCACCAAATATCAAAGGCGATTGTCAGGGAATCGTTATAATGTCGTGTCAAATCTGTCGTAAAATTTCGTTTTCACGATTAATTATCGTTCGTAAACGATACCACTTTCCGGCTTTTTCGTTTAAAAATACTTAGTTTTAATTCTCCAGAAATAATCATTTCATTACACCGTGATAGAGCAAGAATAGAAAAGTTTGGCGCGATTTCCGGGTGACGCTTTCTTACTCTTTCCCAAACAACTAAACAACTAAATTTTCTGTGATTCATTATCAAAGGATGATAGTGCTTTACAGAACAAAAAAGTTGTTTCAACGTGTTAGGTAATCTGTTATGATGTAGCCTTAAAAGCAATGAGTAGGTAGAAGATAATGGTGTTTTCAGCATTTTCTTAATCTATCTTATTCATTTCGAACACTTTCTCTCTGTCAATAAAGTCAAATATGGATATGTGCAGAAAACTGCAAGACAATTTAGATTTTTAATAATTAATCCTACATAATAATTTAATTGTTTTAAAACAGTTTCGTGAGGCATTCTACATTATATCCCCATCAGTAGCGTTTCCTGCTGTGAGGTCATTTCATTTTTTTTCTGAAAGGGGACAAGATAAGCCCCTTCCTGAACCAGTGTCGGTTTTGATATTCAGTATGATAACAGCTTGGGAAATCATTGAAGAACAAGTGACATAACGTACACAATCATATTTTTATGAATATCCATTTTGTCTTCTGCAGCAGTTTTCATATAGAAAGTGTCGTTGTTCCCGTTTTGGAAAGAGTAAATATTCTAAACAGGGGACTGCACTCAAATTTTTTAACAAGGAAGTCTATAAGGAAATATGGATTAAATTCCCGTTCACTAACCTTTTAGAAACAAACATTAACACAAATCAAAGTTAAACTCTGCGAAGTCAGCAAAAGCAACTGCTGTACTTAAAGAAAATCGATGCTGTCCAACGAAAACCTCGTAATTACAGCTTGTTTTAAGCTGCAGTTACGAGGTTTTCGAAGAAAAGCAGAGATAAAGTGTCAGATGGATGGTAGCCTTGAGTGTAAGGTGGTACTTAAATCCTTGACCAAATTATAAAAGAAACCGACGATTCCTATTCGTCGCAGCATTCCTAGTTTGATTAACCCTTCTCCAAACAACACCTGGTTTTGACGTCCCTAACAGAAAATCCCTGGCAAAACATCGAGGCAAAAGAAGGAAATGCCGATAATCAGCATTTTCTTCTTTTTCCTCAATATTCTTCTATGCTTTATCATACACAAATCATATCTTTTATTACACCCATTTTGAAATCTGCTGCTGCTTTGGAATTGGACCAGTCAACATTTTAGTAATGGGTAACAGGTCAAGAATTGCAGGGACAGTCCAGGAGGATAGGAGGATAGGCTGGCCCGGGGTTGTCATGAGACATGTCATGAGTGAAGTTTCCCTTACAATAGCGATGAATTGTGTGCTAAAAATAGACTGGGTTTACTGTTATGTATTGATAAACCGTTGGTGTTGTTATAAAATCTTGTAACTACGGTCTGAATCAAGCCGTAGTTACGAGATTCTATAACAACACTTACGAAATACTACTGTTTGTCCGAAACTACGTCATGATTAACCGGATAAGATCGATCCCTATTCTGAATCATTTTCTAAACGATGAATATCAGGGTAGTCTACTTCAAAACCTGCTACAGAAAAAAAAACGGAATTTATTTCAAATGTTATTCGTGTATTATATAGCTCGGAAAATATTGAGGCAACAGGAGAAAAGGCTGGTCATCAGCATTTTCTTCTTTTGTCTCAATATTTTCCGAAGCCTTTCTCAAGGACGTCAAAAACAGGCATTGTTTGGGAAAGGGTTAATTAATTAACTGGGCAGGTGTTTCGTGCATGGTTGCCCTAAAATGTCCAAATGTATTGTCGTACAATCCTTTCCAAAAATGACAAAGTTCTATGGTGATCATTTTCTTTAAGTTTTGGAGACGACAAATGAGCTTGGGAAGCGTCGATTTCAGAAAAGCAGAAAATGCTCGAAATCAGCATTTTCTTCATTTTCTTTCAGTGTTTTGCGGATTGTTTTCTTGTTTGGACAGGTATCGTTTGTTAGTTTGTTAGTTTATTAGTTCATTCCCGATATAACATGTTTGCAAGATTCAGAATAGAAAGCTTTATGTTGTATACTAGAACTTATCGACGAATAAAAAATGTGTCCATGGTCATGCCGAAATGCTCGTCTTGATATTCCTATAGAACTTGATTTATTTATATTGCGGTTTAACGCCGTTTTCAACTGTTATGGTCATACCGCGGCAGTTGGAGCACCTAACCGTGAATTCCTGTCATTTGTTATACCAGTTCTACCACAACACACTAACCGAGCTTCCAGCTGGTCGCCTACATATGCTAACGATCATCAAACCATTGGTTTGGTTGAAGATAATTATGTCAACGAGGAAATTTTTCGCGGCCGTGGATTGAACCCGGGACCTCTCGAGTAGGAGGCAGATGAGCTATCGAGACTGCGGCATGGCCGCGGCCCTTATTCCTAGAAAAACCTGAAATCGACATCGCAAAGTTTACAAGTAATCACATTTGACACCCACGCTTTGTCACAATTAAGTAAAGTACTTTCACATTTAGATATCTTCACATATCAGTCGGTGTTATTGAAAAACCTCGTAACTCCAGCTTGATTCAAGCTGGAGTTACGAGGTTTTGCAATAACATCGACGATATCAGCGAACTTCTGTAAAGATTACTGGATCAGTGAATGATGACAAAGACAAATTAAGACAAAGTGTAACTACCATAAATAGCGAGAATTATTGGATTAATCTTAATGATGTCTCAATGCCAATTTCACCCTGTCATCACTTTTCCCGAAAAAGCTCGTAAGTGTAGCTTTTTTTAAGCTGCAGTTACTAGATTTTTGTTGGAAAGTAGCGCTTTATTTCTCTACTAAAAAGTGCGTGGTGGTCAAAGGAGATACGAATACAGTCTGCACAATGCTGTGGCTAATGGAGTGTTACGTCCCACTCAACTGCTGAGGTCATATGGAGACGGGACCTCGGTTTAAAGTCAGATCTAAAAGACTAGAGAGGCGGGGGATCGATTCTTGTGCTACAAGCCCAGCGCGTTGCCACTGCATCAAATCCATCCCTCCCCAGCCACCCCCAGTCTGGACAATTTAGACAAAGTTAAGGATCGCGACATTTTTTTTTCTAAGTTTCCTTTTTATGGGGAGTAATGTCTCTGGTGGTGAACTCGGCCAAAGTGAGGGACGTTTTTTCGCGAACAATGTATTTTGTCGGTGTTGTTATAAAATCTCGTAACTACGGCTTCGATAAAGCCGTAGTTACGAGATTTTAGAACAACACCGACGGTTTGTCAATACATTACGGTAAACCCGGTCTATTTTTAGAACAAATTCATTGTCATTAGAAAAAAATCTTTGAACTCACAGTTAAACGCAAAATATCAATACATTGTTGTAGCGAAAAACGCCCTTCGCTTTGGCCGAGTTCACTACCAGTGAATGCATGTATAAGAAATTTCTGGATGACTAGTTGGCCATCATGATTATCTTATTTCTTATTTTATATCAAAGCGATCTCTGTTGGTACTTTTCATATAAGAATCCGTTTGCAAAGTAACGTTTAGAAAAAAAGTGACTGCGTGAGTGGGGCACAACACAATGAATTGCTGTCATTACTTGACCCTTTGCCAAACAACCCTTTTTAAGGGTAGTCCAATTCGAAAGCTGGTGCAGATGACAAACTGAGTGTTGATAAAGATATGATATATGTACAATATAGCACAAAAAATATTGAGACAAAAGAAGAAAATGCTGATTATCAGCATTTTCTTCTTTTTTCTCAATATTTTCTCAAGACTTATCCATGGCACGAAATCCACGTGAACTTCAATTGAATGATATTCAACGTTGGAGGGTATTTCATTGAAGTTGAGCATATTCTCATGAGTATGTGCTTAAGTTTTTTCGAGAAACCGGGGCCTGGTCTTGTTTGGGAAAGGGTTAATAAAGTATAAACACATTAAATCGGGACACAAACTGTTCAAATCACGCAGAAGATTCGCAGTCTTCGCTTTTCTTTCAAAACATAGTAGCTACAGCTTTACATAACGTCGTTGTAAAGGCAAAACCTCGTATCTCGTTTTCGGAAAATTTTAAAGGGGAGGGAATAAAGAGTAATAACTTTTCCCAAACTGAAATGTTTTACTTGAAATTTGGAAATATTGTTCATAAATAATGTATCATTGATACTGATCGGTAAAAATATCTCAATACCTGCAAGAATTGTCTAAATTCACGGGTGGTAAACAGAGAAACTAGCTCCAAAAAGAGTCAACGGTATTTTGTTTCCTCGTGACATCCGGCCTTTAACGAGGTAGTTTCATAGAGCGAAAATCTGTAAACAAGGGTAGGTCACGAACACATTTTTCTACAATTATTTCTTTTACCACGAGTTATTGAAAAATCCGGCGATGCTGTAATATGAAGAAATGGTCTAAGTTTGTTGTGCACGAGAATATACGGTGTTAGTAAGCAGAGTTTGAATACAATCGTTGAAAAACATTTCAAAATCGAAAATTCAGAAGTTTTTACTTTCGATTTTGAAATGTTTTTCAACGATTGTATTAAAACCCTGTTACTAATACCGTATTTTCTCGTGCACAACAAACTTCGACCATTTCTTCATATTACAGCATCGCCAGATTTCTCAAAAACTCGCTTTCAAAGAAATAATTTTAGAAAATGTGTTCGTGACCTACTTTTTTTGCTCTATGCAACTACCTCTTTTTGGAGCTAGTTTCTCTGTTTACCACCCGTGAATTGGACACATAAGTTTGTACTTTGAAGATCGCTAGAACCGACATACGAGGTTTTGCATTTACACCGACGATAAGCTATTGTTGCGAGGTTTTTGAAGTAATCCGACGAAGCACTGAGTCCAGTACGCATAGATTGGACAAATTGGTTGCTAAAACTATCTCATAAAGCATTTATCAGGATTATACATGAAAAACAGATTCCTACCCTTTGGGGCCTATCTGTCAGCATTTAAACATACATGGCGTTTTAGGATGATCAACTATCGGCCTCCTACATTGCGCCGAGTCAGTGCTATTTAAAGTACTGTAAGTGCTTATATTTAAGCCAGGATCTGGAAAAACGTCCCTTATGGCTTTTGAGCCCAACATAGATCCAGATCAGCCTGTGCATACGCACAGTCTGATCAGGATCCACATTGTTCTTATAAGTCATGAGAGAGCAGCATGGATGCATATTGGACTGCGTTTGACAACAGGCTGGTCTTGAAACTCAAATTTTAAATATGCTATAAGGGGCGTTTTTCCAGATCCCGGCCCGTTTTTATATGCACTTACAATGAATAGCTTTGTGATGACCCAACACATATTTGATATTGTGAATTTCATTATTGAATTTAAAACATTGAAGGGAAAAGTTTGGAAATCACACAGAAAAAAGAATAATATGTTGATGACCAGCATTTTTTCTCTCCGTGTATTATATACGGGACACGTTATATACTGACCATGACATAATTATTTTGCTTTACATGCGAGAAATTTCGTCCCTATGATTTTGTTGTTTGGAAAAATGTTTCAAAAGATAAAAGCAAATGAACATTTTCATTTTTTGGTATGTTGGCTTGGATATACTGTCTGAAAAAAAATTTCCTAATGTCTGCTGAAAGTTGTTTTGACTGTCAAATTACACGAAGTATCGTTGATCAACAAGTACCATTTTATCACAATTGTAAAAAAAAAATGAAATATTTAACCCTTTCCCAAATAAGACACGGTTTAACCTCTCTAACAGAAAAGACTAGGAAAAACATTTAGGGAAAAGAAGAAAATGCAGATGATCAACATGTTCTCCTCTTGTCTCAATATTTACTCTGCTACATTGTACACCATTTTTTCTTTATTGGCATCAAATTTCTTGCCTTCAGTAGCTTTTAAAATTCATAGGAACCATAATAGGTTTAGCCGTTTGGGAAAGGATTAAAAGAAACACAACAATTTTTTAAGTCATCAGTGCGATATATAGAAAACAAAGATCATTTCTATTGCGTTTTCTAAAGTTAAGGTTAATTGATTTCGTTGGTCAGAATTATTTCCCAAATGCTTTTAAAGTGATTGGTAATTTTCTCTTTTCCTGTCAGTTTTTTAGTATCGAAAATATTGTTTTACTCGATTTACCTTTGACTTTTTGTCTTTAAGTATTAAAACACGAACTTATACCTAGCACAAACCTCGAAGTGAAGGTTAATGAAAATTAGATTTCTAGGGTATTAACCCATTCCCAAACAAGACCCGGAATTTATATCCCTAATGAAAACGGCTTTGGAGAAACATTGAAGCGAAAGAAGAAAATGTTGATAATCAGCATCCCCTCTCCTCATTTTGCCCCAATATTTTCCGATATTGATTGCAAATCCGATTTATATCTAGATCGATTTTCTTGTCTGCAGCAGCGTTAAAAGAATGTTCTTCGAGAAAGGATTAACCCCGTAATACAGTCGACACTCGTTATGTCGACATCGGATAAGTCGAATTTTCGCTTAAGTCGAAGTTCAAATCTAGTCCCGTCCTCATCTATTGACATACATGTATTTTTTCAAAACAAAATGATTTCGAACTGAATATAGCCATTGAAATATAGTAGGAAAAGGATAGAAATTGCTCGACACGAGCAATTTCTTTCCTTTTCCTTCTTTATTTCAATAATAATCGTACTTGATAAGTTTCAAAAACGGTCAAATATCAAATATCTCGAAGCCGAACAAAATCGGATGAGTCGAACTTCGGATATTTTGAGGTATTTTGACGGCCCCTCCGACTTCGGCACAACGAGTGTCGACTGTATTATCATAGAAAGTGTGAAAAGGTTAACCCTTTCACAATCAAGACTTGTTTTTGACGTCCCCGACAGAGAAGGCTTGGGAAAACATTGAAGCAAAAGAAGAAAATGCTGATAATCAGTGTTTTCTCCATAAGCTTCAATATTTTCTATGCAAAATTGTACATAATTCCAATCTTTATTAATATTCATTTTGTCGTCTGCAGTAGCTTTTGGACTTGACCGCCCTAAAATGTTGTCGTTTGGGAAAATGTTTAAACAAAGATATTAATTAGTATGATTATATGGTAACCCTTTGTCAAACAAAGACTCGATTTGATAACCTAAATATTTTGAACTAGCGAAATATTCAGAAATTGTATGAGTGAAAGATATCAAATCATATACTAATTATTTATTTATTATATTTGACGACTATAAGGACAAGTAAAGAAAATATAGGTAACTTAAACTGTTTGTATTAATGCCCTTTCCCAAACAAGACCTGGTTTTGACGTCCTTTACAGAAATGGCATGGGAAAACATTAAGACAAAAGAAGAAAAATGCAGACAATCAGCATTTCCTCTATTGACTCAATATTTTCCATGTTTTTAATACAAATTAAATCTTTACCAGCATCTATTTTTGTCTTCTAAAGCAGCTTTCAAATTGGACCAGCCTATTTATTTTTTTCGTTTGGGAAATGGTTAAATAAATACAAAGACATAAATTAATGTACATGTGCATGCAGATAGAAGAATTCATTTAAGCCCATTCCAATACGACAAAATCTTTCTATTTAAAGTAGTTTTAAATGGCAAAATAAGTACTGATGAAAATCTGACATTGAAGAATAGAAAATATTGAGACAGTCGGAGAAAATGCTGACTATCAGCATTTTCTTCGTTTGCCTCAATGTTTTCCTAAACCTTACCTAAAGGGGAAATTAAAACCAGGCCATGTTTGGGTTGTGATATTTAGATCGCCAAATACTATCATATATCATTATCACTTTTTGCTTTATTATAAAATTGTTCTACTTTAGCCTTTTCATAAACAACGAAACATCAGGAAAAGTCACAATGGAAAGCCTTTAAGACGATGAAATATAGGACCTAGGTATATGGTAAAAATGACAATGTGTTGACTCGTTTGGAACATTGAGGTAAGAGAAGAAAACACTGTTGGTCAATATTTTTGAAGACGATGTACGTTTGTAAGTCTTACGGAATTAACTCGAAACTTGAACAAATCGTTATTTCCTTTCTTCAGACTATGTTCAAAGATATCTTTATCTGTACATGTAAGTTAAAAAGAACCACCGGTCCACAAGACATCTTCTTTGTATAAATGAAAGTAATAATTATATACAAATTCATACATTAAAAGGTGGCAATAAGTAACGATTACATAGAAATAGTTGGGCTATATTGTTTTATCATTTTCATTATGAAAAATACAGGACAAAAATCGGAACGATACGTGGATCGTGTTTCGCCAAAAAGTGCTTATTGACAATGAGAAAGATATCGATTCTAACACAATTTTGATTAAACGCGCCCACCTTCCGCCCCCAAACCACCCGGACAAAAATGTCTCCCACCAATGGTTTAAAATCCTTAACTACGAGTATGTGGGCGGGCAGCTGGAGGCTCTAACGATATTGTGGTAGTACTGATATGAGAAACGACATGAGTCCATGGTTAGGTGCTCCAGTCGCCATGATATGACCATAGTAGTTGAAAATGGCCTTAAACTTCAATCAATTTATTAATCAATCAATCAATCAATCAATCAATCGATCAATCAATCGATCGATCGATCGATCGATCAAACCACTTAACCACCTGCAATTGCCATAAAGACCCTTTTGTCTAGATCCTCGCTCATATCATTTTCATCTTTTAATCAGCGGATTTACACTGATTAACCAACCATATTTCTTGACACTACTTTCGATTAACCCTTTCCCAAACAAGACCTGCTTTTGACTTCCCGTATAGAAAACGCGTAAGGAAAACATTGAGACAAAGGAAGAAAATGCTGATAATCAGCATTTTCTCCTTTTGTCACAATATTTTTCTTGATTCGTTGTACACAAATAAAATCATTATTAACAAAAATTCAAGGTAGTCAACCCCTATTGAAATTTGTGCGACGTCGGAATTATTCCGGCGACGTCGAAAACATTCGGCTGTGAAACTTTCCACAGCCGAATGTTTACGGCCCGAAGTTCGGATAAGTTCGGATACGTAACGACGACGCTCGAAAAAATCCGTTGTTTAATTCATCTCAAATGGCCACATTACGGGTATTCCACCTTAATCATCTGCATCCGATTTCAAGTCGTACCAATTAGACATTTTGCTGTTTGGGAAAGGGTTAACGCACGTTTATCTGTGTGTATCTGTATGTAACAATTTCTAAATATAGGTCATCATGTGACCCGCACGTGACCCATCGTCGTACACGTGAACAGACAATCAGATTATTTTGTGTACTTTTGATACTCGAGTGGATTTCTCACTGCATAAAGGAAAGATACGAACATGGTAGGTTAATTTGTTATGTTCCTGATATTATTCATGTTTGATGTTATTGGCTCTTGCAATTTTCTTTTACCCATTCACAAACACGGACACTTTGTGGCTACCCTAAAGAAAAATGCTTTGGAAAACATTGTGGTAAATGAAGAAATTGCACGTTATAAGACCTGTCAATTTTTTTCTTCCCACTGTTGGATGAATATAAGACTAAAATTGTTTTAATTGTGGTGAAATAGGATAAAGGATAAGAAATTTCCATTGATCAAATATTTTCAACTGTTCTTTTCTCTGGCTGTCGTAGCAAAACATTTTATTTTTTTTTTTTTTTTTTGGTTTTAATCCCACACACTCTTTAAACCATTCACACACAAGGTCGCTTTTTGACGCTCCTGAAAATGCCAAGATTTATTTTGGATTTTTCCTTCAGAAGTTAGAAAAAAGCGTTTCCTAGATAAACTTGTAGATCTAATTGACGACTAAAACAAACGAAGCTTTGAAAAACACCAACGCAAAAGAAATTCTGATAGCCATCACTTCCTTTTATCTAAGGATTCTCAAATTATTTATTATTTATTTTGTCTGCAATTTTTGATCCGAGCTAACACAAATTCAGGTAGTTCCTTTTTTAAAGCTTCAGCAGTAGGCCTAGAAGACGAAAATAGATGATGGTAAAGATAGAAAACAATATAATATTCAGACAAACAAAATTATACAATTTGATAAACAGAATCTTTGTCTTCTGCCTCTACGTTTTCCCTTTTTTACTATTAAAGAGACAATGTAAGGGGAAAAGTTTAAGGTAGAAGACCCATAATGGAAAAAAAACACATTTTGAAAAATGCCAGTAATTACTAAACTGTGTTACATTTCCATTCCAAATATAAACATATTGCATTTTGAACCATTTAGAATTTTGAATTCATGCAAACTTATGAAAATATTTGACAAAAATGTTTAAAATTACCTCCCTTGCATATGCATATACAGTAAAATGATATTTGTGAATTATTTTCTTCTTGAAGCATAATTTTGAAATCCGGCACGGTGAATCAACTTATGTGAAGTGTGTTTACAAGTGTGTGTAATTTGATGCATTTCGTATGGCTAGAAAGTGTTGTTTTTCATTATGGGTCTTCTACCTTAAGTCAGTAGTATCCACTATTAGTTTTGCGCAAACAAGCTATTGAACAACGGTTAACCCATTACTACACAATGACTCTTTTTGACTCCCTACAAAATAAAGGCATTGGAAAACATTGTGGAAAATGAAGAAATTGCTTGTGACAAGCAATTTCTTCATTTCCCACAATACTTTCTACCCCAAAATACAAAAAATGTAAAATGTCATTGGCCTAAAATTGCCGTCTGTAACATCTTCGAATTTTGACTAGTCTAAACTTTTGTCGTTTGGTAGGCCTATTGGGTTTACAAACATTGCTTCGTCGTAATTTCGGTTTTCTATTTTTTCCAGATGGTCTGCCGGATCTTCGTCACTTTAGCAGCAATCGCGGTTGGTTCCGTGCTAGGGTATCCTAACGGTGCGCCCAGCTTTATATGTGGAACCATGGTACCCGGCCATGGGGCAACAGTCACTTCCGGTGATCCGCCATATACGATAAATGTTACCATGGCGACGACAGGAAATGGTGGTGATGTTGTCGTGAAAGGTACCTTGTTACGAATACAATTACATGTACTACCAGTATCTGGCGTCAAAGCAAAGTCAACACATTTTCTTTGAGTAAGACAATGTCTAGTTAGTATTTATGTGAAGTCTTTTTTTTTTCTCAATCATTTGTACGAGGGCTGTTCAATAAATCCAAGTAAATTATAGACCTAGGCATTTTATGAAAAAATGATAGCATGCATTGTTTTTTGCATATTTTCTACAGACGCATATTTTAGAATGACTGTGAAAAATACAGAGATGCGTTTATGAGTTAAATTAGTCATGACAACGTCATGTTCAAAATTGCGGCCTAAAATTCACTAAAATGTGAAATTTTACATACTGGAAAACGACGTTTAGCTTTTTTGTCCAATGTAGCCTAACCCATTCTTAAAACTTTGCGATTACATTTGAAAACCTCTCCCAAAGTTATGAGTCGAACATCGGATATATTTTGAAAGCCCCTCTTACTTCGACACAAGGAGTGTCGACTGTACATTTTTCGAATATTTCAGGAACCTTGTATTCGATATACGGCGCTATGTTTAAAGGATTCCTTATAGAACAAGTACAAACTGACGGTAACTGGGGTTCTATGTCGAGTGATCTGAATATATCAAAGAATGTCTGTGGACCAGTAAGTTTTTTTTATATATATATCTTTGTATTTAATACGGGTTATCTGCATTTTCTTCATTTTTCGTCAATATCTTACCTAGTCTGGTTCCCGTACCTGAAATCTACTATGGATTTAGGTACGGTAATAGCTAATCTCCATGGTCAAAATCATAACCGTCAACGAGCGGCTCTGATTGGTCGAGGCGTTTCATCGGTTGTGTATACTAACCAATCGATGGACGCGCTTTACCAGGTATTACCAGACTCTTTACAACGTAGCGTATCAGAGGCGGGAACCAGACTATATCTTACCGCCCTGACTGAGACAGGCATTTAAACCACGAATTCAGACCTTCTAACATGAATAAAAAGATACTCTACAGTAGTCAAGCCTGGTCCGGTTACGGTGTTATGATACATGTAATTAGATTTTGCTAATTGATACAAACGCAATATGATACCACAAACGGTTGTAATTTTGCATGCGATGGTTCGAATTTTACAGGTGTTTCACACCTGCAAGATTCAAACAAACGGAAGCAAAATTGTATTGAAATTCAAGAATTGTAAACAAGTGCCATATAAAGTAACCGGACTGTAACTTTACCTATTTCATTTCTTCAGAATAACGAAGGCGGGCTAACACACATCGACAGTTCCAATAAAACGAAAGTGGAATTTACCTGGACCTCTTTGAACTCGTCCATCAGCGACATTCAGTTTAGGTGGGTCCATATTTTGATTAAGGGGTATATTCCAAAATTAGTTTTACATGGATTCATAGAAAAACATACTTATCGTCGGGTTTTTTTTTTTTTTTTCAATAAAAACTTCATAACTGCAGCTTAAAATAAACTGCAGTGACGAGGTTTTTTATGAAAAGCGTCGGCATTTGATAAAAATGTGTACCCATTGTAGCATAAATTTCATGCAAAAGTAGGGGGTCACTACATTTATATCTAAAATGTTGTGTCACGTGAATCCCGCGGAGTAGACTGAGACGTTTACGATAAAGTCTCTCGTCCGGAGACACATCTCCCCGTCGTTCGGATATCCTCGGACAATGTCGACCAAAGATCGATTCATCGACTCGGATGTGTGTGTATGAAGAAATCTTAAAAAAATCGGATTTCTTAGCCGGAAGTAGCTACGCTTCATAAAGTAGTTTTCGAGGTCAACCAAATGCACAACCATGGCAACTTGCGGGACTTGCAGGTTGTATTCATTCTAAAAAGAGAGGACACTGGAACTGCAAACAATGTATTTCAGTATCATTGTCGCGTCATTGTTGACATTAGTCACAGACGAACGTTTTGAATTGTTGTTCAATTCTATTCCATTTATAGTCTGAAAGTAGTTCTACGAGATGCATCCAAGGTATGATTCGATAGAATTGTCCTTGGTGATCCAAATGACCTCCCCGTGTAGGTCTCGAACTCGTGGCCACCGGGTTACACGTCGAGTAAGCTAACCACAACGCCCCTACTGGGTTAGATAGGCATATTTGTCGCACTTCACTGTTTGTTCCTTTTAGCGTAACAGGTCAGATTACAACACATTGACGCTTTTTATGCTCCGAAAGTTAAAGAAAAAATGGAAAACGTTGTAGCAAATGAAGACATTGCTCTTGACAAGTAATTTCTGCATTTCCCACATAGTTTTAGCCCACCTGAGCAAGAAGTGCTCAAGGTGAGGTATTGTGATCGGTCTGTTGTCCGGCGTCCGTCTGTCCGTCCGTCTGTCTGTCCGTCCGTCCGTCCGTTCACAATTATAAAAAAAATCTTCTCCTCCTAAAGTACTAGACAGAATTGGATGAAACTTCACATATATGATCCTTGTGTCATCCTTTTTCAAAGAATTGGGGTTTGGGATCAGATTTGGATAAAAAAAATAGGTCACTAGGTCAAATCTTATTTTTGCTCTAGGAGTCACAGTATTGGCTCAACCATTGTGAAAATTGACCAGAATCTTCTTTGTCTTGATGATATCTAGGTCATGATAAAAAGTAGCCAATGCCAGGTCAAAAACTAGGTCACTAGGTCAAATGATTTAAAATCCTTGTTTTTTCTCTAGAAGTGCCAATTTTGGCTCAAATTTTGTGAAAATTGCTCAGAATCTTTTTTTTTTTGTGGATATCTATAGGTCCGCTTAAAAATGGGTCATGTGAGGTGAAAACCCGGGTCACTGGGTCAAGTTTTATGAAATCCTTCTTTTTGCTCTGGAAGTGCCCATTTTGGCTTAATTGTCGTGAAAATTGATTAGATTTTTTTTTCAATGATATAAAGGTGATATCAAAACTAGGCCATGAAAAGTCAAAAACTAGGTCACTAGGTCAAATGTCAAATATCCCTCATTTTAGTTAAGAAATGCCAATTTCGGTCCAAATCTTAGTAAAATGGTTCAGAATGTTTTTTTCTTATAAATATTTAGGTCCAGTAAAAAGTTGGTCATGTAAGATCAAAAACTAGGTCACTAGGTCAAATGTTATAAAATCGTTCTTTTTGCTCTGGAAGTGCCCATCTTGGCTAGATTGTTGAGAAAATTGCTCGAAATGTTTTTGATAATATATTGGTCATGGAAAAGTGGGTCATGCAAGGTCAAAAACTAGGTCACAGGGTGAAATGTCAGAAATCCCTCTGTTTAGTCTGGAAGTGCCATTTTTGGCTAAAATCTTTTTCTTTTTTTTTTGGGGGGGGGGTAGATTTCAAGTTCTTACTAGTATCTCAACTATGAATTCAGGTGGGCGATCTAGGACCATCTTGGTCCTCTTGCTTTAACCGAGACTTGTTAAAATTTATATAGATTTATACTTTTGAAATTGTCGTCTGTAACCCCTTTGAATATGGACCAGTCGAAAATTTTGCCGTCTAATAATGGGTTTTTACAATTTTAGGGCGACAGTCGTAGAAGAATTCAGCCCAAGCCGGTACTGGTTAAACATAACGTCCAACAAACTAACGCCGTCGACTGATAAGCCTAAATCGACTTCAGTAACACCGTCAGCGGGGCCTGAAACTACGGTTAGTGGATTACAATATTATCACTAAGGTAGTCCATCCCTAATGGGGTTCACGCGATATCAGAATTGACCAAACGCCAATCGACAGATCGCTCCGCCCAACAAAGAATTTAAGACAAACAGTGGGGATGCGATCGTTAATAGGGAACGATTTCATCCAGTAAACCGTGAGTAATTTCGGACAAACACGTGTATTTCGTGGGTGTTGTTATAAAATCTCGTAACTACGGTTTAATATAAGCCGTAGTTACGAGATTTATAACAACACCGACGGTTTATCAAAACATAATGATAAACCTAGTCTATTGTTCGCACAAAATTCTTTGCCATTGACATGTCGATTGTTTTGATTGTCAGTCGATAAATCGATACAATAGCACGTGCAACGAAGAACAATTGGGACATGACATTTTTCTGATCGTCCATTGGCTAATCGATGTTTTTGATTGACAGTCGGCGTTTGGTCAATTATTTCGTGACACGTCGTTAACATTCTTACTATATCCGAACTCGGAAGGTTCCACCGCCGAATGTTTAACCCATTACCCAACGGCAAAATTTTTGACTGATCCAAAGTCAAAGATGATGCAGACAACATTTCTATGTGAATGAAATTTTATATTTTTGGGTCTCTTATGGAAGAAAACATTTTGGGAAATGAAGAAATTGCTTGTAACAAGCAATTTCTTCATTTTCCATAATGTTTTCCAAAGCCATTTTCCTGTGGGGAGTCAAAAAGAGTCATTGTGTGGTAATGAGTTAACGACGTCGCTCGAATAATTCCGACGTCCCGTAAAGCTCATTAGGGGTGGGCTATCTTATGACATTATTCTACAGTTGTCGCCACATCGTATGGCACGTGTTTATGTTTTCTTTAACGTTCAATTACATTTTAACAAAACATAAACATTTTGCCATACGATGTGGCGACAACTGTACATATTTCAAAAATTATTTTTTTGTTTTGCAACAAGATGACTGTTGATTAAAGAAAAGAAGAACTCGCTATCCCACTATATTTCTTTTGCTACATATCATACACATACATGTGTATGATTTTGATATTCTATTTCTTAATTGCAACCAACTCCTTTCAAATTGAAGCCTTCTAAAATTGCACAATAGGCTTCGATTTTCCGTGTGAACAAATACGTCATCGTCACGCCTCACTGGTCTAAAAATAGATTGGGAATCCCTTATCGTACAAATATGGCTGTGAACCTCGCGAAGATTTTCCACGTTCAACTTGCCGGAGATAACATTCTAAGAGCTTGATTGCTGTAATCATTTGTTGAGAAACATTCTAATTCCGAGCTGAGAAGGTTGCTGCACTGTCGTGTACTTTTTAAGATCGGTAACTATGAAATAAGCAGTTGACAAGTAATTGTTTACACATACGGACATGTCCTGACTTCATCGTGCCGCTCGTGCGTGCTCGCTTACCCTTTCCAAAACGACATGTCATGTTGGGCTAAATTAAAAAAAAAGTCTGCAGACGACAAAACGGATGTGAATATCTTAAGTGTTTTATCTCGGAGAAAATATTGAGGCAAAAGAAGGATGATCATCAATATCCAAAGAAGTTATTCACACCCATTTTGTCTGCTGTGCATGCCTTTTCGATTTTGTCGATCATCATTTTCTTCTTTTGCCTCAATGTTTTCCCAAGAATTTTCTGTTGGGAACGTCAAAACCGGTCTTGTTTGGGAAAGGGTTGATATAGAAAAAAACTAGAATTTGTCGCTGAATGTGATTTGATACCCCATAGGCTTTCACTACAACAATGGGCAATAACTCACAAAATAAGCAAGATAGAGTTATGTTCCTTGTACGTTGCACTTCTCCTTGGTGAGATCTATCTACCAGAGAAGTTTCATGATCATAGCTACTTTACTTTCAGACTTTTCGATGTTTTTTCTGGTTAAGCTGCTGAGGAATCTCAAGAAAAAGCGTTTGTCATTTCTGGTCTGTCTCCGTACCTGGAAGCAATGTTGCATGTTGCATATGCGCAATGTTTCGTAGCTTTAGTTCCCGCCTGCATTATCTATGATCGACTAATATCGCGCTTGAAAATAATATTTTTTTGCTAACACTGTTACGAAAAAGTTGTCCGATTCATTGACCGATAAACAAAATATTCGACTGGTACCCGGCAAACGTTGTTGGGGTATTCCCATCGGAAATCTATTTTTAGCACACGAACGCGGGAAAACTGTTCGCTATTTTGAAAATGGTTAACCCTCTATCAAACGACTGAATTTTAGACTCGTCAATATTGAAACGTGTTGCAGACGATAATTCAATTTTCAAGTGAATGTCATTTAAATTTCTTTTGTTTGTTCTTTTTTTTTTTTTTTTTTTTTGGGGGGGGGGGGGGGGTAGAAAACATTATGGGAAATGAAAAAATGAAAAAAGCTTGTTACAAGCAATTCATTCTCTCCCCACAATGTGTTCCAAAGCCTTTCTCTTTTGGGTAGTCAAAAAAGTCGATTTTTTGGGAATGGGTTAAATAAATATGATTTTTCCTAGTATGGATGTGTCCACTTGGGTTGTGTGATTAAGGTGTTGCACTTGTAATAAGTCACACAGACGATGCTCTGCCTAGCACTGGCGAAACCAAAAAATGCGTATGGATAATTTAAATTACTATAAACGATCTAAAACCAGAAAAAGTATAGATAGGCCTATGTTTCATAAATAGTTTGTTGAAATTCCACAGCGATTCCTTGTCCATAATTATGGTATTGTTGCAGAATTCATTGTGCTGTGATTTTACAATTCAGTTGATTTTTTTTTTGTTGGAATAATGTTATGTTTAGCTTTTTTGACAATTTACAGACGTCAACTGGGCAAATAGCATTTGATCCACAGTGTGGAGTATCTAAAGGCTGTTTCTCTGATTGTGTCGGCTCAGGCTGCACCTATCTGGTCACGTGGCAGAAAAGCAGCAATGGCTCGACAGTGGAGGACGAAGATCTCGCGGACCAAGCAGGGACAGTTCTATTCGATATTAAAGTTAAACTTCCATCTACTGAAAATAAATGGGTGGCTGTGGGGATATCACCCGACGGTAATATGGTAAGTCATACATGTAGATTACACATTCTAAAGTGCGAGAAAATCCAAAGAATATAATGGTAAGGACACCGGTTTTCTAAATGTAACGCTGCTTTTCAACGAAAACTTCGCAACTGCAGCTTGTTTTAAGCTGCAGTTACGAGATTTTCGCTGAAAAGCGATGATAAGTTCAAAAAGTTTTATCCTAAAAGTCTACTTTTATTCATCATCAATTTACTCATCATTGACTACTCTTCTATTTCGACCTTTAAGAACTCAAGACGTCAGAAGCGGTCAACATGCTCTTAGTGTGGTCATGTACGACCTTTCCACATTGACTGCGACATATAACATCAAAGGCATTTTCAGTTAGGGATAGACTGTCTAGACGGTCTCAAGACGCCACAGTTCTAGATTGCGATGAATTATGACCGTCAGGCGGTCATAATTCATCGCAATCTAGAACTGTGTTTGTATTGCAAGACAAGGTCAGTGTTTAATTTATGGAATGAGGGTGTGTTTTTCATACAGGTAAAAATAATGGTAAATAGATCTATATGTAAAAAACACAAACAACCCCAAAACGATAAAATGAAATGTGATTTCATTCATGTCTGACAATACCACATAGTAGTTTCTTTTCATCCCAACCTACTGTAGGGTCCCGGATCCCGTCAGGACGTATTTCAATTCCTGTGGATATTCTTTTCCTGAAATGTCCTGTATTTATGCCTAGTTTGAAAAAGGAGCCTTTAATGCATTTTAGAACAATATGGCCCAAAGTCAGCCGTCATATATACACGCATTCTGCTCAAGATCATGCTGTTCTCCTATAGTTTCTTCGTGACCTCTAGCAGCCATAAAAGAGCAGCATAGAAACTAGCTAATCTGACTGTACATGTACTTTAACAAAGCATCGTAACTGCAGCACCAAAAAAGTTGCAGTTACGATGTTTTTTGTTGAAAAGCATCTATATACTAATCTGGAAATACACACATGGTGGCCTGAAATGTAAGGATCATTTATCTCCACTCTAGCTCACTTTCTACATGTATGTTGCAGGAAAAGACTAACGTAGCAGCCATACGACATCATCATACGATGGATATTCTAACCATCCTTTTAAGAAGTACGTGTATATATGTGGTCCATCGTGATAAAAGGGACCTTCTATGAAATGTGAATATGAATTATTTTTATGTTGCAGGACAAGACCAATGTTGCAGCATGTTTATCACAGCCATCAGGCGTCACTATACAGTCTTCTTACAACGATGGATATGCTAACGTTCTTTTTGAAAGTGTAAGGAAAAACAGCTACTGCTGCACTCCTTGTTGTCAAACAAACTTTATTATTCCAATTTAACTACCATCTTAAAGCGGCCCATGCTAGGTTGTCGAACATACAGTCAGGTAATAAAATTACGTATTCAAGAAATATCGTATGGATTGGTCAATGTGTATGGCTAGATCATTTCGTCCTAGGAAATTCTTAATGAAAGTCATCTCGTCTTTCAAATATAGTTTGTATCTAATTTCACATATCCACATTTTGTTGTTACACTTGTAGAGAACCGAACATCATAGATGGTGAAAACTTTGTATTAGCGCTAAAGTTACTTACACTTTGACCCTATTTAAAGTAATGCACCAATCAATGACGCGAACTCTGATTACTCCCATGTTTTACTTGTCACTGAAATAGTTAGCATGGACCCCTTTAACCGATAAAAAAATCCTTCTGATTTCGACGTCGCATACAGACGGAGAAATGGAATATACTATATAAATGTGATCCGTCACGCTAAATAAGGGACCTTATCCGAACTCCAAAAATCCAAATTTTGACAAACTTGGCAGACTCACCACAGGTCAACCAGATAGTGTATGCGAAAAATGAAGACATAGTAAGGTAGAGAACACATTCCAGATTTAGAAAATCACATACAAGTGAAAAATGTCGGTCCCAGTCAGGCTGCGCAGACTGCGAAGACTGACTAGGGTTGATATTTTTCACACACCCGATAAGGTCCCTTTTAGCGCGACGGGTCACAAATATGCTCCATTATGTCGTTCGAAGTGGGTAAATCAACATTGGCTTTGTGCCAAAGCATTTTCTTCTCTCTTTTTGTCTCAATGGTTTCTGAAGCCTTTCATATTACATGTATCTAGAGACGTCAAAAGCTTGTTTTGTTTGGTAAAATGTCTAATACTCAGGTTTTTATATTTTAGTCTACACTCGGTTTATCGCTGATCCAGGGCGATGTTACGAATGGGATCATCCACTGCCTGTTTACTAGAGAGATCTCAATGGATGCAGTACATTTTCTAGATCTAGATTCGAATCAGACATATTATGTGCTTGTGGGCAATGGCGATGTAAACAATGGTTTGTTATTTAATTTTCATAATGCTAGATAATGATAGATCTCGTACTATACAACTATGTTATACACTGTCAAACGCAAAGACCAATTTTGACGCCCACAATACAAAGGCTTTGGAAACATTTTCTTCTTTTGGCCTAATGTTTTCCTTATCAGATTTTGCCGCGACGATAGCGCATTTGGTCCGTAATAGAAAGGGCTCGAGAAAACATCGTGTCCATAGAAGAAAATGCTGATTTTTCAATACAGCTTATAACTTACACAATTTCTACTTTTGATATCAATTATTTTGTTGTTTTCAATTATTTTTAAGTTGGAAAGGTCTAAGATTTTGTCGTATAGGAAAGGGTTGATATCCATATTTCAGGCACTATACAAAAGCACACTGCTGACCCAGTTTCTAGCCCCGACAAGGTGGATTTTCTAAAGGATCCGGTTGAACCAGCCAGCACTACCGGCACACCGGTGTCTACAAAAACTACATCTAGTCAGTCTTCCACAGTACCCACGACCCAGGTTTGAAACAAGTTTTGTTTAAGAAACCCCAATGTCTTAGCGATTGCATTTTCTTTTATATCGGTATCACATGAATAGTATTGTCACGTGTGAATATGTAAACACAATTGACCAAACGCCAATCGACAGATCGCTCCGCCCAACATAGAATTTAAGACAAACAATGGGGATGTGATCGTTAATAGGGAACAATTTTACCAATTAATCCTGACGCAAATTCGGACAAACAAAATAGTATTTCGTAGGTATTGTTATAAAATCTCGTAACTACGGCTTGATTTAAGCCGTAGTTACGAGATTTTATAACAACACCGACGGTTTATCAAAACATAACGTTAAACCTAGTCTATTGTTAGCACAAAATTCTTTGCCATTGGCATGTCGATTGTTTTGACAGTCAGTCGATAAATCGATGAAATAACACGTGCAACGAAGAACAATTGGGGCATGACATTTTTCTTATCGTCCATTGGCTAATCGATGATTTTGATTGACAGTCGGCGTTTGGTCAATTACTTGCAATGCAAAATTTTCTGTTATTGTCCACCCAAGTTAACCCGAGACAACTTAATTTTCGTGTGCAAAATCTTGCTGGACAATATATCAAACAAAATGATAAATGGGCAGGCACGGAAAAGGTAAATCAATCATTTTGCTCCTAAATGTAACTGTATTTTTCATCCAATTTGCCATTTTCCGCAGTCAACCGTATTTCGTAAAGTACCGTGCCTTTGGTCTTATATTTTTCAAAGAAATGTCGGTAATATATATCATCTTGTAAAAAATACAACGTTTAATTCCAGGGTCCAAGTGGTCAAATCGTGTACGACCAAGATTGTGGTGTATCTAAAGGCTGTTTCCCGGACTGCAGCACGAAGGACTGTAAATATCTCGTCACGTGGTATAAAAACGAGACCAAGAAAGGTCTGACAGCCAATGAAAACATCGGAAACATAATTTTTGATATCAAAATGAAGATGGCGAATACGCTCAACAAGTGGATTGCCGTTGGTATATCTCCTAAAGGTACTATGGTAAGTATTGAAAGTATCTATGTCATAAAAGAGTCTAAAATTTCGGAAATAACATTTTTGCGTAAAAACGATCATGGGTATTGTCGGAATGAAACTGAGAATTTCCTTTAGTGATTATTTAGTAAATGGTTATACGAAAATTTCATTTGCGTTTTGTTTTTCGATTCAAATGTTTATTATTTGTACACTGCAAGTCAATTTTCAGTTGACGTAACGTTTTATTTCTTACCCGATAATAGACGTAAAGGTTGTAACATTTCAATAATATATGTGTATCTCCTGTTTCATTCATTCAATGATTAATTATCATGCTATACTCTTTTATTTCCTTTTCCTTTAGAAAGATACAAATGTTGCAGCATGCCTCTCACAACAAGACGGCGTGAGCCTCCAATCTTCATACAACGGGGACTTTTCAAATAACCTCTTCAAAGATGTAAGTTATGTAGGCCTATGAACATTATAATCAATTTTTAAAAACGTTTAGAAATAATCCATGCACACAAATTTTCGTCATTTTATGAACAGATCTACGTGCTTGCTTACTTCATTTGTAGAAATACAAATATTGCGATTAACTACAGATGTCTACCAGATTTGAAAAAAAAATGTTTTTTTTTTTTTTGTGGTTTACCTAAAATCCATAAAGTTTGAAGTTAGTAGACTAGCATGTACTGTTTAGGAGACACATAAAACACCGATTCCTAGAATGTAAAGTACTGAATGTTTATGTTTCAGCCAATTTTTGGCCTGTAGCTACTCCAAAGTGATGTGTCAAATGGTGTCATCACCCACTGTTAATTCTCACGTGTAGAGAAGGATTCTAGTAAACCGAGTTCTTTAGTTTGTCATGATAGATATAACATATCGATGTTTTTTCAACACAAACCTCGTAACTGCAGCTTGTTTTAAGCTGCAGCTACGAGGTTATTGTTGAAAAGCGACTGTATTGTTATTTTGGAGAGGATAAATGGATGATAATAATATTTTGTTCATGTTTCAGACACTTTTTGGACTACAGCTGCTACAAAGTGACGTATCAAATGGTGTCATCCACTGTAAATTCTCACGTGTAGAGAAAGATTCTAGTGAACCCGAGTTTTTAGATCTCAACAATACCTACTACCTAGTTGTCGGCACCGGACCAGTCTCAGGAGGTACGGACCAAACCTTATGTTGTGGGCACCCATTGGAATTGTCTCATCGACACGATTCAAATGAGAAAACACTACATAGGGATCAGATTTATAATAACACATTGAGAATGCATTCAAACCTTCTGACCTGTAGATCTTTTAAGAAAATTTACCTTCTGACCTGTAGATCTTTTAACCCTTTCCCAAACGACAAAATTTTAGGGTGATCCACTTCAAAAACTGCCACAAATGACAAAACCGATGTTATTAAAGGTAGGATTTGTGTAAAATATGGCACAGAAAATATTGAGACAAAAGGAGAAACTGCTGGTTATCAGCAGTTTCTTCTTTTGTTTCAATGTTTTCCCAAGCCTTTTCTATTAGGGACGTCAAAACCAGGTCTTGTTTGGGAAAAGGTTAAGAGAATTTACCTTCTGACCTGTAGATCTTTTAAGAGAATTTACCTTCTAACCTGTAGATCTTCTAAGAGAATTTACCTTCTAACCTGTAGATCTTTTAAGAGAATTTACCTTCTGACCTGTAGATCTTTTAAGAGAATTTACCTTCTGACCTGTAGATCTTTTAAGAGAATTTACCTTCTAACATGTAGATCTTTTAAGAGAATTTACCTTCTAGCCTGTAGATCTTTTAAGAGAATTTACCTTCTAACCTGTAGATCTTTTAAGAGAATTTACCTTCTGACCTGTATATCTTTTAAGAGAATTTACCTTCTGACCTGTAGATCTTTTAAGAGAATTTACCTTCTGACCTGTAGATCTTTTAAGAGAATTTACCTTCTGACCTGTATATCTTTTAAGAGAATTTACCTTCTGACTTGTAGATCTTTTAAGAGAATTTACCTTCTGACCTGTAGATCTTCTAAGAGAATTTACATTCTGACCTGTAGATCTTTTAAGAGAATTTACCTTCTGACCTGTAGATCTTTTAAGAGAATTTACCTTCTGACCTGTAGATCTTTTAAGAGAATTTACCTTCTGACCTGTAGATCTTTTAAGAGAATTTACCTTCTGACCTGTAGATGTTTTAAGAGAATTTTACAATGTAATCATTAGGAAATGGTACATTTTTCGTATAGATTTACATGTTGCTTTTCGTAAATTAGTTTTGAAAAACATAAAGCTTAGTTACCGGTATTGTGTGTATCTGTTCAGTAAATAATGAATGTACTTTGGCGACGTTTGAACGACATTTCGATGGCTCATCGCGAAACGGTTGTAACCGCCTATAAGCATATAGGCAGTTACAACCGTTTCGCACTGAGCCATCGATTTGTACTTTAGTACTCAATCGTGTAGGTAACATGACCATGGAAAATGGAAATATCGTCCGTAGGGAGTCAAAACCTCGTAACTCCAGCTTATTCAAGCTGTAGTTACGAGGTTTTGACTCCCCACCAACAATATGTATGAGACATGTGAGATATTCATATCATGAATTTTGAATTACGTCATCGGGGTATCAAAATATATAAGAGACCACGTGGACCGGAGATATATAATTCTAGAAGCAACGTGCCTTCTCTCTGGTTTGCATTTATGTCTGCTACTCTTTGTTTGTCTATACTTTTCTAACTTATTCCCATACATCGACTCTTTTTGACTCCCCTAAAGATAAATACTTTGGTAAACATTATGGAAAACGAATAAAAATTGCTTGTGACACAATTCCCACAATATTTTCCAACAAAAAAGACCAAAAACATCAAATTTCGTTCAATTGTCGTCTGCAACATCCTTGAAATTGGACCAGTCAAAATCTGTACCTTCTGAAAGTCGAACTTATCTGAGATCTTAAGGTCCTTAACACTGTGTCCAAGTTTTGTCTAGATTGGTCTATAATTGTAGATGCTAGAGTGTAAACAAAGTCGAAAACAGTCGAAAACGGTAATTTTGTCAAATTCGCGGGCGTATAACTAATGATTAAGTCGCTTAGCACTCGCGCTGCGACTTACAGTTGCCGTACGAGTTTTCTGGACAGGTCAAATAAGGTCAAAGACGGACCTCTTAACTTCTTCTGTATTTCTGTTTTGAGACAAAGTAGATCTCTAATTTCTTGTCCACACTTTGATTTAATATTGAAATTCGACTTTCTACAATTTCTAAACTGACATGCCAAATAATCATTGTTGAACGAGGAAATTATACGTTTTATGTAGAACTATTTTTTTGGCGGAGAAAAGAGATCGCGCGCAATAATTCCGTTTTCTGAGGTATATTGGTCTAAGGGAAATAATCAGGTTTAAATTAGACAGTTTTCATGAAAGAGTTACTTCCCTTAGATAGTGCAATAGACATCGACTTTATGACTCGGCGACAATAAACATACGACAACGACGGAATACTCATTTGTTTGATTCTTTTTATAATAAATTCCATTTTAACAAGGTGTCTTGCTTGATATGCATCGTTCTGCCATTTCAAGCGTGTAATCTCGCAATCAATATGCCCTAAATTAACACACGACATAATTGTACACAACAAGCAGTCGTCACTTTTCTTCGAAAACCTCGTAACTGCATATTGTTTTAATCTGCAATTACTTGGTGATGACAATAGCTTAAAAAATCGTGTGGTCAAATTTGCCGAAAATTCGAAAAACTGTGCGACTGAAAGTGATTTCGGCATCAGTGAAAAGCTAGTGAGAGACTGGCGAAAAAACAAGACAAAGATCTGTGATGGTCCAAAATTGCAGAAATGGAGGGTTATTCGGATCAGTCCCTATGAGCCACAGAAAAATGATCAGAATGATTGGATTTTGGAGTTACGGGCAAGTGGATATGTTGTAAGTAGGATCGAGATTCGCGTCAAGGCCCTTCAATTCGACAAGGACCAAAATACAAAATCCAGGGCGAGTTCAAAGCTTCTTCTGGGTAGTGTTGCAGGTTCATGAATATTTTAGTCAATACCGGGAAGACCAGAAAAAAAAACATTTTATTACACACCTGGCCAGCGAACCTACGGGACCACATCAAAGAAACGAGACTTAACTACTCGGCTGGTTCTGTGATGTTGACGATCCCGAAATATGCAAGATGTGCATATCCGACGATTACTTTAAACAAAGAGTTTTCCGTCGCCGGATTTACGGAAATGAAATTGTTGATTTGCAGGGTTGAATCTCGCGACCGGTAGGCGATCATAGACGGCACAAAAGCAGCTTTGCAAGTCACGGGCATTTTGTATGATCATACGGTTCCCCCGAAAGATCGCAGCTAAAACCTTACATTCGTTTCAGATCAGAATAAATATTTCAGCCCACACGTTTTGATTCTTGTGTATGTATGGATAATCGTTAGACCCAAAGTGTAATTCATGGATATTTACATTCATGTTCAATTTTCGTTTTTTTGTTTACCCCAAAACAGAACTATTTTTTAGACTGCTCCATTTTGAAAGCTGTTGCATGCATACGACATAACTTCTTAAAAACGATTGAATTACATCATGGAAAGTATCTCGGGGGAACGGAGAAATGGCTAGTTATCGACAATTTCTTCTTTTCAATGTTTTCCAATCTTTTTGTTCCCATGATTGTCGTCGAAATCAAGTCTTGTTTGTGAAAGGATTTAAGAGAGAGGTTAAATAGACGAACGTCGGCAAGTATTACTCTCCAAAGCCGATGTCTATTGATTAAGATCATCAAAATACATTACTAATTACATATCATTTCATAAGAGGTAATGCACTTTGTTTTAAGAGAGTAGCAAGTATAAGCACGAGTCATGTAGATCTACATCTGCAAGAAATTTTCTTTTCACTAAATAGTCTACCCTTTGAATTTCTTTCTTCTTTTGAAAACTCTTTATGAAATTAAACTGTCTCTTAAATCTATCTACTCTAAAATTTAAAAATGTAGAGGTCAACACTCTGATAAATATTCACTAAAGGGTGACCGATTAACCCATTACCAGACGGCAAAATTTTAGGCTCTCCCAAATTCAAAGGTGCTGCAGACGAAATTTTGAAGTGAATGAAATATAACTTTTTTATTCTTTTATTGTAGAAAATATTGTGGTAAATGAAGAGATTGCTTGTCACAAGCAATTTCTTCATTTTCCACAATGTTTTCCAAAGCCATTGTATGGTAGGGAGTCAAAAAGAGTCATTGTGTGGTAATGGGTTAAGGGAGAGACTCGGGGTAAAGCTTCTTTTCTGACGATTGCCCTTTAAGTTCTAGATCTTTTATGAAGCAATGCTTGTAAATACAGATTGGTTGAAAAACAGAATTGTCCCCGCCCATCCATTGACTTACTAGTTGATTGACATGCTTCTCAGATGAATAAGCACGTGATACAGTCGGATCCCTTTTGTTAAAAAAAACAATATGACGTCTTGATGACGTAGCGTCTACTCAATCTGGGCTGGAATAGTGACTTCAAAAACACCGCCAACATCTGCTCAGTTATTTCGGAAACTGTTTCAAAATATGTTAGTTGGATTATTACTGGTGAATTTTTGGTTTGGATAATAGACTAACAGGTATCATTTTCTTCGTATCATCATGACGTTATCGCTGGCCGACCAAAAACAAAATAACCTACTAAACCTAGATGTATAATTTTCTACGTTACATCATAAAATCTGCATGAATTACCATTCAAATTAAATTGTCGAGCGTCCGTCGATTCAGTCGACGTTTCTGCGATTAAATTTCTTATCATTAATCACCGAATAATCAACGTGAAATAAAATAGTTTTTGTGAAGAGAGGGGAAATTAATTCGTGAATAAACCATTATTAGAGGCTCAAATTATCGATTAATCACGACTTTAGGCTTGCCGCAAGAAACAGTTCTAGAGATTATTCATTTCCGTGACTGTAAAATATTGCGTACCTAAATGATATCAATCTTGAGAAATATCACGGTCACCAAGAGGGATGACAAAAGTGCAAGTGTGGAAACACAACAGCAAAGATCAAATATAGCTAAGTAATAGTTGCCTTGATGCATCCGAAAAATAAATACAATCTTGAAATCAAGATTGAATTGCCAATGGTAGTGACACCGTGAAATTAGCTGCGATATCGTAGCCACACAGTTGATAACCGGTATTGGTTGGTGGCTACGAGTCCTCCCTCTTGCTTCTTTGGAGTAAAGCAAACAGGTGTAAAACACATTTTCTTGTATACGTTTTTAAATGCCAACATATTTTATCAGAAGTAAATCCGATAAGAACATAGTCCATGTCAAAATTTTGGTATAAAAGTATCAACAAGAATTGTTTTGATATTTTTTCTTCCAACAGAAATTCCATGTCTCAGTAGAATAAAATGGGTGGGTAGTCTAGTCCGCTTCAAAATTAAATTAAACTTTATTTGAAAGTGATTTCGACATAAAACTAAGATGGATTGACAGAAAAATGGTTTAACCTGTTGTCATTTAACATTCTCACTACATTCAACAGCTTTATTTTGAAGTTTGACTTTGCTAAACTTGCTGGAATGAATCATTCCAGTACCTGCTCCATTGCAACTCAAGGGCGGATCCAGGAATTTTTTCCAGGGGGGGGGGGGTCCAAGCCAAAGATTTTTTTCCAGTGGGGGTCCAAGCCCAAATTATGGCTTAAATGTAGTAAATATGTAACGTTACAATAGAATTATACAGTCAAAATTTAATTTTCGGTCAATTTCTGGGGGGGGGGGGGGTCCGGACCCCCCCGACCCCCCTCTAGATCCGCCCATGCAACAAATAGGAAGGAATTTTATCCGAAACCCAGATCAATATTCAAAATGGTATCGGTTACATTATTGCAACTACCGTGAAATATGTGCATATTTTGAAATTTGCCATGTCATACCACGGGCGGATCGAGAGGGGGTCGGTGGGGTGTGTTTTGGACCTCCCTCCTGGAATTATCCGAAAATTATTTTTAAGCTGTATAACTTTAATGTAACGTTACACATTTTACACATTTTATGCCATCATTTAGGCTCGGAAAAAAATCCTTGAGTCACCATTGCATACTAGAACGTATAAGTTCTTATTTCGAAATTGAAAAAAAAAATGATGTAAACAAGTGCATCATATTGAGTTATAATTTTAAACTGAGTGATAAATAATTTGGAAAACTTTCATCAAAAGATGGTAGTATTTATAGTGTCATGAACGCCTTCCTGAGGGGTTTGAAAACGCTATTTCTCAAGAGCTCCCCGGGGGGGGGGGGGGGGGGCTCTGGCCCCGTGGACCCCTGGCCAGGGCGTTTCCATAGACCCATCGGGGGCCCTGTGGTCCATGGCCCCCCCAGCTGTAAAATTCAGTATTTTGAAAGTATCTTACTTTCAACCAGGGAGGACAAGTGTGATTTTGAGGGGTTTTAGTTAAGTGAGGAATGCGTTATGAAGTATAGATCTATTTTATTCAATGAATTTCTGTGACATCTTCTGAAATTGGGAAATCTGAATAGAACAAAATGGGTAAATATTTCATTTAAAACATCGTTCTTACCCAGAATTTTATTTAGTTTAGTATCAATTCCAGTCAATTTACGGGACATGCAGCCAAAACATCGCAACTACAGATTAAAGGGGGACCTGCTAGGCTGTCGAAAATGCAAATGGCACAAAAATTACAAACCAGATATAAACGTATGTAATTACCAACCTGAAGGGGTCCATTGTTAGCACTCATTGAGCTTTATCAAGTATAAAAATCCAAGTCAATGAATAACGTGCAGATCCGCATTTTATTGTCCTTTGTTTTTGTTTTGTAACGGTTACACATGCCCAACCTTCAAAAAGCAATTACGTCAGAGGTACGTCATCTGTGCTCAGCGAGATTCAACACACCGTACAACCGGCTGCGTCGTCAACGAAGACAGATTCGGCATCTGATGTCAGGTGCATGGTACGTCAAATTAATTTACTTTTATGAATAAATGAAAGGATCTTTGGTATTCTATAGTTGATAAATACGCATATAAATGTTCAGTGCTAACTGCTTCTACAAAATAAACCTTTCCACGCATCCCTCGCAAATAAGGTCACAGTCATCGACGCAGCAGGTTGTACAGTGTGTTAATACTGCTGGGGATGTGTCTCGTTGACCTTGACCTTGTCTCGTTTCGAAGTAAAAATAGAATCTGTAAACACGCTTGTAAAGGATTGATCTATAGCAAAGGAAAGATGGATATTCGCCGTGATTGAGGTTTTTATGCATTGCAAATTGTTTTTCCATGTACAAATATGAGTTCCCGAATAGTTCAGAAGCATAAAAACCTAGCATGGGCCCCTTTCAGAAATCTGTCGTTACGACGTTTTTACTCCCAATCACTAAACACCCCAAAATTACCTACAAATTGGACCAATCTAACATTTTGAAAATAGATCTAGCTTCCACTGCTTTTCATATGTAGCATTCATTTTAACGATATAATTATCTATGGATTTGCTGTAGCCTATGGTATTATGAATTTGTATATATAGATATGGATGAAAAATAAAGCTGTGTTTCTCTGTAAATATTCTATAACTTGTTTTGTTCTTTCATTTTATTTTTTTTTTTTCAATTTGTTTCTATAGAATGTGATCTAATCACGAGTTCGGTCATCGTTTATAAACTTTATCGTCATTTTGACAAAATATATTTTGCGTATTTAAAATGGAGATCTAGGTCTTGTTTACATCGCATAAAACTTCATAGGTAAGAATTGATACTCTGTCAATCATATTTTTGGGTTTTTGCCCTTTGTTCATTTTCATATTTAATTGTTTGTCAAGAGCATTACTAAAAATTATGCGAGGTAGATTCGTGCAACTGCATAGGTGGATGGTGTCATTATGTAGAAGTGTATTGTACAAAAATATAACTCTGCTGATAATGTTCGTGGAGTTATTGCCAATTTTCCCTTTTCATTCTTGATGTAAACTAATTCTACAATTGCACTACTTCAATTGTTAAAGGTTTACCCTTGTGGGGGCATACATACATTTCATTCAATACTTCAAAGCATTCTCTGATAGGATCATGAAAAGCAAATCTTGTTTTACAAATAATTCTGTTGTAGCGACTTTCAGGCCCTTCAGGGCTTTGATTTTTTTTATCCGATCAATCTGAAAATCCAACTCATATAAGATCTTATGGTCTCTAACATTGTTTTAAAGTTTTGTCTTGATATATTTATAATTGTAGATTCTAAGTGTAAACAAGGTCGAAAACAGCCGAAAATTGCAATTTTGTCAATTTCAAGGGCACATAACTCAAGACTTTCTGGTCCGATCAGACCGAAAATCAAACTCATCCGTGACCTGTTAACAAAAATGTATGTGCATATTTTTCAGGTGTAATCGGCCAACACACGACGGATCCCTATAAAAGCCAGAGTAGAGTCAACTTTCTGAAGAATTACGTGTCAAAACAGGATGACGGTGGACCTTCAGTCTTGGTTAAAGTACATGGTATACCTTCTTTATATATTGCTAATATCTGAAACCTTAAATGTTCGTTTTAAGGTATCCGACCCCTCAAAAACACCAAAGAGCCAGAGGCGAAATTTGAAAAATGCAAATAATTCCTAAACTGTGTTACAATTCCATTCCAAATACAAACATAAGCATTTTGCACAGTTTAGAATTTTGAATTAATGCAAACTTATGAAAATATTTGACAAAAATGTTAAAAATTACCTTCCTTGCATAATTATGAATATAGAGTAAAATAATATTTGTAAATTATTTTCTTCTTGAAGCGTTATCTTGAAATCCGGCACGGTGAATCAACTTATGCGAATTGTATTTACAAGAGTGTGAAATTTGATGCATTTCGTATGGCTAGAAAGAGTAGATTTTTTCAGGGTCTGTAAACCTTAAGGTTTACAGACCCTGAAAAAATCTACAGTTTCTAGCCATACGAAATGCATCAAATTTCACACACTTGTAAATATAGATCTACTTCACAAAAGTTGATTCACAGTGCCAGATTTCAAGATTCTGCTTCAAGAAGACAATGATTTACAAATATCATTTTACAATATATTCATATGCAAGGGAGGTAATTTTGAACATTTTTGTTAAATATTTTCAAAAGTATGCATTAATTCAAAATTCTAAACCGGGCAAAATGCTTATGTTTGTATTTGGAATGGAAATGTAACACAATTAAGGAATTGTTTGCACTTTTCAAATTTCGCCTCTGGCTCTTTGGACCTTTTGAGGGGTCGGATACCTTAATATCAACTAAGATAAAACTACACGGTCTGTTTGATGATGATGAACGCAATGCACAAGTAAATTGGATACTTTCGGTAAGCAATTGATCAAAGTACATGTGGGCATACATGCATAGATCAATAGCATCGGGATACCTTTTACTTATGTGGAGGAATTGTAGCGCTTCTGCTTTTCATTTAGAAGCAGGAATGGGGGTGAAACAATAATAGAAAATCGATGTTCAGGATAAGAAGAAGCACCGTGCTGCGCCATGATATTGACCCATTTTTTCCCATAGACATATAAAGAACCCAGAATTTGATTTAACAGGCAGAATACAATCTTAGACAATTTTTATTGTTTTTTTAAACGCATCAATGACACTTAGATATGTGTCCAATTTATGTAAATATTATTTGTTTTCCAGCTTCCTTGATGGTAATAGCGTGGATATTTCTATCAAGTGTTGGTGTTGTTGCTGCAAGACATTGTAAAACTATCCTGGCTGAAAAACTATATTTCAAAGTTAAAGCATGGTTTCTTGTGAGTACGCCGTCTATTTCTGTTACAGTCGACACTCGTTGTGTCGAAGTCGGAGGGCCCGTCAAAATACCTCGACATATCCGGAGTTCGACTCATCCGATTTTGTTCGGCTTCGATAAAGACGTTGATATTTGACCGTTTTTGAAACTAATCAAGTATGATCATTATTGAAATGTAGTAGGAAAAGGAAAGAAATTGCTCGTTCCGAGCAATTTCTATCCTTTTCCTACAATATTTCAATAGCTATATTCAGTTCGAAATTATTTTGTTTGAAAAAGTTATGTCCTTTGATAAGGACGTGACCAGATTTGAACTTCGACTTAAATGAAAATTCGACTTATCCGATGTCGACATAACGAGTGTCGTCTTAATCTTTATTCAACATATTCCATTTTCTATTACTACAACGACAATCAATTTCGGATTTTTAATCAAACACGTGGTTTAATTTACCGAGACAATTTTCGTTTGCCACCAAGACGACTTCAGAACAGATTTTTTTTATTATTCCTACTTAGAAATTGTAGCGTTACATGTATCATTTACAATTTTTCAGGTACATCGAGTGTTCATGGTCCTTGCTGTCATCTGTGTTATAGTTGCCTTTGTTGTTATATTTGTAAAGGTTAAAGGTTTCAGTCAGGTGAGTACAAAGAGCATTTGTTTTAATTACTTTGGTAGATCGTCGATGGAATACGGAATTATTTATGAAATGAAACCTTTCATTTGTTCACATGCATAAATTGGAATTTGTCTGATATGTTTATTTTTCAATAACATATCTATTTAGTTTTACACACAATAATATCCTCATCAATTTAAACGGTGATACGTAAAATGCTAAATTCAACAGAATGTGTTTTATGTGATCTAAATAATTTGATTATCAGCCTAACAAAAACTTAATTTAACCCTTTCCCAAACAAGACCTGGTTTGGACGTTCCTAATAGAAAAGGCTTGGGAAAACATTGAGACAAAAGAAGAAACTGCTGATAACCAGCAGTTTCTCCTTTTGTCTCAATATTTTCTATGTCAAATTTTAAACAAATTGTATCTTTAATAACTTCCATTTTGTCATTTCTGGCAATTTTTGAATTTGACCACCCTAAAAATCTGCCGTTTGGGAAAGGGTTAAAAGCATATTTCTACGAATATATCTGTAACAATTGTTTATGCCATCAAGTACTGTTGCTACCACAATCGACAGAAAGTTATTGTTAATTGCACCGCTCCTCGAATATATTATTATCTGAAAATCTTACTCCTTACAATTGCAATAATTATTTCCAGATCGCTATGGAAGTCGGTAAAGAATATGTGAAAGCTCATCCCTATACTGGTATAGTGACTACAGCTTTGGCCCTCACTAATGTAAGTACGAACGTAAATTAGGGTTATTATAAACAATAACAAGAGCTGTCCGAAGACAGCGCGCTCGACTTTCTAAGTTGCTTAGTATAAAGGGGGCATAACTCCAAATAGAGTGGTCCCAGGGTCATGGGCCCTGATAGGGTGTGATGGTGAATAAGTATACCAAGTTTGGGTTGAATCCCTTTGATAGTATGGAAGTTATTGATGTTTGAAAAAACTTCAACCTTGGTTGCAACGCCAACGCCGACGCCGAAGCCCGGATGACAGTATAAGCTCTCATTTTCTTCGAAAAGTCGAGCTAAAAAGGTCTTATCCCACACACGTATTGTCACTGAATAAAACCAAAATCGTTAACCCTTTCCCAAACAAGACCTGGTTTTGACGTCCCTAATAGAAAAGGCTTCGGAAAACATTGAGGCAAAAGAAGAAACTGCTGATAACCAGCAGTTTCTCCCTTTGCCCCAATATTTTCTTGGCTATATCACACACATTTCCAATCTTTATTAACATCCATTTTGTCGTCTGCAGCAGCTTTTGAATTGGACCACCCTAAATTTTTTTCGTTTGGGAAAGTTTTTTTTTAAAGAACTAAAACTAGTCGATGATTCATAAGTACCACTAATTTGACATCGTATGTTCCTTATACACTTCACATATTCATGAATGAAAACACCTTTCCAGTCCATGCATACAAATCTAGACGATTTTTTTTATAAAAACATTTGAAATTTCCATAATCTGTAATGCTTTGACTTTAACTACCACGTTTGTCATATTTTACAGCCAATACTAGCATTTTTCCGTCCATCACCAACCGCCTATAACAGACCAATATTTAACTGGGCTCATTTCTTAATCGGAAATGGTGCACATATATTAGCAGGTTTGTACTTTTTCACTAAATTCACTGAATTCGTATATTCTGAATTGTACAACTGGACAAGAACATCTTTCGGAAATCACACTGTTGACATTCAACAACGGAACTTTACGATGACTTTAACATATTTTTCTGTTGTTTTTTTTTTTTTTTTTTTTTTTCTTTGAAATCTGGATAACCTCTTCCATTTCCGTCACGGTTAATGTTGAAGTGGTACGAAACGTTTGGCGTCCGATAAGGATGGAATACAATTAAAGTTTTGCTTTACCATGTTTCTGAATGCTTTTCGGACACATTGACATCACTGTTTTTACAGTCCTTTGCTCTTTGCTACACACACGCTTTAATTATAGGCGAAGCAAAGAATGATTAATGTCATTGGAATCACAGTTCTATTTAAGAAGTTTGATCTTGTTTTTCAGTGATAACAATATTTTTCGGTATAGAGCTGAGCAGTGCCAAGGTCCATAAAAGCGCCCTGTACGTAATGGCGGTATATTGCGTGGTGTACACTATTATACACATGGTACTTGAAATACACAGACGAAATAATGACCAAAAGACAGGTGAGAAAATGATGTTTAGTCTTTATGCTTTGCGTTTTGATATTATCTATCCGTTTCAGATGCAAATATTCGAGCGAATAACCGAAAATCAAATGACTGTTTTGCAGACATCCGCAGAATTCACTTTTCCGAGGCTAGAGCTGTGGACTGTTTTAACATAGCAAAAGTGTGCCCTTTCTTGACACGAATAAGTGTTTCTTAAAATTCTTAAAAGTGTGCATGTATTTTGTCACTGATGTTTTCTCTTGTTCGACAAAAAGGGAAAAGGCTCGAAACATCCTATCGGAAAGAGAATTTCAAGAAAGTATGATAAGAGGACCAAATGAAACAGAATGTACGGAATGTTATGTCCTAAGGAATCTATCGATGAAAAGAAAAGGGTGGTTTAATCAGATTCTTTTTTTTTTTTTTTTTTTTTTTTTTTTTTTTTCAAATTAACACCTCGTTGAAATTCGCCTTTATGTTACATTTTTCTGCAGAGTATACCATGAATAAGTAGGCTCCCCATATTGCTAAAACGACCAAGAAACACACGCTTCATACTCTATTAACAAAATATTTCATCGTGCGCTTCACCAAACAACATTAATTTATCCTAAAACGCTAATCTGGGTAAAAAGAACACCTTAAAATGAACACCTCATATAATACCCCATTTTTTCAAATATTTCACCAAATATGTGTTTGTAACTTTTCGGTATTTTTATTATACATGTATGTTGATGTAAATTTGAAATATAAGTTTACGACTTAGATCTACAACTTATAAAGTTAGATTAATTTTAAAGCAAAGAATACATTTTGGATTAAAATGTAAAAAAAAATATGAAAACAATCCAACGCGATTTATTTTTGTTATTTAGGCGAATATCGGTTGCCTCAAAATACCAAGTCACTTCCAAAGTATGAAACGCTAGACGTGGACTACGATCGGTCTTTTAAGCTAGAAGAAAGTCAAAAAGAGAAAAATATGAAAGGTAATCATACCGAACTTTTTCCTTCATAAAAGATCTTATCAGTATTTCCCAGCGGGGAGTATACGCAGACGCTGGACCGTCTTATCTATGCGAGACGGAGCAGAATTTTACATTGAAATAAAGAAGAATTTAATTTTATTTGAGTCATAACTCATTTAATATCTAATTGTCAATATTATCTCTGTTATGACGATAAAATTTAATTTTTTAGCTTCTCAATGGTATGTTTTCTACTTCTCTAGTGCAATTCCTTCTTGCTTCCAAATCATTTTGAAAATGACCAGGTTAGTCCCCTATATACTCTATATAGATTGTTGGAAAATGTTGTCCTGTGGCAACTTTACGGTATATTTAATGCACTTTTCTTTTAAAACTGAATATTATCTCTGTTATGATGAGAAACAACAACTTTCAACGATTTCAATGGTGTAAATATACTCAAAATAATTTATCGTCTTCTTGCTTCCAATTTCGTTTAAAAACGCTGCAGATGCAATTCTGCAACAAAGGCAAAAATGACTAAGATCGAGATTAACATATATCTATAAGTTAACCCAATTCCGCGTACGAGACCAGTATTTTGTATGCAGGCCAACGGTCAATTGAGCGAAAATTGTGTTTTTACTTTTTTTCTTTTGTCTCTATATTTTCTTTGTTATATTAAACACTAATTTTATCCTTATAAATATACATTTTGTTGTCTACGGTTATGATAAGTTCTAAATCTAAAGTTATAAAAATATTTTAGTAGATTTCAAAATGTATTATTCATAATTCATAAAGTTTTTCGTTGGGCAGGAATGCTCTATAACTTTAATGGATAACCGCTGAAAAACGAGAAATTGAATTCGGTTTGGAGCAGAGAGGGTTGCAAAAATGTCAGGGATTTGATAGATGTAGATTTTCTAAAATCAGTTCATGAAAAAGTTATTGACGACCAAATAAAAATTAATTTACTCGGTCGCCGATATTTTTTAATTCTTTTTAAAATTATCTACCGCAGCACCTGGCAGATCTCCGACACTTTTTAGCTTCCTCTGCTTCAATTTAATTTCAAATCGGACACGTTTAATTTTTTGAAATTGTTCTGTTGGGTCATGTTGTCACACGTCGTGGACATGCTGTGATAATGATAAGGACGCTGAGCCATAATTATATACATATGGTGTTGTTTATTCCACTGCAAAATGACAATACTAATTAACTGATTAATTACATATCTTTAGTGACAAAAAGTTATAAATCATGTGCTATTCTAATTTTGAATAGTTTTAAAGTACTACAATTTAATTCAGTTAAAACACAAATAATGTTTTTTAGCATTTATTCATTTCCATCTTTTTCTTTTCATTTATTTATCAATTTATTTATTCTGCTTTTTTTGCTTTTTTCCCTGATCAAATGTCTTGATGCCAAGATTGCTTATTCAAATGAGTATAAATAAAAATGCTATCACTTTTTAATTGTTGCTGATAAGCGAAAAACACGCCTTTAAAGTTGAGACAGAATTAGCAAATTCCATGTAGGCGGACCTACATTTGAACTGTTGTCCACATCAGTTTGTTAAAACAAAAATCTTAAAACAAAAATATATATTTCTCGTAAACGGCGTAATATTTGGCTTGAAATTTTCAGTCAGAATTTTCATAAGAAAATATACTCTTTCAGATAACAAGAGGACCATGATGGTCCTATATCGCTCACCTGAACATAAGTGACAAAATGGTAATTTTGTCAATTGAAAAGGCATATAACTAAGGACTTTCTGTTATGATCAGAAGCTACAGCGTAGGAATAATTATTTGAGAAAAGATTGTTAAACACTGCCCTATTTATCATATTTATATGGAACCCAGTCAACCCACAACATAGGGGAACTATTCACTGAGCAGATACAATTTGATTCAGATTAAATCTTTTCCTAACAGCATAACATCAGAGCAGTAGAATATTAAATCTGCTGTAACTAACAAAAGAAAATGCTGAGCAAGACTGCATTCGTGTACAAAAGTGGCCAGAAAATGATGAGACAAAAGATGCAAATATAGGCTATCAGCATTTTCTCCTTTTGCTATAACATTTTCCCAGCATTTTCAATCAGTGAGCCAAAACCTGCTTAATCCCTTCCCAAACTGAAAAGGAATAGACTGTTCCAATTAACCCTTTCCAAAACAAGACCTGGTTTTGACGTCCCTAATAGAAAATGCTTGGGAAAAGATTGAGACAAAAGAAGAAACTGCTGATAACCAGCAGATTCTCCTTTTGTCTCAATATTTTATGTGCTATATTTTACACAAATCCTGTCTTTGTCGACTTTCATTTTGACGTCTGTAGTTGATTTCTAATTGGAAAAATTAAACTTTTGTCGTTTGGGAAAGGGTTAAAAAAAGAACAAAAAATTGATATGGATAAAGAAAGGATTCTTGCACAATAAAGCAGATAATATATTGAGACAAAGGGAGAAAAATACTGATTATCAGCCTTTTCTTCATTTGACTCAATATTTTCCCAAGCCTTTTCTTATTATTTAGGGATGTCAAACCAGGCATTTTCAGGAAAAGGTTTAATCAAATAAGAGAGGTTAAGGGCTTTCCTCATTGTAAAATATCTTTCAATGTTTATCAAACCCTGTGATGAGGGTATTCATTTGAATGATCTAACTAAAACTATTTAAATGAGTACCAACAACAAAGGATAGTTTAAATAACAAATAGAATTGTATTTACCCTTTTAACATGCAGCTCCCCATTCTGGCCTGTCTAGTGTAAACATTTGTCCGTCTAAAGTAAACATTTCTCGTATTTGTTGATATTATGGGGATTAGACCTATCCCCAGTGGGGGATCAAAACCTCGTAACTCCAGCTTTGTCGAGCTGCAGTTATGAGGTTTTGACTCCCACTAACCATATTATACCTGGTTGATTTTTTAAGAATTTTCTTAGGATTTCTGGAAGTCTGACCCTGCCACACCCACATTTTTTGACAAATCTTAAAATTTGTGGACAAATTTTCAAAAGAGTCACTAAAAGAACATTTCTGCCAAGTTTGGTTCAAATTGGCCCAATGGTTGATTTTTAAAGAATTTTCTTAAGATTTATAAGCCCCGCCCTGCCACGCCCACATTTTTTGGCCAATCAAAAATCCGCGAACAAGTTTTGAGAATGGTCACTCAAGGAACATTCCTGCCAAGTTTGGTAAAAATTGGCCCAATGATATAGGAGGAGAAGATGTTTAAAGAAATTGTGAACGGACGGACGGACAGACGGACGGACGACGGACAAAAAGCGACCACAATAGCTCACCTTGAGCACTTCGTGCTCAGGCGAGCTAAAAACAAAAGTAAAATTTATGAAAAATTGTCTGTGAAATATCACTTTAATCACGGTGGATAATCACATGGCTCAGAATTTCAGAAAATCTTCAATATTTTTTATTAATACTTGACCAATTTAAATTCGGTCTGAGGCAAAGAGGTGGGAGAATGCCAGGAATTAGCTGGATGTCGTGGATTTTTGAAAAGTCAACTGAAAAAGAGGTAATTGGAGATAAACCAAAACTTTTGATCGATCTTTAATAACGTTTTTATAAGGTCTTTATTAATCCACCACTTCTGACTAATGCGTGACGTCTGTCCACTCTTTCTACTTCAAACCGAATTTCTGAATCAATTTGATTAAACAAAAAATAAAGCCACGAGACCAAAGTTCGATGAGCGTACACAATTTGTTGGAGTATTCTAAGCAGGTATTTGTTAACGAAAATGTGCGAGACGTTTGAATGTAGACCGATCGACGATTTTTCACTTTCATTAACGTAGCAAATCTGTACAGGGATTGTTGCTGAGCATCAGCGTCCTGATCAGCCGTTTATACCAAGCTTACGGCAAGATAATAACATACGCCGACGTGACTTACGTATTGGTTTACAATGTTCAACGTTTCCAACTGAAATTGTAATACGAACATGTTGCTTCTGACAAACTCGTGCCAGAACAGTGAATTTACAAATAAGATATTGCGTTTTTTACTACTGGCGATTATGTCCGTGACAGATCGTTACAGAAAGTCATCGTCAGATTCGGGTGCGTTGGACCTAGACACACTAAAAAACGGACGCCAAAACTTTTGAAAACTCTCCAGCAATATATGGTTCATAATTCAAGCCCAAAGGATAAAAGATTTTGTTTAAACTCAGGGGTCAACGAGCCGACCGACTGCGGAACGTGTTTGATACTCAAAGCGGAATTACTCGTTATTAAAAAGAGAAAACTGACAAAATCCTCACACCACCTCTCTTTCGATGGCTATATCTCAGCCATTGAATCGAATTTTTGTCTGAAATTTTCAGGAAACGTTGGGAAGATGTCAAGCTTTTGTTTGATATACAATACTAAACTGACGTCCAAAAGAAACGCCCCAATGAAATTTGTCGTTATTTTCCTTTTGCCTGCTACAATGTTAGTAAAATGTATACTGTATATCATCATTTTGACCGACAATTACGGCAAATGAAAAAATGTGCGTTTTTATTCGCCAATATGTCCATTTCCGGTGACTGGTCACGTTTTCTACGTGCGCTTCGTGTATGTTTATCACGTGATGAAATGTGTCTTATTTTACACAGTGGCATGTGTTAGTGGATAGGCAATCACGAGTTTAAAGATTTTCTAATGAAACATCCCAATTGAAGGATACCAAGACTAAATTCTGAAAAGGGAGCGCGTAACATGGCATTTTGTTAATGCGACGAATGCACTAACAAGTCGCAAGATGGTTTAACATATTGTGTTTCTCGATTCGGTGTCTTGATCGACGCGTTAGAGTTCCGCGAACATCTATCGATCGGTCACGCTCAAGTAGACCTCATTTAACGCCTACAAAGCATGATAATTCTCCACGTTAACGTCATGCACGTTTCAGGTTTGTGACGTTGGGATCGATGTTCTGTCGAGTAGTCCGTTACTGTGGTGGTCAAATAAGTATTTTGGGGTAACTGCTGTTGTTGTCATTTATGTTTGAAATAGACACACTGCTTGGAAAATAGAGCTCGCAGATAAGCCATTTTCGAATACGGGGAAGTGAAAAACAAGCCGCTTGACGTTTTAACGTCTTTCATTGCACGATCTGGCATCTTGGTCGACGAGTTAGAGTTAGAGAAGCATTTGCCAATCGTCCAAAATCAGGTAGACATCGCGTAACGCTTGTTATACAAGAAGCCGTCTTACGTTAACGTCATTTGCGTTTCAGGTTTGAAACGTTGAAATCAACGTCGCGTTTAGTATTCAATAATTGTGGTCACCAAATAAGCCGTTTTACGGTAACTTTTGTCGTCGCAAGTAAAGTTTGAACCACGTGCTACAGATTTTCAAATAAAAATTATGATACCGCTCTGTTTAAATGCGCCGTTTTTCTAAAATGTTACAATTTGATTATTTCTTTATCATCATTTTTCAACAACAGATAATCAAATGTACAGATGGAAATAAGTTTTTATAATTTCAAATCAGTTTTACTGAATAATCGGACATTTATTAGGACTGGGGCGTTTCTTTTGGACGTCAGTATACATAGTTGGTTTTGCTTTTGAATATTAATACCGAATGAACCTCAGTGATGCGTTTTTAAAAGTCAGTCAGTATATAAAGGTTAACATTTCAAACTCAAATTTCTCGAAACTGTAAAAATGTCGATTAGAACATTCTAATATTTGTGCAACTACATTATGATACACAAAGACTTTCCATCAATCAGTGATTTACAGCATTGCCTCTGTTTGTAATTAAATTCGAGTCAATATTGAATGGTTTCGAATGAATAATTTCGATGACGTTAATAAGACCAGTTATTGATGTGTACTTTAACAGATTTAGTAATGGTTTTCTGAAACAGTTGTCACGTGATTCCCTGTCGTTTAGAAGAACGTTTGATTGAAATTGAAATTCGTATTTTGCCCGACGAGCTGGTCTTACTTTTGCGATATAATGGTATTCTTTTGTAGAACATACTGTGGTGACTGCATTCAATTAGACAGTAAAGCTTTTGGCAATGAAACAAACGGCAGACCCCCTGTAGAGGTCGGTCCTACAGATTAACGAACGGTTTCACACAGATAAGCAGATAAGAGCGGCTGTCTCCAATTTACATCTTTAATTGGAGGAGATCATGAAGACTTATACTAAACGATCCTATTTTAAAATATTTCCGAAAAAATACTTCTAGTTATTAATACGTAATTGACATCCATGATTTGATGAAACTGATCATAGATTCATAGTTGTCCAAGAAATACTAACTTACGTAGGAAAGCATAGGCATATACTTTGACAAAATCAGCTTTCCCAGAAAATACTGTAAATAGAACACTACAAACAATTCACTGTTGGATGAGCAAGATTTCGTTACTGAAGCTTAAAGGATCTAGCGTTTAAGAGTTTTGGACAGAACTGTCATCGACGAAATTCCTAATATATGCCTGCTATTAGGTAAGATTTACAGAATTCAAAACCATATCGAATGAACGAATAAATGAATGAATGGATGAATGAATGAATAAATGGATGAATGAATGATCCATTTGTCAATCAAATTAACCAGCAATCATGCCAGGAAAGCAAGCTTACGGTAACGCCAATGTATTTAAGCCATACTGACTCTAAATATCTTATCGAGAATCGAGATTGTCGATCTGTTCAAAGATATAATGTAATGTAATGATAACCTGTCCCAAATTATGCCAAAACACGGTCGATAAGGGAACAAACTCGCATAACAATTTTGGCTTATCAGCAAACTTTGCAGAGTATTATCCCTTGCTGAATGAAGGAAAAAGTTCCACATGATGCATTATTTTCAAATGCACAAATTTATAGATTAGAAAAAAATACGTCATAAAACTTACTCAATAATTGTAGGTTATTTAATCCAGAAAAATTAAAATGAAAAATCAAGCTGTAGTCTTCAATGGGGAGAATCACGTGATTGACAATGGTATTGAACACGAAAAAATGGTGACGAAATGACCGCTTCGGCGTGAAAATTCAAACTTTACAAAGGTATGTATTCAATCTACTTAGCTTCTCAGACAAACCACCTATCCTAAAGTACCCGCTATTGTCTAAGGTTTTCACAGACATCCAACTTTTCCCTATCCGTTCGCTGTATTTAGAGAACACTTAAAGAATATTTTCGAAATTGCGAAAATTTTGGATGTATGTTAAGCACGCCGCATCATATTTACAGCTTTATTTCTTACCCAAAGAACTCTCTGTTCACACGGCATATTTCCAGACCATCTTTTATCGATGACATTTCATGCTAGTCCATTTACAAGGTCTGTGTTGTCTTCGTTAAGCGTATTTAAGAAAAAGATGTTAAACACACGTGCAGTGCTGTAGTGTTTGGCAAGCCGAATTCTTGTGAGTGTAATGTTAAACACGCACACACTTGCTCGTGTACTAGGGAAGACAAGGATATTGGACGAATTGGTTGTTTATTCATAACCCAATCTGATAGAAATCCGGTGTTAACTTACAGAAAGTTCAAACATATGACAGACATCGTAAGGGGTAATCTTTTATGAATTTGGAAAAAAACGAAATCGGCTATAACATTATTGCTCTAACTAATTAAATCTCTTGTTATTTAAAATTATCCATGACAAATACGTGCAAACAAAATGATTCTGAACTGAAATGTGATGTCCTCGTTTCCTAGTTTACGGTGTGTTACATAGTATCTTACATTGTACAGTCGACACTCGTTATGTCGACATCGGATAAGTCGAATTTTCGCTTAAGTCGAAGTTCAAAACTGGTCCCGTCCTCATCGATTGACAAAATTTTTGTCAAACAAAATAATTTTGAACTCAACATAGCTATTGAAATATAGTAAGAAAAGGATAGAAATTGCTCGAAACGAGCAATCTCTTTCCTTTTCCTACTATATTTCAATATTAAATAATCGTACTTGGCTACTTTCAAAAAGGACTTTTTCGAAGCCGAACAAAATCGGATGAGTCGAACTCCGGATATGTCGAGGTATTTTGACGGCCCCTCCGACTTCGACACAACGAGTGTCGACTGTATGTGTAAAAAATCTGAAAATTATAGATAATGGTTGACAAAGTGGGTGGGGTAAAATGAAATGTGAAGCAATTTTTTACTTTTAAGTTCAATCACTTTTTCTGTATCGATCATATCAAAATGAAATTTTGCATGTACTTTCAATAGACCAAGGACAGGATATTTTTAACGAGCCATCTATCATATCAGTTTTTTTTAACTTCTATATTCGTTCTTCTGTCAATTTCAGATTTTGCTTACTTTTGAAGTACTCAATTTACGAAACCATCTCTACAACCTTTATTTTTTGTATAAATTGTTACCGGTGTGATTTCTTGTGAAAAACTCTAAAAATAAGCCCAAAAATCCGATTTTTACACAAGCAAATAAAAGATAGTATGTAACGGTAGTAACCCTATCAATCCACAGATTTTGACGAAAATCTAATTATTGATTCATTGTTGCAACCCATCCTTTTGAGAAAGTCATTCAAGCTCTTTTACTAGTAGATCTATTGAAATTCTTCTTGTGACAATGGAGATTGGACCTGTAAATTAGAGTTTTATTACAATCATACACATATGATACTCTCTTCTACCTTCATGGAAATCAAGGTGATCTTTCCTGGTGTGTCTGTAATTTGTCGTAAAAGAACACATGTGGCATGTCACGTTTGACTCCCTTCTGTGATCCCTCTGATGTAATCGCAGGGCACAGGCCAGGAGTAACGAATTTTCACAAATTTATAAATTGCATTTGTATTTCCTTTCAGCATCATGTTTCCTGCGCCAGAAATTAAAATGTTGACTTAAGAATATAAATGTAAATTAGAAGGATTGTGATTATTCGAATTGATTTCATCTGGTTCTGAATTGTATATTAAGTTCCTGCCATGACCTTTTTAAATGTTTCTTCAATAGTGAAGCACTATCTAACGATGATTTACTAGGTGAAGCTCGGTACATTGGAGGCTTATAATGACTTTTTTTATCTGAGTTTCCGATTATTGAAGGCGTTGCGTGCTTCCTTTTGATTCCAGACTTTTGACTTACGTAAAGAAAGCCGAGACTTCTTTCGAGTCAATTTAAAAATTGAAGAAAATTGTAAAGGTATATGTTAAAAGCAGTTAAAACTTAAAACACGTCGAAATAGAACGCGCACATAGGGTCAAGACAAAGGATCCAGCAAAATGCCCGATTGTGGTCAAATTCAATCGCTACAAGGATAAAGATCAGATTTTGAGATCAGCCCGTGACAAATTAAAGGACACCCCTTTCTATGTACAGGAAGATTTTACCGATCGTGTTAAGTTTTGTCGTCGTAAACTTAGCAAATATCTGGTAGATGCCAGAGATCAGGATCTACGCGCATCGTTGAACTTCGATAAACTTATTATTGAAAATGACATATACAAATACGACGAGGAAGCAGACGACATTTACAAAATTGGCACGGTAAAGAGAAACAGGTCAACACGTGCCGCGCCAAACCAGGCGGGACACGTGGAGTCACAGCTATTGGACAATTTCGAGCGGGAAGGCGGAGCTTGTGGGACAGATTAGCGGGATGGCCGAGGCTCGGTAAATGACGCGGTTTATACAAACACTACCCTTTCCCTATTGACATGGAACATTGCGGGTTTATCTAAATTCAGCGATGATAATATTTTGAAAAACTATTTAAGTCAGTTTAACATAGTCGGGTTAGTTGAAACATGGAGTAATACTAAAAACGAGTTTAACGATTTTTTAGATGGTTATTATCATTTTGATAGTGTAAGAAATAAAAGAACCCATATGGTGGAGTGAGCGTATTCGTTAGAAATCTTTACATAGAAAATAATTTTGTTACTCGTATTTATGAAACCTTTAGCGACTGTGTAGTTCTTTTACTTAATTCTAAAATTTATGAAATCAGAAATGCTATTATATTGCTAATTGTATACGTGTCACCCGAAGGATCGCCTATTTATAGAGATACCGAAGAAACAAATGGGATAATATTGCTTGACCAAATTTACCTGAGACTCATCGTTTTCCGTAAGCGTATTCCGGCATTCATCGGCGTATTCGATAGTTTCCGCGTGTTTATACCTTGCGCTGTGAAAAATGTTAACTTTATTTCTGCATGATCTTATTAAACAATGAACTAGCGTAGTGGAAAGACGCTGGACTTTCATTTACAGAGACTCAAGATCGAACCCAGCATTTTACTGATGAAACTTTTGTTAAGCTTTTTTTTCTTTCTGTTTTCCTATGAAATAAAATACTTAATTAATGTATTAATTTATTGATTGATGAAATACTCATTTTTTTAATTTTCACAATAATTATAGTTCACGAAATGTCTTTTCCCTTTTTATCATAATCTTTATTCGTTCATTTATCATTTATAATCTTCCCTTGAACGTTGCTGAGGTGTTGATCTCTCGCAGCTTCTCTGGAATCAAAAAGACATTGACCCTGCTTACTCCAATTGTATTGATGGTTAAGCGATAAAAAGGTTCTGGGTCCCACAGTTGTCTAAAAAAGTTGCAACATCAGCAAACACGTTTTTATATTACTTTTATGTAAACGGTTTCGACATTTCTTGAATGACTACTTAAAGTGAAAGGATTCAAGTGAACTGATTGAGGTTTACAAAATGTATGCATGCATTTGAAAAAAAAAGAATAAATGTTGAAAGTAAAAATACTTAAACATAAGTGCTACTGGGATTCGAACCACGGACACATGGTTTACAGAAGAGTCGCCTTACACACTAGGCCACTATTATTCGGTGGTAAATGCGGAGTGTATTAACAGTACTTATACAAATTATAGTCCCGATGTAGAAAATACGGAAAGATCCGAATATTAACGGAATATGCAAGGAGTCTCAGTTCAATCTGGTCAAACAATAACATTAGAGAATAAAGTATCCCTTATTCACAATGATTATCCCGATTGTTTGTTGTATATTTCAGGTGATTTAAATGCAAGAACGAGTGATTTACTTGACTTTATTCCAAGTGACTCACTTGATTTTGTGTTTAATACCAATGTTGATTATAACGTTGACCAGTTTGATATGCCGCGTAATTCCAGAGATAAAAATAATTTAAATGCATTCGGTAAAGCTTTGATTGATTTTTGCTGTACACACAATATACACATGTTAAACGGGCGTCTCTTCGATGACACGGTCGGTCATTTTACATGTTTTGCTAACAAGGGCTGTAGTCTTGTTGACTACCACTTAGTATCATCTGGGTTATTTCCCTTTATTTCTTACTTTCGAGTAGAAGACAAGGATTGTTCAGATCATTTTGGTGTTTTATCACACCTTACATTTATAGCAAAATCGTGTCTGATATTCCTAAAAACACATTTTTGCAGAAAAATCCTACTAAAACAGGATATAAACAGTACTGCTGGAAGGAACATTTCAAAAACGATTTTACTGATAGGTTCTTTGCTAATTAAGCGCAATTACGCGATTCCATTTTTAGCGCAATTGATGATGATATCAATATAGCAATGCAGTCTATTCTTAAACTTTATAGAAATTCATCTGTAAAAATGCTTATTAATAAACAAAATGTTACAACATTATACAATGAACAACCCGAGTGGTGGGATAACACTTGTGAGGAAGCTAAACAACATAAATACAAACTTCTCAGGCAATATCGCCAAAACAACGAAAACTCTGATTTTATTAATTATAACACAAGTAAAAATCATTTTAAAGCATTATGTCGAAAAAGAAAAATAGCACTACAAGTAACTAAAAGGAACAATTTATCTTCCGCATGTAATAATCCAAAGACCTTTTGGTCAATGCTTAAAGCATCTACAAGAAAAACTAATATAAGACCGTTGAACCCAATACCTGATACAGAATGGGTCGAATATTTTAAAAATTTACTTCAAGATGTACTGAAGCCGACAACTATAACTATACAAGATAATCCTGCATACTACAATAAAGATATGGATCTAATTTTGAATTCAAGAATTACCTTACAAGAAGTTCGAAAATGCATTTTAAAGTTAAAAAATGGTAAGTCACACGGTTTAGATGGCGTACCAGCAGAATTTTATAAAGTTACCATTGACTATATCTCACCCATCCTGGTTGAGCTGTTTAATAAACTTTTAGATTCTGGTGAAGTTCCACATACATGGCTCCAAAGTATTTTGATTCCTATTCACAAGTCAAACTCTAAAACTGATCCGGGTAATTATAGGGGAATTTCATTGCTGAATGTTGTTTATAAAGTATTCTCAACTCTATTAAATGATCGTTTGGTTATGTGGACAAACCAATTTCACATTATTGATGAAATGCAATCAGGATTTAGAAGTGGATATTCGGCTATAGATAATGTATTCTGTCTCCAAAGCATGATTCAAAAATATCTTTGTAAAACCGGAGGTAGATTCTATGTCCTATATGTGGACTTTAAAAAGGCATTTGATTCCTTAGACCACCACAAAGTATTCACATGTCTCAATAAAAAAGGTATTCAAGGTAAAATGTTAAAGGTATTATCCTCGATGTATTCGAATTTGAAAGCCTATATTAAAATAGATGAACACTTAACCGAGCCAGTTTTGTGTAACATCGGGTTGAAACAAGGAGACTCTTGTTCACCTACAATTTTTAACATCTATATAAATGATCTGTATTCCGTTCTAAAGTCAAGATGTCAAAGAGGTATATTCATTACCAATGATATCGAAGATGTTATTTGTTTAATGTTTGCAGATGATGTAGCTAACTGTTCTGATACTGTCGTTAACTTGCAAAACCAAATTAATATTATTGATGAATTTTGTACTGAAACAGGCATGAACGTTAACCTAGATAAGACAGAAGTGATAGTTTTTCGAAATGGGGGGCCCTTACGTGATTCAGAAAAATGGAACTTTAGGGGTAATGCAATTAAGGTTACGTCATTTTATAAGTATATGGGTTTGATTCTTACACCAAAATTATCATGGTATTTAGCAAAAAGAAAATTAGCAGCACAAGCAAGGAAAGCAATTTTCAACATTTATAAATTCCAGAAACCATTTGGAAAGTTCAACTACAATGAGTATTTTAAAATTTTTGATTCTATGGTTTCTCCTATACTAACATATGGTTCAGAAATATGGGGCTTTGAGTATTCTGAACCCATCGAACAAATACATATAAAATATTGCAAAGACTTTTTAGGCTTAAACACTTCGTCAAATAATCAAATGGCTCTAGGTGAATGCGGACGATACCCTTTATCAGTTCAGTACAATACTAAATTTATAAAATACTGGATAAGACTTATAGAAATGGAAAACTCTAGGTATCCCAGAAATTGTTACATTATGCTAAAAAGGGACGATGATCGCGGTAAACTGAATTGGGTCTCTAAAGTACGACAATTTCTATTTAAGTTTGGATTTGGTATTGTCTGGATATCCCAAGAACTGGGTGATTCTCAATTCTTTATTAAAACACTAAAACAAAGGCTAAAGGACTGTTCTTTTCAAGATTGGCATAGTAGTATACAAGATTCAACTAGATGTGATTTTTATAAGGGATTCAAAAGTTTATTAAATGTAGAAAAATATTTAACCTTAAACATGCCATTTCAACAAAAGCGGTCTCTAGCACGTTTCCGCTGTTCAAGCCATAAACTAAACATCGAATATGGTCGTCATTTTAATGTTTCCAGAGAAGACAGAGTATGCATATATTGTTTCATTAATAAAAACGAACTTATTCTAGAAGACGAGTACCATGCATTTTATATATGTGATAAATTCAAAACTATTCGAGAACTCTGTCTATCTTCCTGGTCAGCAGTACTACCAAATAGACAAAACTTAAATAACATGTTTCAAAGCGAAAATCCAGCACATTTAATGAAATTAGCATTTTATGTCTCAAAATTACTTGAAAGTATCTAATATATGCACATCACTTGTAATTGTAATGTATTGTTTGTTATATATGTATTTTGGGCCGGTGGCCTTATTACGTTAATAAAGTTTCTTGTTTGTTCTTGTTTGTTTGTTCTTGTTAAAAAGGTAACCGTTTTATCAGAATTTGACACATAGATTATGAACAATCCACTTAAAATCCGGTGTCTGTCATGAAAGTAACATATAGTATCATGTAAAACCTCGTTTATGATGTAATTATCTGAAGAGAAAAAAACATCTGACAGGGACAAATAAAGGGTTATCTTCTACAATATTTTCTTCTGACCAATTAAAAACACTTTCAATACTCTGAAAGCGATTTTGACCGTAAAATAGGAAACGAAGACATCACATTTCAGTTCAGAATCTTTGTGTTTACACGTATTTATCATGGAAAATTATATATAACAGGAGATTTGATTAGTTAAAGCAATTATAGCCGATTTCGTTTTTTCCAAGTTGATAACAGATTACCCCTACGATGTCTGTCACATGTTACTGTAAGTTAACACCAGATTTCAATCGGGTTGGGTCATGAATATAATCAATTTGTCCTTGGCATCCATAGTACACGAGCAATAGTATGCGTGTTTAACATTACAATCACAAGAATACGGCGTGCCAAACACTACAGTACTGTACGCGTGTTTAACATCTTTCTTCGTAAATACGCTTAAAAAAGACAACACGGACCTTCTAAATGGACTAGAATGAAATGTCATCGATAAAAAATGGTCTGGAAATATGCCGTGTGAACAGAGAGTTCTTTGGGTAAGAAATAAAGCTGTAAATATGATGCGACGTGCTTAACACACAGCCAAAATTTTCCGAATTTCGAAAATATTCTTTAAGTGTTCTCTAAATACAGCGAACGACTAGAGGAAAGTTGGGTATCTGTGAAAACCTTAGATATTAGCGGGTACTTTAGGATAGGTGGTTTGTCTGAGAAGCTAAGTAGATTGAATACATACCTTTCTAAAGTTTGGATTTTCACGCCGAAGCGGTCATTTCGTCGACTTTTTTTCGTGTATAATATCATTGTCAATCACGTGATTCTCCCTATTGGTCTTTAGATATCAATTAAGAAATAGGGATACCATTTATAAACATCATGTCAGCGAAAACCTCCATTTTTCTATATTTTTTATTTCTGTTATTTTTTTTCAATTAAGATTAGAATAACATCAAATCTTCAACAAATAATTCGCAAGGTTAGATGGTATTCATTGCACATCGAATCTAACGCATTTCTTTAATGATACAATGTGCACGTTTAATGTAAGATTTTAATAATTCAACAAATCGTAACGGCTTTAATTCCAAATGTTTCTTCTCTGATTTGTAGAAATAAATGCACAAAATATCGTCAACAGGTACTAGCAAGAATGAATCCCTATCATTGGACGACAGATCGCATTCTTTTGAAAAAAGTCAACTTAAACAAAGTATGATTAACACTCCATGCACGTGCGCTTTTTATGCTTTTCCCAAACATGACCTGGTGTTGAAATTCCTGGTAACTTTGATAGAAAAGATAAAAATGCTGACTGCACGCATATTCTCGTTTTTCATCAATGTCATTTACCCCTTTCCCAAACAAGACCTGGTTTTGACGTACCTAATAGAAAAAGCTTGGGAAAACACTGAGACAAAAGAAGAAACTGCTGAAAACCAGCAGTTTCTTCTTTTGTCTCAATATTTTCTTGACTTAATCACACACAATTCCAATCTTTATTGACATCCATCTTGTCGTCTGCAGCAACTTTCAAATTGGACCACCCTAAAATTTTGTCGTTTGGGAAAGGGTTACACTGTTTCATACCTATCGTTTGTTTTCTGTGACACCTTTGAATTCGGACCAACCAAAAAGTGTGCTCAATTTGATATTGTTTAGATTGATAAGCTGTTCATCTCCAAGCTTGCATGCATGTTATACCCGCTTCGACTAACAGAATTGCACAAAAAGAAAAGAAAAAAAGAAACTTGATGCATTTCCAAGAGAACTGCATTTCTAATTTTGTAGGACGAACGGTGTTTGCTTTAAAAAAGTTTAATTCAAATTTCTGTATTTCGTGTAATAGAATCTATTTATCTTTACATTTTTTTTTTACATTTTCTTAAAAAATAATTTTAATAAAATAACAATCAACAAACAAAGAAGTGTTAGAATTGAAACAAGCGTGCATCTATAAACATTATCAGAAGTATAAACATGCACCATCCCTACAAATTCTCCATACTAATCAGAAATCACTTTCAAACCCGAAGACACCTTTTTAAGCTATTTTGGTTGACAAAACTAATATACATGCGAAGTATTGTCACTGTCTCAAAGTTCAAATGAATATATGCTCGACACGCTGTTCATGGAAACCACCTAGCAATAACGCTGAATGCATTTAATTATTCCACATATACTGCAATTTGTACGAACTCTTTTATGTAGCCAAGGACGAAATATTGTGTGTTATGTTATTTACAATATCCCTTTCCGATAAATATACTAAAGAAATTAAACAGAATCTCCCAACTAGATCGGAATGCGGTCCAGCATGACCTTTGGGACACTGTTGGAATAGGGCCGTGTGACAAAAACTAGATGAAAATTTCAAATAGAAGAAAATAACTTATGTGCTCTCGAAAGGTCTTCATTGAAACTCAAACTTATATAAAAATCAAAACAGACGAAAACAAATATACCAGGGCCCGGTTTCTCGAAAAAACTTAAGTATAGACTCAAATCTCATGCTCAACTTTGAGTTGAGCAAGAAATTTTGCTCAACTGAGAATGTCGTCATAAGTGTGTTTCACGAAAAAACTTAAGTATATGCTCAACTGAGCACGGTGCTCAACGGTTTTTTTTTCTAATTTTCTTTAACACAAGCGGCCTCAATCTCGATACTCTTCGGTAAATGAGAGTAAAAAAGAACGTTTTGACATTTTGCGGGAAAATGTGTCAATACATTAAATTGCCAGATTGACGCCAAAAGAACACACAATTATAGCCCTTATGACGGCTAAAAGACAGTCGATACTCGTCGACCAGACGACGCGATTACCGGATGGGTTCCCCATCCAGTGGCGGATCCAGAGGGGGTTCGGGGGGGGGGGGGTCAAACGAACCCTCCTCTGAAGCCAGATTATTTCAATTTCATGCAGAAATTCAGTCAATATTGTGTAAAACTAGGAAAACGAACCCCCCTTTTTGCATATTCGAACCCCCCTCACAGAAATCCTGGATCCGCAGCTGCAATCGGACGTTCAGTCCCAATAGGCCTAGCCCAACGCCAGGGGGTCCGGACCCCCCTGACCCCCTCTAGATCCACCCATGGTTAATCCTTACACAGGCCACAAAGTTTTGATCTGTTGCAATGTCAATGTGATTGATCGAATGGTGATTAACGCTTAACAGTAGTCACGTCCGTAGGAACGGGGCGGGGGGGGGGGGCTTAGCCCCAAGAAATGCCAATTTTTTCCATATTTTACACAAAATTTAGGGAACCCCAATTTATCCTCCCAATATTCAGACAAAGGGGATCAAATCCTCCCGATTTGAAAATGCTTCCAACGGGCCTGGTAGTTACACCATAAAAAATATCATGCCTTCAGCACCTAGCCTTGTACTAGTATTCCTTTGACTAATTCCTCTCACCAATTTTGCATCCGTTCGCTCTAGAGCCGCCAGTTGTTATCCCTTGTTTACCATGATCCTATAATTGTTGGGTGACAAATGCCTGGCAGGATATGGCCATAATTGAGGATTGAACTTGGGACCTCAAGACCCTTAGTTTAGGCAGACATGCTACAGTTGCAGCCTTCTTGCACTTGTCATGCATTGCAGACGACAAAATAGAGCCTGCAGAAAAATGGATTATCTAGCAAGTAAAATTGAAGAAAGTGCCATGCTCAGCATTTTCTTCTTTTGCCTTTTGTTTTCAAAAGCTCTCCTTGTACATGGTTTCAAAAACCTCAGACTGGTTGGGAAATCCTAGTGTTAAGGTATTCCACCCATAATGAGAATCGCGTGATGTCGGGCCCGGTGGTAAACATTCGGCGGTGGAACTTTCCACCGCCGGATGTTTACGACCGCGCCCGAATAGGATCAGACATGTAATGACAACGCTCGGAAAGTGCTGATGTTCTATGAATCTAAAAATGGCCACATTATGGGTATTCTACCTTGATGTAAGTAGTATCTCTGCACATGTTTGGATCCTAAAATGGCCAATGTCATTTCTGACATTTTATTGATTGAATGATTGATTGAATGGGGTTCAACGCCTCTCTCTACTACTAGTCTCTATAATCATATTTCAGCAGCTGGAGCACTCAACCATGGATTCCCGTCATTTCTCTCATCATTACAACCACAGCATCATTTTCGACCCCAGCTGTTTTCCCACTTAGGTATACTATCATTCAATCATAGGTGCGATACAAATTCAAATAGACGAAAGGAAATGGGACGGTCACAGTAGCACCTCTTTAGTGAGACTCGGAGTTGATGCGTTACCAATTGTGCTATGGCCTCTGTCAACACTTTTTGAAAGGGGGGATTTTGAATGTATATACCCGGTAGAACATTTTTTACGATCATTCTGCAAGATAGCCATGTGATCCTATCATCTCAGAAATGTAAACGAAACAGGATCTGGAAAATGGGTATTTATGGCTATAATGTTTCAAGACAAGCCCATGCCCAAGTACTGCCTGATCAGGATACATATTATTGCTCTCTGATAGTTGCTACAAGGCATGGCGAACCCACCAGAGAATCACATGGATCTTAATCAAACTGTTTGTATAATATACAGGCTGATCTGGATCCATGTTGTTCTCAAATAATTTTAGTTTGGTCCAAATTCAAAGATGTTGCAGATAACAATTTCAAGTGAATAATATTTTATGTTTTGATCTTTCAAAAGTTTCTTGTTTGAAAATATTATTGTGGAAGATGAAAATATTGCTTGCTTGTCAGAGGCAGTTTCTTCATTTTCCACAATGTTATAACTTATATTCATAATCCTTTATCTTGTGGGTAATCAATTTCAAAGTATCCTGATGTGGTAATGGATTAATCCTTATCTGCTAGACTGGTCCAAAATGAAAATGGTTGTTGACAATAATGCAAACCTGAATTATAATGTGAACTCTTCATTTGATATGATAGAAAATATAAAGGGATACATGACGGAGTGACGGTAACTATGGACAGAAAGCTGGAAGGACAGCGTGGCGACTTGAATATGCTCCCCCGAAAATTTTTCGAGGAACATAAAAATAGCAGCTCCAGTCAATCGCAGGATAATTTCTTTGTTGACTTAACCCTTAACCAAACAGCAATCTTTTAGGGTGGTCTATTTCAAATGCTGCTGCAGACCACAAAATGGATGTTGATGAATATAGAATTTGTATGAAATGTAGCCTTGAAAATATTGAGGCAAAAGGAGAAAATGCTGAATATGTTGAATATTGATCAGCATTTTTTTCTTTTGTCTCAATGTCTTCCCAAGCCTTTTCTATTTGGGACGTCAAAACCATGGTTTTGTTTGGGAAAGGGTTAAAAGCCATTATCAAACGGCAATAATTGGACTGATCCAAATCCAAAGATATTGCAGACAACAATATCAAATGAATGAAATTTGACATAATATTGGTCGTTATGGGTAGAAAACATTGTGGAAAATGCATAAATTGCATGGGCAATTTCTTCATTTACCACAATGTTTTTTATTAAAGCCATTATCTTGTAGGGAGTCAAAAAGAGTCATTATGTGGCATTGGTTAAATTTTACTACATATTTTCCATAGAAATATGTCAAATACAGCTTAAAATATCATCAGAAATACCCCAGTGGGAAAAGAAGGAACCAGTGACCAGTTGGTTGTCAAGAAAAAAGGCTTTTGAAAGCACCAATTGGGAAAAGGATGCTTGTATTAACAGTTTCATCTTTTTCCACTAAGTTATAGAAGCAAATCTGATTTAATATTTGCGCCAGCCGTCATGCACAAAGGGGTATAAATAACTTTAGAGCCTTATGATATAGAAAGAGCCAGATAGTCGGATTAAAACTACTTTATTTTCAAACATAGTCATCTTCCAATTAAAGACACTTATTCCATAAACGCTTTCCCAAACAGCAAAATGTCAGGGTTTTCCAATTTGAAAGGGGCTGCAGATGACGAAATGTGTTAAGATTTGATTTCACAAGATCAGTGCACAAAACAACGGAAAATAATGAGACAACAGGAGAAAATGCAGATTATCAGCATTTTCATCTATTGCCTCAAAGTTTTCCCAAGCCTCTTCTATTAGAGACATCAAAACAATATCTTGTTTGGGAATGTGTCAAGTTTGCCAATCACTGAAGCTCGATCTATAGCACTAGCAGTCAAAGTCTTGGTATCCTAACCAGCCCTCCTCAGCAGCAGTAAATCATCATTGTCATCTTTTTCCCTCTCTTTGTCTCATTCAAGTTCCTTCAACATATGTTCCACAGATGAAAACACCAGTAAAACATCATGATTTTGTATTCAGCTGTTCTGTTAATGGTCCAATTCAGTCATTCCCTGAAAATATAGATACAACAAATCCAAGTTTTCTCTGATGAAATTTGCTCTTTGATGTTGATGTCGCTCATTTACATCAGAGCGCACTACCATTCAAAAGCAACGGAAAGTTCGACAAGTTGTGGCGCTTTGTTCACCATCCGATCTTAAAGGATATTCTTAAAACGCCTTATATTATGATACCGATCAATGAACCATTTATTGTCATGCCTGGTGAAAAATTTAGACCAAAAAGTATATATCTAAAAGGTTTATAGGCAATGTTTTGCAACAACCCTCACCTGAACAGCCATTGATTACAATGACCTACTTTCCGTTGTTTTTGAGTGGTAGTGCGCTCTGATGTAAATGAGCGAAATCAACATATCAAAGAACGAATTTCATCAGAGAAAACTCGGATTAATGGAGTAGCAACCAATCAAACATTGCGTTCTAAACGCATTTGACATTATTTCATAGATTAATGAATATGTCATTAAAACATGTTATTTTTGCGTTCTTCTCCATATGGACTAGGCAAAAAAATAGCTGCTTTTTTATTCGAATTATCGCAAATACAGTATTTCCTTGAATAAAAAAGCTGTTTATTAAAAGAAATTTTAACGAAAAATCCCTCATCTTCGTGTTTTTGAATTGCGAATGCAACACTGTTTATCGCCCGTTGTCATGAATTGTTTACTCATAACAAATATATGTTTCGACCAATCTAATTGGTTCCAGCAAGCTCTCGCTGAGGTCTCGCTGGAACCAATGAAAACGCTTTCCAGGACACAAAGAAAATCGGACTAAATGTGCCGTAACGCCAAGGGTGAATACAGAAACGACATTACGTCGTAGATTTCACACTTGGCTTGCGAAGATGCAGTTACTCACTAACTAAAATATCCGGACTCAGCTACAAAAGATATTGACCCTGAAATTCTAGCATGTTTGTGGAGCCAGATCATTTGAGTCAAGCGATGGTTTGTATAAAACGATAAGTGCAAAACTTGTCATTTACCGTTGTTAACTGTTGTTGTAGGATCCGATCTATGTAGCCCTTGACCTCTTTGATCTGTTTTAGATTGGTTGGATCTGCCAGCCGGGTTCTGGTCATGTGGGAGAAATACTGAAATGCAAAGGCCATGATAAGAATGAATAATATTTAAAAAAAACTGTGCTGTTGGTACACAATTGAAATTTCAAATAAATTTGATTCTGTTTCTACTGGGTATCAAGTTATCAACAACAAAAAGTTTGATTTGGAAATAACATGATTTACATTGCTCTTCCTAATAGGGCCTCAAAATACATTTTACATTACTTTGAAATAACTATGATTATCAAAATCTGTATTGAACTTTGAACTTGACAAATGAAATATCAAATTTTGAAAGCTAATGTACTTTTCCACGAAAGTGATAGCTTATTTATCTTTTCACTGACAAAATCCCTACACATTGGTAACTTTTACATCTCATATCAGCGATGACGGCCTCCATTTGCGAGTTTTTCTTGTAGCTGTCAAGCGAAATACTGCATCTTACCCCACCCACCTTGGTCTACTTGGTTGGAACTAATATGAACGAATGGTTTCGTTTTCAAATACTATTTAGTGTACATAATTTAGCTTTTATTTAGTTAAAACAGTGTAATATTAATAAATTTCTCGCCATAAAATCGAAATAAAGAGTGATCGAAGGCGAAATGACAGGTCACAGGTCGGGTGCTCCGATAAAGCGAACGCACGTTTCTTTCGATCAAAATCACTAATCAAGCACATTTACGGGAAAATCTAGACTAGAAACTTACGGATTTTCATTCGAAAACGTTTACAAAATACTCCTTTTCCCCTGCTGAATCTCTGAGTCGAGTGTCGCGGCCATTTTTGAGCATTCAAAATAGATTTGAGAAAGCCCCTGAGCATGCTCAACTAATCGTGCTCAAATCAGGTGATTTGAGCATGAAGTTGAATCTGAGAATTTTCGAGAAACCGTTCTCATCTTCCATACTCAAAATCATGGCCGATTTGAGCACGGTGCTCAGATTTGAGCATGAGATTTTACTTAAGTTTTTTCGAGAAACCGGGCCCAGATCTTTGTAATACATTGTGACAAGTCAGGGGTCACATTTATTTTTGTAAACGTCTTGCAATCCTGTCAGAATGTATCGACGAACTCTGGCATCTATGTATTATATTTGCAAACTCTACAGAAATTGGCATATTAGACTCGTGGTTCATTCAACTGTATGTCAAAAATTTGATTAGAATAATTAAAACTTTTCATCGACTAACAGCACTTTCAGGACTTTGATTACATTCTAGTTACTAAAGTGATGCCGAGAATCCAGTGCTGTAACAGACGAAAAGTGAATATGTTACAAAGACAGCATTATAACTACAATCTCCTCAGAACAAATGTGCCATCCCGTTCTTCCCCCATTATTTAACAAGGAATACATTCAAGATAAAACATGCATTTATCAATAGATTATCTTATAAACTGGAGTTTTTACACAAATGACGTTTTTGGTTTATCTTCAATAACTTTTTTATCAGTTGATTTTTCAAAAATCAACCACGTCCATCTAATGCGTGACGTCTGTCCACATTCTCTGCTTCAAACCGAATTCAAATCGGACCAGTATTTACAAAATTATTGAAGATTTTCTGAAAATATTGTATCACGTGATTATCCACCGTGCAGAAGTGAGCTGAGATCCGGAAAACGCTGTTAGGGGCCTATAGCCCTTTTGACCACAACATAACCGGATCAATATGTCGACGTTGTTATTAAAAAAACTAGTATCAACGATATACATCAAGCTACAGTTACGAGGTTTTAGAATGACACCGATGATGTGCTTAAAGTGACATTTCACATTTATTTCATTTTAATACGCCCGTCGAAGACGCCGACGTATATGGGATCACCCGTGGCGTCCGGCGTCTGGTTGTCCGGACGGCGTCCACTTCTTTGTCCGGGGCATAACTCTGTCACCTTAACTCCGATTGACTTTAAATTTGGCAGTTATATTCTACTTATCAATAATGAGTGCAGTGCACAAGAACCATCACTCTACCTGACCTATCATTTGAGTTATTGCCCTTTGTTGTTTTTCATACTTGAATCATGTCCGGAGTATATCTCTAAAAGTATAACAGCTAGGATCATGAAACTTCATGGGTGTATAGATCTCACCAAAGGGGGTGCAGTGCACAAGAACCATAACTCTACCTGACCTATCATTTGAGTTACTAGTATTGTCCTTTGTTGTTTTTCATACTTGAATCTTGTCCGGAGTATATCTCTAAAAGTATTATAGCTAGGACCATGAAACTTCATGGGAGTATAGATCTCACCAAGGGGGAGTGTAGTGTACAATAACTATAACTCTTACATAGCCTATATTTTGAGTTATTGCCCTATGTTGTTTTCATACTTGAATCTTGTCCAGGGCATATCTCGAAAAGTATAATAGCTAGGACCATGAAACTTTTACCAACCCGCTCCCCCTGTCGACATAAAGCAGTGTTACGGGCGTATCTTGTGACAGTTTGACACCTTGTTTAAAAATATGTCTTGATGCAAAGATTGTTTATTCTAATGGGTAGAAATGCTACCAGTTTTTTTAAGTTGTTATTCATAAGCGAAAAATACGCCTTTAAAGTTGAGACAGAAATGACAAATTCTATATAATTCTGAACTGTTGTCCACAACAATTTGTTTAATTTTTGCACAAAAATATATATTTTTCGTAAATGGTTCAATATTTTGGCTTGAAATTTTCAGAATTTTCATAAGAAAATATGCTCTTTTAGATAGAATAAAAGTAAAATTTATGTGAAAATAATTTTGAAATGTCACTTTAAATCCAATCTTATTGTACAATCGCTACGAGTACAAGTACCTAAGAATATTTTAAGGAACGACATGGATCTAGATCAGACTGCGTGTACACGGAGGCTGATCTAGATCCACGCCGGTCTGAAATGCATTAACTGCTCTTTTCACAAATCTCAGTACATTTACGTGTAGTAAAGTTCCATGAATGAATGATGTTGAACTATTGATAGAAAGAAAATGTTATAGAATTTGGTATACTTTCTTCCTATATATTTTTCAGCATACGGGTCTCTAACAAGATCTAACTCTAGTTCCGGTTTGATTGCAGATATAGAAGCAGTGAGTATATTTCAATCTGATTAAAATCCTGTGTTAACTTACACCAATATCTGACAGGCACCATTTAGGCGACTCATGCTCTCTGACCCTGGGAAAACCAAAATCGGTTTATATTTTACACTTACCAATTAAATCTCTTGTAATATATGATTTTCCATGACAAGTACGTGTAAACACAAGGCTCTATAATGGAAATATTGCTCTCTTAAAACAGAGTACATTTTCTCTTCGTTTTGCTATGATTAAATGATATCGTATTTGATGATTTAATCAATAGACGTCGACTTTGGAGAGTATGAAAATATGTGATGTTCTCATGAGCTAATTGTTGTTTTTTTTATCGCTGAACAGAATCTTGAACCGTCCATTTTATTGTTCAAAAGTAAATACCATTGAAGATGATACCCAACGGGTGCCTGTCAGATGTTACTGTAAAGTTAGCACCTGATTTTAATCAGATTGAGTAGATTCATTAATATTTCCTATCATTGTTCAAGAATATTTTTCATATTTTTGAAACCAACTTTGAGATGGGCATAAGGTGATCGAATAAGCCATAAGGGTTCCTTTACGAAATTACAACTGGTTTATCGCTGGTTTTGATGTCTTCATAACAAAATACTTGAGAATACGTTTACATCTACACAGAGAAGAAAATCCCTTTGTCTCACAACTGTCTGCATCATAATGTCGCTTTTCAACGAAAACCTTGTAACTGCAGCTTGTTTTAAGCTGCAGTTACGAGGTTTTCGTTGAAAACAGCGATAGCATATGCACAGCATTTAATTTTATCGTTTGCAGTAGCCTTGAACACTAATTTTTTGTCATTTGGAAACGGGTTATTGAAATTGTTTAAGGTAGTCCGCCACAATTGAGAATAACGCGAAGTCGGAATTATTCGTTGCACCACCGAATGTTTAACGTGACGTCGTCACTCGAATAGGTTCAGATTCGTAACGAATGTTAACGACATCGCACGAAAAATTCCGATGTCGCATAAATTAGGGGTGAACTACCTTAACTCTCCTTTTCTCTTTCAGAAGCCGAGTAACCTCCCTTTCTACATGTTACTTATACACACAGTACTGATGTTTCTACTTGCGACCTTTCTTGTCCTGATTATTTGTCTACCTCAAAAGATGCAAGACATATTTGATAAATGAACAACAACAACAACTTCAACACTCACTAAGAGACTACTACTACCGTTGATGATCGTTATGCTGATAAAATACTCATTATTGTACGACCTCTTGCAACTTTTCTCGTCTTCATCATTTGTATACCTCAAAAGTTGAAAGATATATTTGATAAATGAACAACGACAACGATACTTACTAAGTGATAATCCGAGTTTTCTCTGATGAAATTCGCTCTTTGATATGTTGGTGTCGCTAATTTAATGAGCGACATCAACATATCAAAGAGTGAATTTCGTCAGAGAAAACTCAGATTAACTAAGTGACTACTACTACCGTTAATCGTTATGCTGATAAAATACTCATTATTGCACGACTACTTGCCACTGTCCTTGTCCTGATAATTTGTCTACAACACTTACGCTAAGAGCCACTACTATCGTTGATCGTTACACGGATTGATTACATAATATTAATGATACACGGCTACTTGCGACTTGTCATCAACATTTGTATACCTCAGCAGATGAACGATATAATTGATAAATTAACAACAACAGCAATACTACTACCTCTACCCATGATCGTTATATAGATAAAATACGTGTTGTTGTACGACTACTTGCGACTTTTCTTGTCCTGATAAGTACCTCAACAGATACAAGATATACTTGATAAATGAACAGCAACAACTAAGTACAGCTCCTGTCGTCGATTGTTATACAGATTATTTGTACGACTACTTGCAACTTTTCTTGTCCAGATAATTTGTCTGCTGCAATAAGTGAACAACAACAACGACGACTAAGTACTACTACTACCGTTAATGATTTTAAAGACAAAATACTAATTATTGCACGACTACTTGAAACTTTTCTTTTTCTTATAATTTGTCTACCGCAACAAATGAAAAAATATTTTTGATAAGTGAACAACAACAATGACGACTAAGTACTACTACCAGGTACTACCGTTGATGATTATAAAGATAAAATACTCGTTATTGCACGACTACTTGGGACTTTTCTTTTCATGATAATTTGTCTACTGCAACAAATAAAAAAACATTTTGATAAGTGAACAACAACAACGACGACGACTACGTGCTACTACTACTACCGTTGATGATTATAAAGATAAAATACTCATTATTGCACGACTACTTGGGACTTTTCTTTTCATGATAATTTGTCTACTGCAACAAATAAAAAAAAGGGGGAAAATGCAGAACAAAACCCATTACTTGCTTTAAGCTTGAACAACAGCTAGTCTGAGCAAATATAAAGGTTTTGAGAGAGAATTACATGCTATTTTGGCTTTTTAAAGGTTTTCTGGGAAAAAGTAAAGGTTTTAAAGGTTTGCTCTGAAATTGAAGGTTTTTAAAGGTTTTAAGGTTTCACTAGGAGACCTGCATTTGTTGAATATTTATTTTGTCGTCGATATCTTTTATCATGTGCTCTTTAAAAGACACGAGTGATCCAGACAATCCCGGGAGCTTTTCCGTCTTCTCTGCTTCAAGAAAGTCACATATTATCAGAATTATTGAAAACTATTCAAACTGTTTCACGTGATAGTACTAATTACAATTACTAGGCCGACATAATATTATTTCTGTCCAATATTTTCTTCTTTTTACTCGATAAGGCGACATCATAGCTATTAAAGTTTCCCTCATTGCTGTTAAGGGGGAATGCTCCAGTTTTTCGGAACACTCGGTCATTACTGTAGAAAATTAAACGTTTCGTACCATATATGTTTCGCTACCATATTTTCAATAGTATAACACGTCATTACAATTTACCATTTTCGATGGTAACAGCGTATTTATTATGCGAAACTGATTTCCTCAAGATGGAAATCGATTATTTAGAGCAAGACAGTTGTAAGTGTGTACGCAGTTACCACTGTTTTGTGTCATTTTATTCGTGTGTAGCTGATCAAAATTGCTGTAATTCAATAATAAGTGAGCTGTCCCATACATTTTCTTTTATAATTATTACCAGGACATATTGCTTTTAATACAACGATGGAGTTTTATCAAATCCTATTTTATCAAATTGTATTTTGTAGAACTTGAAATATTTCCAAAAATATGCAAATTTTTACATAAAACCTTCAGCTTCATTGGCCGAACTGAACACATGAGCATGCTGTTTTATACATTTGCGTGTTTATGATAGCACATATTTTGGGTTTTCTGTTCTTATTAAATGTAAGACGTTACTTTAAATCCGTTATCGAGACTGAACGATGATTATACAGCATGTTTAAGCATTTTAGTGACGCTGGATAGGTGCAAGAAATTATGCATTTTTCGCTATAGGGGTATGTGATACGAATGCCTATAAAATTCAAACAAGATCGCTGACCATCCATTTTTATTATATTTTTCAATTGGTAATAACATGTAATTTCAACATACAAAATATAAATAAATTCTATTATTGGGAAAAAATTAAGAATCTGGAGCATTCCCTCTTAAGTGACAACGATATCAGGGTTGTTTTGAAAAGGGTTAAGCTACTTCCAAGCCTTATATTTCAATTATTCATTTCATTTACAATCTACGAAATAATTTCATTTGAAATAGAATTTCAAGTCTTACTGGTAGATAATAACGACGCTTTGTATTAGCTTATCGTCATATCCTAAATCAAGCCTTAACCATGTCCCAAACAAGACCTTGTTTTGACGTCCCTGATAGAAGGGGCTTAGAAAAAAAAACATTGATGCAAAAGAAGAAAATGCTGATAACCAGCATTTTCTCCTTTTGCCTCAATATTTTCTGAATTTTATTTTTCACAAATTTGATCTTTATCATCATCAATTTTGTCGTCTGCTACAGCCTTAAAATTTGACTACCCTAAAATTTTGTAATTTCGGAAAGGGTTCATTTTATTCACTACTACTATAACATAACACTTTCCGAAACACTTCCGAAACAAAATAATTTAGGGCGGTCTCATTTGAAAGCTGATGCAGACTTCACAATGGATGTTTATACTGATAGGAGCACGGAAAATATTAATGCAAAATGAGAAAATGTTGATAATCAGCATTAATTTTTTCTCTTTTTGTCTCAATGTCTTCTGAAATTCTTAATCTTGTTCTATTACGTGCGCCAAAAGTCGTCACAGTTTCAGAATTGGTTAACCATATTCTTACGAAGCGACATGCATGGATTCTCGGTATATAGACTTTATGTGTGTCTGAACATTGCAAGTGGCATTCGAGTCTTTTCTTATTTCTTTCTAATGAAAATAAACAAAATCTAATCATTTATTGTCCGGTAAGGGCTAAAACACTATGAAGCTTTTCGCAATGCGAACTCGCTCCTCCAGCGCATGCGCAACATCCTGTTCTACTTTTGTCAGATTCCGCCCGATTTCACTGGTAACTAGTTTTGATCGGTCCTGCCATCCGGGTTTCGGCCCACGTTTAAATCGACCGGTCTGTTGCTGATTCACGCACCATAGCTGTTTTAAAGTTACGTTCGTCTCTAAGAATGTTGAAAGTCGAATCAGTGTATTCAAGAGGTCCTTTTTGAGGTCTCGGTAGTACAGTATGAACAGGGATCCTCTGTATTTTGCAAGCCATTCGAAATGGAACAGTCTGTAAACCTTCATTCTTTTTCGTACGAAGTCTTGGAATGCTGAAAGTAATCAAAAGAAGCGTGTTATTCAAATGACAATGAATTCACGCTATGGGAGCCTGACCAGCGGCACCTATTTTTTCGAGCAAAAATGGCGGACATAACAAACCTGCAAGAAATAGATACTGCAAACAAAGGAAGATTTGTCACATTTATACTCAATTTTGCACGTTCATACTCATTAATATTTGAGTACATATATTGCTTTACCACTTTTGACTCTTAAATAAACTTATTAACCTGTACGAAAATTCCTGGCGGACTCCGGGCGGACTCCAGGCGGATTCCGGGTGGAATCCAAGCGGACTTAACCTTTTTGGACATGTTTCCAGGCGGACATGGAAATTACTAATAAAGTCCGCCTCTGTGACATTTGATATTTCGCATGAAAAAAATTCCACCCGGAATCTGAATTAAATCCGCCTCTGGTGTAATCATATTCCGCCTGGAAAATAAAAGTCCATCCGGAATCTTGATTTCCTACAGGAATTTTCATACTTTGACAATTACATGAGGCGTAATTTTATAACTTAGAGATTTAATGGAGGTGAAATTTTGAAACTTATAAAAAATACTATCACAAGAGGCTGAATTTTTAAGGTCAAAGGTCATGATCCCACATGAAAGGTCTTGGCAAGATGTATCTTTGAGTGAAATAGCAAGGCTCTATCTCTTATATTGTGTGAGATACAGGCTGTGTTAAAGATCTTGTAAATTAGGTCAAGCTTCAGGGTCAAGGTCACAACATCAAAGGTCATGGTTCTAAATGAAAGGTCTTGGCAGGATGTATTTAAGTGTGAAATATCTCTATAGTCTCTATATCTCCAATAGTGTATGAGATATAGGTCAAAGTTCTTTCAAAGTAGATTGGACTTCCAGGTCAAGGTCATAAGGTCAAAGGTAATGATCCAAATTGAAAGGTCTTGGCAAGATGTATCTTTGAGTGAAATATCAAGGCTCTATCTCTAATATTGTATAGGATAAAGGCCAGGTTTGATTTCTTGCAACATGCATGTAGGTTAATTTTCAAGGTCAAGGTCACAAGGTCAAATGCCATGACCCTAAATGAAAGGTCTTAATAGAATAAATCCATGTGTGAAATATCACAGCTGTATCTCATATAGTTCATAAGATAAAGAATTAACTTGTTGAAAATCCGACCTTCCAGTCTACAGTCTACAGTCTAATTTTGTTCCAGTCTATTACATGAGGTCATCAGAAAATTGGAGGGAATTTTGCTTGTCTGTCTTTTTTTAAAAGAAAAAAACTGTTCATCGTCTGAATGCTTACATTCATGGTGATAAAATTATCATGATATTAAGGAGCTCACAAAGTGGCAAGGCCAAGTAATGCAAGATTGGTGAGTGTTCTTTTTATTAAATTTTATTTTTATTTCATGTTCATTTTTACCATCCTCCGCCCACATAAATGTAAAGTAAATATTCTTTTGCTTCTAAAAATAGAAATCCGCTTGGACAAAAAGTCCAAGCGGATTTTTTCCCACCAGGAATAAATTCCACCCGGATTCCGGGCGAATTTTATTCCAGGTGGAATTTATTCCTGGCGGACTCATTTAAATATTCCGTCTCATTTTGTTACTAAAAATAGAATTCCGCTAGGAATCCAGGTGGAATTTATTCCGGATGGAATTTATTCCAGGCGGACTAATTTAAATATTTCGCCTCATTTTGTTACTTAAAATAGAATTCCGCTTGGAATCCGGGCGGACTTTATTCCAGGCGGACTAATTTAAATATTTCGCTAAAAATAGAATTCCATCTCTTACAAAATTATCCGCCTCATGTCCGCTTGGAATCCACCCGGATTATTTCGTACAGGAATCTTTAGATTATCTAAAATTGTGCCGACAATCTTCACGATGTGCTGTGCTCATCATTTTAAGCGAGAAATGCTTTAATGAATCAATCAAAAATCACACTTTACTGTTTCTACTGGTTTTATTTTCGTGTGTGGACATAGATTTCTGTATGACAGAACCTTTGTGTAACTCTGAGTCGTGAGAGATGTGTATTATTAGAAAAAAAAACGAAAAAACGAAACTACTGTACGAGAAAAACTGAACTTTTTTTCGGAGCAATGTCACAATCCACTGTATGGGTAGTTCGTTCATTGTTTACACGATTTTAGTTTGGAAATTCCAGTTTTTTCTGAACGCGTTAATCGAGCAATTGAAAACTTAGAGACGTATCCTAGTGGTCAACATTTTCAGTTAATCAACTGCATGAAGGATTAAATCTCTTTAAGCAGAGTCAATCTAAATGCGCATTTAAATTATTTTAACCCTTTTCCAAAGCGGAAATTTCAATTCAAAAGTAGCTGTTTACCACAGAATTGATGTTGAAAAAATATTGGATTAGTGTAAAATAAAGCATTGAAATTATTGATGCAAAAGGAGGAAATGCTGGTTATAAATATTTCCTCTTTTGCCCCAATGTGTGCTCAAGCCTTTTTTTTTTTTTTGTTAGGAACGAGAAAACCAGGTCGTGTTTGGGAAAGGGTTTATATAGTTTTTGGAACTTGTTCATGCAAATTAAGCTTTCTCGAGTCAAAGGAATTACAGCACTGTCTTGATGATGAAATAAATGAACAAATAAACTAAATGGTTAATATAGAACCTACTCATCAAAGCATAATATGATTCACGAAATCGACACTAAATATTGATTTAAAAATGAAACATGTCTTTGAAATAGTATTCAATGTATATTTTCTCCTAACACCACTCATGTTCTGTCTGCCTTATTACTGTCTCTTGTTTTTCTTGCACACACTCTCTCAATGGCTGGTTATGACCGCGGTTATCACACAAAAATGGCATCGCGTTGCACTTTCAAATTTGATGTCCCGGTTTCGATCCTAGGGCGCGGCATATATCCTCTATGACATCTGGTACTTGTTTCATCAAAACATTGAAGACGTATTTCTGACTTACTGATGTCTTACGAAACAACAATCAAATTACCTAGGACTTGATGGAAGGGGCGATACCTGACTCCTTTCGTAAGCGTGTAGACTGTAAGACATTGGTACTTAAGACATAAATACGCCTTAAATCCTTTGATGAAACTGGCCACAGTCTCCTACCAAATGGGTGGACAATCTTAAACCTAAGTTGCATGAGTAGCTTCATTCTCGAAAACATCAAATGTAGTTGTGCTAGAGATGTAGAGAGAAATACAGGAATATGTTGGTAAGTCGTTTTAGCTTTACTTTTCATACATGTAATATAGTGTCGAAAGAGGCATTTCACCCATTCTAATCGAACATTTTGTAGATACCAGGCCGCGGCCATAGCGCAGCCAGGTGCTCCAGTCGCAGCGATATTACCATGTAGTTTAAATAAGCATTAAGGGGGAATGCTCCAGTTTCCTAAATTTTTCCAAATAAAAGAATTCATTAATTTTTTGTATGCTGAAACTATATGTAATTACCAATTCAAAAATGAAATAAAAATGGATGGTCAGCGATATTGTTTGAATTTTATAGGCATTCGTATAACATACCCCTACAGCGAAAAAATGCATAATTTCTTGCACCTACCCAAGGTCACTAAAATGCTTATAAATGCTCTATAATCATCTTTTAGTCCCGAAAACGGATTTAAAGTAACTTCTTACATTTAATAAGAACAGAAAACCCAAAATATGTGCTATTATAAACGCACAAATGTGTAAAACAGCGTGTCAAAATTAGCATATTTTGGAAATATTTCAAGTTCTACATCATAGACTTTGATAAAACTCCATCATTGTATTAAGCAACGTGTCCTGGTAATAATTCAAAAAGAAAGTGTATAGGTCAGTACACTTTTTAGTGCATTACAGCAATTTTTATCAGCTACACACGAATAAAATGACGTAAAACAGTGGTAACTGTGTATACACTTACAACTGTCTTGCTCTAAATACTCGATTTCCATCTTGACGAAATCAGTTTCGCATAATAAATACGCTTTTTACCATCGAAAATTGTAAATTCTAATCACGTGTTATATTATTGAAAATATGGTAGCGAATCATATATGGTACGAAATGTTTAATTTTCTATAGTAATGACCGAGTGTTCCGAAAAACTGGAGCATTCCCCCTTAAATCCCACTCCTTCCATCGATATGTCTAAACGAATAGGTGTCACTCCTCAACGAAACAGGCCTATAGTAAGATGGGTCAATTTGGCAGCTTCTAGCTTCTCTCAGAAGTCTTTGTGACACATTTTACATAGTCTGCCTGACAGACCATTCCTTTGTCTTTAATGTACTACCAAGAAAGTGGCATCAATAGCACCATCAGCTAAAATCACGCACCCGTGAGCACAGCCACCCTTGCAATTTGCCATCTCTTTCGGGATCTGCATGTGACACACCCTCGTGAAAGGTCACGACCGCACAAGAAACTAGTTCCCGACAAATTCATTAAAACACACCCCAGCAGTACACTGATGGTCTGCCAGTATGAAGAACCACATTACATGCTTCTGCCTATTCTATAGACACAGGATCAATGCATCAAAAGGAGCGAATCCATTTTTGACGGAACTATGTTTGTATACTACGACCCGGAAGCATTTCACGTTGTGGAGTGTCTCCAATAACAATACAAATATGAGATTTCGTACGCAGTGAACCGTGTATTGCACGAGCGTAAAAGTTTCCATTCATGTGTATTTTTGGACATGGGTTGATGGAAGACTGTTGTAAATACCTATAAAATACTATGTATATATCATTGTCTTGAATAGTTCGTTTCCAAAGTCGGTGTAATTTTATGCGATCCAAAATTTTCCGTTCGTGAAATCTTTATTTGACGTGCAAATAAGAAGCATTCTTTTATTGTTCAGCTGGCGTGTGGGTGCTCAATTGTTTGAATACGACAGAAAGTTACCAAAAGGTATACACGTGTCCAACATTATTTAATCTATGCGTCCTTACACATATATTTCTCTTATGTATGTATTTCCGTGTGATATCCTCTGTATGTCCGTCTCTCTTTCATCTCATCCTCTCTTCTCTGTCTACCTAGGATTTAAATTCTATACTGAACAAAAGTGAAAACGCTACACCTACTTCGCTTGTCATATTTTTTCTAAATTTACAACAAGTGAAAAATTCAAATGAAAGTGTTTCGCATTGTTCATTGACTTGATTGTGCTTAGTGCTTTACGTTTTGTTGATGAAAAAAACGGACCTTTTTAATGTGACAGGGGCCCGTTTTTCAGGTGTACAATTTGAACGGAAATTTTACACAATTTGAACCTTCAGAAATTCAAGCAGAAGAATGTAAACCATGCCGGACTGCATGGAATGGTAGTCCGTCAAGTTACCAGTCAGGAAATGTAAAGAAGCGTTCGTAACATTGTATTAACGTTTAGAAAATGATGTTTTAAAAGTAGAATTTTCATTGTGTTCCAAAGCTTGAAAATTTTACAATGTAATCTCCTTAGGAAATTGAAATCGCTATTGCATGGACATCTGGGAACAATCCTAGTCGAAGAAAGGGTTCAAAAATGCCCTGTAAAGTCAGCATGATGTTGCAAAAACCTCCTATCGAAAACCTTGATAAATTTGTGAATATCAAACATTTCAAATTCCCTATTTGTTTATGTCAAAGGGGGGTAATTCGCAAAATTGACAGATTAGACATTGATTTTAGAGCTTGCTACAAAAGATACCCTTGTGTGATTTTAAGTGTTTTTTTTTTTTTTTTTTTTTTTTTTTTTTTTTTTTTTTTTTTTTTTTTTTTGCAACCCGGATATGAATTCCAATCACTGTATCATTTTATCATCATAAGGATTGGTGGAAAGAGAAACAAATGTGGAATCAAATATCTAAACTGATTTACACCAAAGATTTCTATCTTCTACAAATGTATAAAACGCTCCGAACACTCGTACAGAAATTAACTCAAATCATCTGTAAATTAAATTAATTCAATCCGAATACGCGTCCAGTAAGACTAAAAAAAATCGGTACTGTAATGCACGTGTTCGGGGGAATTTTTGGTCTTCGTACAGTGAATAAAAACATCAATATTCCAATTCAATCATTTGCGATCATCTTTAGGCTTTTGGATTTTCAAAGAATAATGTAGTCAGTGTAATTTTGATAATATAACGTGTACCTTAAATATATGTTTTATTTCTTTTAATCATTTAAAGGGTGGACAAATATATGCATAATTCACGAGCAACGCCTCTTTATCACGTTTGCTTATCGTTTACGTTATGTATGCCGGTCCGATGAGCTAAAGACAAAGACAATAACGAAGTTGAATCATAAGCCGACCTATTTATGCTTCGAAGTTGGTGTTATAGGACAAAAAACACAACTTACGTTCAAATAACTGCTGGGACCGTCAGAATCCACTTCCTTGTCCGCCATTTTGTTTGCTCGAAAAAATAGGTGCCGCTGGTCAGGCTCCCATAGCGTGATTAAACGAGAAAAATTAGTTGAACTGCTTTATCAAAACAACTGAAATTATTCTCGTTTAATAGCGAATCTATTTATATAATAGTAGGAGCTTTTATGAAAAACATCCACGAAATACTACTGTTTGTTCGAAATTACGTCATTGTTTACTTTATAAAATCGTTCCCTATTATTTTCTTTCGGAAGAAACGTGGCATAATGCCTGCGTAAATTATGATATGGGGATTTATCATGCGGGTTTAATCAGTATAACCTTTTCTCTGATGACAAATTTCATAAAATTGTTGCCCCCTCAATCCAAATGGGGATGCTCAACTTTAATAATTTATAAATTGCACAACTGACTTAATATTTGTCTAAGTAGTCATAACGTCTTGACTAAACTACTTCCAGCTCAAAGATTTCAAACTTAACTAAAAAGACTATTATTGCAAGCACGACCTTTTGATTCATAGTTGAAGTAACACGAAATGCCTTCAGTGGGTCTCTAATCAGTAAGATAGTTCGACTGAAGTAAGGGTAGTCCACCCCTAATGAGATTCGCACGCACTCTCTTGCACACGGTTCATTCATTACATTCACCTCTGTAGTTGCCTCAGAGGGTATTGCGTCATCATCTGCTAGATTACGCCACTTTCTATCACATCAAAACGGCAATAACAAATAATTTTTCTTTTCCAAAGTCCAAAATATGTCATACTTCACGTTGCTTAAAATTTAATATCATTTTCCAACGAAAATAATTTAATTTTTTTAGATTGATGTCATTCATTCAAATTTTCTGTACGTTTCATTCTGATAGGGAACGATTTTATCCAGCTAACCGTGACGTATTTCGGACAAACAATAGTATTTCGTAAGTGTTGTTATAAAATCTCGCAACTACGACTTGATTCAAGCCGTAGATACGATATTATATATTGTCCAGCAAGATTAACCCGGGACAGCTGCATATGTAATGACCCCATTAAGTTGTCCCGGGTTAACCTTGCTGGACTATAACAACACCGACGATTTATCAAAACAAAACAATAAACCTAGTCTATTTTTAGCACAACATTCCTGCCATTGGTAAGGAGGCTTGAGAAAATAGTTCCATTTTATATGGCTAAATGCACCAGTTTTAAAGCACTTCTATAGTACCCGGAATCATCATTTCTTTGTCTACTTAATTATGTTTCACATGAAACAGTTAAAGAGTAATAATACACGTTTTCCTCGGTTTGACAAGATTCTTGTCATTCATACGCCCAGGCCGTTGCAGAGATGTATGTGAGAGTAACGAACGACAACTCTGCTCGGAGATTGATTCGCACGATGTCAGAATTATTCGGGCGATTTTCCACCGCAGAACGTTTACGATCACGCCCGAATAGGTTCGGAAACGTAGCGACGCCGCTCGAAGAAATCCGATGTTTTATAATCTCAAAATGGCCACATTACGGGTATACCACCTTAAGATGGGAATTTAGAAAATATCATATAAGAGAACAATATTGATATTGATCAGACTGCGCCTTTGGCAGGATAATCTAGATCCATTTTTGTCTCAAACACTGTCAAAGTCTGTTTCTCATTTCTAAATCCAAAACAATCAATGTCCCTTTCCGACAATTTCCCAGTATTTCCTATTGATCTATCCAGCAGGCTTTCAAACGGGTCTCGGATTAGTAGAATGATTTGTCTAAAGTTCAGATGAAAACTGAAGTTGATATAAGAGAAGAACAATATGGATCCTGATCAGACTGAACATTCTGTTCTGGATCCAGGTTGGTCTCAAATGCCATTGGGGGCATTCCGGTCCCTTTTCCATAACAATTTCAAAGGTTAGCAAACTTACTAGATATCGGCGCCTCTTTCTCCGACAAAATCCCTGTATGATCTCTTGTGATTTATAGTTGCAGTGGCTAGACAACTTTTCAATCAGTAAGATGGTTTGGCTAAAGTTCAAATGAAAAGTTAAGTAGATATAGTAAGAAAACAATGTGGATCTTGATCAGTCTAAGCACAAGTACCACCCACACTTTCCGTGATTCAAAACTTACTAGATATCGATGCCTCTTTCTCCGACAAAATCCCAGTATGACCTTTTGATTCATAGTTGTAATAACTCAACAAGCTTTCAAACGGGTCTCGAATCAGTAAGATGGTTCTACTAAAGATCAGATAGGTCACATTCACTGGGAATCTGTGGGTTTTGACAACAAGGACGTTTTCTGTATGGCCTTCCCCTTTAAACGTTTTGTTCAACTTTCCGTCGTTGGAGACGGAACCAGTATATATTCCTGAAGATTTAGAAAAGAACATCTTTAGAAAATGTTACTTAGTCTTGTACAGAATGTGGTGAATTGAAATAGTTGTAAATCGTTGTTTTATTTCCTGGCTTCGATGTCCGGGAAAAACACACTTACATGCGTATGTTTACGAGTGTACGTATAAATGATACCCGTGCTGTTGGCCAAAAATGTTGAATTTTCCTTATTTCACACTGATAATTTTTGTAAAATAAAATTTAGCGCCTTTGAGAGAACTTTCCCCGTTTGTAACTCACTCTGCTCCGAATCCCGTGGTTTCTTCAAATATTCAAGCGAAAGAGTTTTTTTTTTTTTTTTTTTTTTTTTTTTTTTTGGTGCACGTGAACGCTTCCCACTTTCGTTTTGCACTTACAAACACGTTGGTTCGAATGTTGGATTTGGAGCAGAGTTAGTTAGAGCCGGGAATAGCCCTCTCAAAGGCGCGTTCCGTGCACTTTATCTCGTCAAAATCAATAGAGTATAAGCTGGGAAATTAAACAAAACAGACCTTGAAGCGGACGATTTTTCCGTGTTGATGCTTTCCAAAAATGTCACGTGGGACCCACCGTGGGTAAAAATGCTGGCAATAACAGGGATAAAAACTGACAATTTTAACATAGGGGCCAGAGCTTTCCTAATATTCAATGTTTAACATTAGGAATGTGGCAGTTTTCTCTTAAAGATTAAGAGGCCCAGCTCAAAAATTTAGGGTACCAGTTCAAGATTTAGGGATTTAGGGACCAAGGGCGACTAGGCCACTGTTAGTCTTTATCCCTGTAATAAGCATTTACTTACATTCTTTCATTGCATTGAAAGCCTTTTACAATTTACAATTAAGGTCTAAGATGCGAACATGTTATGTTTTTTTTTTTTTTTTTTTTTTTTCAAATTAAAATCTGATAGCGAACATCGTATTTGTCGTATATGATCTAGCGTATATTTTAATTCTTTATGAAGTAAAATGGACCTGTCAACAAGAGGGAATTTTCAGAATCTAAAATAATTAAAATATTGATTTTCGTTGATTTACTAGATACTTATTGATGCATGGATATGTATCTCCGATCTAAATCCAATTAGTTAGAAATCTACTATTTTAGATTTGAGTAATTTATTTTAGCTTTACCATTTCCCAATTCTTTTTTATCATATAATTTCGAGTTTAAAATCGCCATATGTGAGACATAAATTTTAATGACCTGTCACGCAAAAAGAGTCATCTCAGAAAAATATCTTAGAGTGAAATGTTTCTTTCCTAGCCATCCGGTATAGGACGTATAGAAAGACTAAGTTCGAAACTTTTTACACATTTCAGATGATCTCTTTGAGTATATCGGCTCACAAATTCTTTTACCTGTTAATTCCTCCAATAGGTGGCGAGTCCAAGTGTTGCCTGAGCCAGGATAACTAGCAAGGACCGTCGTCTGAAAAGGATAAAGAAACAAACTAGATCTACTTATCTTTTTTCTCTTTTTTTCATGCGGTCTAAAGACCCATTCACACAATATTAACGGCTTAGTTGTTGCCGCGGCTCTTCAAAAAATGGGTCTACTCTTCTATAGAAACAGACGCTGTTTTTCTTCCACGTTTGTAGTATCAACGGCCAGGAAAGTGGGATTCTGGAAGGAAGTAGGGTATGCCTACACAGTGATTTTGTTACAAATTTATGCGAAAGAGTCCTGGGACCCACTTGTTCCCAAAACAATGAGTCCAATATTGAAACATAGGAGTCTTTGAAAGACAATGTCGATTACACATTGAAAATGTTAGCATTCTGGGACTCACTGAATATTTTTCAATGAGTCCTGAGAAAAAAATGTGAGTCAGGGACTCGGGACTCGCAGGTAACAAAATCCCTGCCCTACAGAGAGAAATGTTGAAAATGTCGGTGTTGGTCACATATTGAAGGCGTTGTACACGTTGTATGGACATGACGGTGTTTACAGGCATTTTCTCGTTCTTTAGCAGAGGCCTATAACAGGCTACTTCACAATGATTATTGAAAGAAGGCTCATTTTGTCAAATTCGTGGCAGAAAAATTAACAAAACTGGTGCTTAAATTTGCATTTCATGCATTGTTTCTCCTTTAAAAGTCGTTTTATATAATTTACTGCTAGTTTTAGCATTGGTATGACCTTCAAATAGTAAATCATTAATAAAGCACTGTAAAGTGTCGGCAGTTTCACAATAAAGTGTCCACAATTGTAACAAAATTGACAAAATTTCAAAGTGGTTACTATGGAATATCATTATCATTTTTTGAAAGTATGGTATTTGATGCACATAATCTCAGAAAATCTTCCAGTAATACTTCTCCTTTATTGAAATAATGGCTAGAGTCAATGGTTAAGTGTCGGAAATTCCAAATTCAATAAAAAGTGTGTTATATGGCAAGATTTATCACAAATTATTCTATTATGAAGAAAATATGCAGTCATAAGTTAGTAAATGTATTGATACAAATTTTCAAACAGCAGTTTTTGGTATATTTTAAGAATATTTTTGAAAAATCAAGTTTTTCTGGATTTTTCTACGAGTATTTAAACATATATAGTCTTTGTCATTGCTTTAAAATTGAGACTAGTACATGAATAATGTTGATTTTGTCATATTTTAAAACTAGCCAAAGACTAAATTACCTAAAACACCATTTTTGTTGACATGTTGGGTCCCAATCATCTGAACAGAGCTTTTAAATTTGCACAATTTTCGTTGCGGACACTACAGTACTCTTGAATCTATCCCTTGTGATAATTATATAGTTTTTGTGCCATGAACAGTCTTTTTTGTACATATATATCTTTGCTAGTGCTCACATTTCTGTTGAAAAGTTAGCTAAAACACTTGTATAATGAATGTGCCATGAAATCTTTCAAAAAGACACAATAACACAAACAGGTAATAAAGCATAAGGAGGCTTGTAAAATGCTTGATAAAACAGTTAGGCACATGGACAACTTATAGCTGTACCAAGGTATTTGATAAGAGGATAAAGTAGTTGTTGGCTGTATGTAGTTTGTCATTTTACTTTATTAATGACGGCATTATCAGATCCGTTGCGGACACTACAATAAGATTCAAATTAATTGATAAGACAGTTAGACTTGTTCTGTTGTTTTCTACCACCCAGGGTATATTTATTAACCAAGTGCTCTGTATTAAAACTGCTGATTGTGTTTCTGTCATAGCATAAGGTGACAGGAGTGACATCCTAACTGTTACATACTTTATTAAACTTTGTAACAGAGACCTCACTGAAGACTTTTTATTATTATTTTCTCAGTTCATTTTTCTTTCTTAAACCTTATACCATAGTAAAGAAATAATAATTCCTCATGCTATTGTGCAAAATGAAGCTTCCAGTCTTCATCAGCTGATAATTATTTTGTATTTTTGAAGTTAAAAGCTGTTGCGGACACTACTAAAAAATTTAAGCATTTAAGCATACATTAATTTCATGTTTTCAGATATACCAGTACATCTATACATACCTATTTATAACTGTTTTACAATTACAACAATTGGTTCAAATCTAACCAGTGACTTTATTAGTGCAACATAACAAACGTTAAAAATATACACATGTAATATGGTCAAACAACTTGCAGCCGTTTGTAACACAAGAGCAGCTATTTGTAACACAAATGTCAAAACTATAAAGTAACTTCAAATTCAGGCAATTTGGTCAAAAGAACTGCAACTAATGATCTGTAACACAATCACCATATGCCACTTCACTTTCAGTCAGAATGACTTCAATGAAGCACATTCTTTATTTGCTCTGTCAGTATCATGGGAAGACCTGTGTACCATCGGAAGACCTGTGAACCAAGGGAAGACCTGTAAGCAGATGACCAGATCATTATGACAGAAACACTAGCGAATTATGTAGAGAGACTTCTGACATGGACGGATGGCATGGAGAAAAAGGATTTGAGAGTCAATGTAAGAAATACGAAAGTGATGATGCGATAGGAGTCCCGATCAATTGCAGGAGTCTCACAGCTTTTCATGAGCAGTTTGCCTCAAAGGAGTAGGTACAAACAGCATACAAAGCAACGGTTGCCAGAAATGGGTGTGCAAGAAATGTAGCTGACTTAAAAGACTGACAGTGAAGCCAGGCTTCAGATGCACTAGATGCAAGGATACTGCCCCCACTTACAGTAGACCACAAAGTGAGGTCCAGGTCAGAATAGACAAGCTTGAAGTGATGCTTTTCTTCTGATATATGATTGATCAGCAGGTGGTGGCCGAAATCACACATGTAAAGACTGCCTGGAAAAAGTTTAGAGAACTGACACCCGTGCTAACATCACATTACCTCTCAAGCAAGACTCGGGGTTGAGTGTACTGGACATTTGTTTGGAGTGCTAGGCTACATGCCAGCTAGACATTGGCTTTGATCAAGCAAAACCTTCTATGTTGCTCAACAACTATTTGGAGTCTTTCATGTTTCTGATTCTGCATCTCACATCTTCATAACCAGGTTAATTCATGCATGCATTGTTGTAATAAGAGGCTTTTTTATATGGTCTTATTCTTAAGTTCCTTTGGACCTTGGTTGTGCCATTGTTACATCAGATGTGAAACAGGAATGTCATTTGAGAGATGCAGTTATATAAATGCCAAAATATGTAGTGTCCGCAACGCTTTTTGTATCAATATATCCTGCCAAGGCATAAGCAAAACACAAAAAGGCATCATTACATTTCTTCGTTTTATATGTTAAGTTTGAAACAGCACAAAGAAAATGCATAAAAGCCAAATGTAAAAATCACATTATTTACAACACATATTTTATTTAGCTATTTAGTTATGCTGCTATAAAATATATTTAAAGCTTATCATTGAAATAATTGGATTAATAACTTCTCTACCATAGAGCAACCATAATTAACAGATGATGAAACACATTTTTATACTAAATATGACAATATGTAACAGCTTTTAATTCCATTTTTATTTAGCGTTGCGGACACTACAGACTGTTGCGGACACTACACTGCAACCCTTTCTGCTTTTATTTTTTAAGTCTGAAGCTGAAGCCTCCAATATTTTGGCCATTGATAGAGTACAGCAGTCTGTTTCAATATGCAAACTGATAACTTCATGAGCTTAGGAATAGCAGATTTAGGCAAGCATTTGTTTGCGTTGCGGACACTACACAAATTTTCGTAGAAACAGCTACTTGAAATTTAAAGATGTATAGAAACCACATCTGACGTTAGGCTTGTATCAGATATTGTTATTTTTACATGATGGCATCTCCAGATGCTCTCCAGTATAAATTTAGTATTGTTAGTGCTATTTATGCACTTAAAAGAAGGCACTTAAGAAAAGGTACCTGACAAAATGTAAAACGCATAACGGACCACGTCATTCATGCAATTTGGTGTAAAATTCTTAATTTTTCACCAAATTGCATGGGGTAAAAAGTGTGTAAAAGTTAAGGAAACCTGCTATTTGTACAATAACTAAGGTTCCTAAGGTGATGCTTTTATCTATCTAAAACAATGCTATGAAAATTGCTAATTTTTCAATGTTACAGCATAACGTAAAAAAATGACTGATTTCCGACAACATTTTGCCCTAATGTGAAAAAGTCATGTATATATGCATGTCATATACCATTTTGAAGGGTAATGTGATGGCTTGTGGGCAATTTTGAAGCATTTTGACTGTAAATAGTGTATAAATAAACCAGAACATCTATTATAACAAAGACAACTTTTATGTGGACACTTTATTGTGAAATTGCCGTGTACTTAAATTATACATAATCCATACTTGATTACTAAAAATTTGTTCCTAAATTGTTCAGGAGAGCGCGCTAAAATTTCACAAAATGAACAGGCTAATGCCTCTTCGCAAATCTTTCAAAAAAAAAAAACACTGTATTAATCCAATTCCAACAAATTGTAACGTTATTTGACACCTTACAAGATAAAGACTCTGGAAAACATTGTGGAAAATGAAAAAAAATGCTTGTGACAAGCAATTTCTTCATTTTCATCAATTTTTTCTACCTAAACAGACCATAAAATGTAAAATTTCATTCATCTATCGGAGACCTCTGCAACCTCTGTCTATTTGGATCAGCCTAAAATTTAGCCGTCTGGTAACCGACGACTGTAGTATGGTTAAACTCACGCATTTGAACATTCGTGTTCTGGAAGCAGTTAAGGGGGAATGCTCCGGTTTCCAAATAGCATTATTTTTTCCCAATGATAGAATTTATTTATATTCTGTATGTTGAAATAACATGGTATTACCAATTGAAAAATAAAATAAAAATGGATGGTCAGCGATCTTATTTGAATTTTATAGGCATTTGTATCACATACCCCTACATCGGAAAAATGCACAATTTCTTGCACCTGTCCAAGGTCACTAAAATGCTAATAAAATGCTGTATATTCATCGTTTAGTCCCGAAAACGGATTTAAAGTAACTTCTTATATTTAATAAGAACAGAAAACCCAAAATATGTGCTATTTATACACATAAATGAATAAAACAGCATGCTCACGTGTTCGGTTAGATCAACGAAGCTGGAATGTTTTATGTCAAAATTTGCATATTTTTAGAAATATTTCAAGTTCTACATAATAGAATTTGACAAAACTCCCCCATTATATTAAGGAACATATCCTGGTAGATCTAATAATTAAAAAAGAAAATGTATAGGTCAGCGCACTTATTTATTATATTAGTGAATTACAGCAATTTTTATTAGAGTAGAGGAGGGTAATCCCGACATGCATCCAATTCCGACACTTTTTGAATTCGGCCAGAGAGTTTAACTCCGACACCATAAGTGAAAATTAGAGGAAAGGACCTCTACGGATAAGGCGAGAAATCTCCATAAAAGGCTCAAATGGAAAAGTCATTTTTCAAAACATGCAAATTGATTATTATTTCGAACTGTATTGTTAGATATGTATCTAAATCATATGAAAACTGATTTTGTACGATCAAAACGATTCGACAGGTACAGATAACTCTTGGTTTCTGTACCTACCCCCAAAATTACATTTTCTTACCCCACCGTTATTCATTAAACCAGATTTAAGTTTTCTTTAGTTTTATAAGCAAAAAATTTTCTGTAAATGTAAGGACAATTGGTGTTGAAATCATAAACCATTTTTCGATTTGTCCTTAATGCGCATGCGCATCATTGAAACGAGTTTAAAGGCGAAATCTTCCCGCCAAAATTATGGCATATGGTATATGAGTACTATTTTTAGTATAAAAGTACGTTCCCCCCCGTGACCCAGCAAATCCTTTTTACCAAGGAAGTCTATGATCCAGTTACACAACATATGTCAATGGGAAGCTGGGTCAAGGGGGGGAACGATGTTAGCCAGCCTTGGGAAGGTAGGTATGCCTCGTTTTTTGGCGGGAAAGTGCGCGTTTAAAGTTGTTTCAATGGTGCGCATGCGCAATACGGACAAAACCCAAGCTGTCATATGATGTCAACACCATTTATCCCTGTATCTGTAGAAAATAAATTGCAAATAAAAATAAAAGAATCTTCATTTTACCTCTTTGAATACCGGTAGTGTAAGAAAACGAAACTATTTAGGTGGGTACTAAAATCAAGAGTTATCTGCACCTATAGAACTTTTAAAATGACATAAAAATCGGTGTTTATTTCCTTTATTTGTCTACCTAACCATAAAGCTTAATTTTGTTTCTCAATGTATTAGTTTTGAGAATTGACCCATCGAGCTGAGCCTTTTAGGGAGAATTCTCGCCTTATCCGTAGAGGTCCTTTCCCACTCTCACTTACTTAATCTTTACTATACCGACGATACGTTACAGAAATGTGTAAACCAGCTTATTCGAGCTGATGGCGACTCCTTAACATATAGATTTGCATATTTTTTCACATATGTTCGCAATTTTATTCTCGGGTGTCGGATTTGACCGAGCTCTCAGAGTGTGAATTATGAGCCAAATTATATTCCGTCGATAACCCAATTTCTAATTGAGAGAAAGGTTTGCAGTATATGTCTAATAAAAGAAAGTATGGTTTTCTTCCCTGTTCAATCCTAACTTCTCTGCTACATTGCATCACATAGCTCATTTTGCTTCAATAATATGTTTGGTGACGGATTTGTCAGAAAAGTGTCGGATTTAAGATGCTTCATATGTGGTAAAGATTCCATTGTAGGCCTACCATACTTGTTTATGGCAAGAAGACGCCGTAGAATACACAAATTTGTTGCATAAAGGTTAGTTCGTGTTTACAAGCCCGACTCGAAATATGGCCACATATATGTAGACAAAGAAATATATTGATTTTTCCCTTAAAGTGTCGGGATTACCCTCCTCTACTCTAGCTACTCATGAATAAAATAACGCAAAACAGTGGTAACTGCATACACACTTACGACTGTCTTGCTCTAAATTAACGATTTCCATCTTGAGGAAATACGTTTCATATAATAAATACACTTTTACCGTCGAAATGGTAAATTGTTATTGAAACATGGTAGCGAAACATTTTGGTACGAAACATTTAATTTACTACAGTAATGACCGAGTGTTCCGAAAAACTAGAGCATTCCCCCTTAAAAAGGTTGGAAATTAATAATATACGCAGTAAGATGCGCAAGAAACTGAAGTCAAAATGTTATGAGAACTGTCTTTGTGTGGTTACGGTGTCTAGATGTATTGTGGCGAAGAGCAGTAACACGTCGATGTTGTTGCAAAACCTCGTAACTCAAGCTTGATTGACGCTGGAGTTACGATGTTTTGCAATAACACCAACTGAATGTTGTCTAACACCCCCCCCCCCCCCCAATATTATGAACCTTCCTACGGTACGCCTATGTCATATGATGTATAGGCTAATACTCACCGTTAAAAACAAAAGCTGGTTTAACCCATTCCCAAACAATAAAAGTATTTGCCGTAGTAGATCTAGTCTATAGGCGTTGGAAAACTTTGATAGTTCAAAATAAATAACAAGACTCACCACTTTTTCTTTTGGTTTCAAAAATCTTTTATTCGTCGATTCATTACAATATATTCCATCAAAGTTGTGATCGTCCATAAACTTGTAAATTCCCGACCTATTCGTTAAAATGTTCAGACAAGCCGTCTGATCTTCATCCAGTTTAATTTCAAAGTTTTTATCAAGCTGAAGATCCGAGCTCAAAATTCGGTCCCGTTTTGCAGTGCCACAAATTACTCTGGAAGTGACGTTTCTCTTATGTTTTCCGAAGAATTTGTTCCTCGATCCAAGTTTAAAACTGAATTCGACATTAACGTTTTGGTCTACCAGAATCCTGCCAACGTAAAGTAACGCAATCGTCAAAATAACCGAAACCAAAAACACAGTTTTCATGTAGTCCGCCATCTTGAAAACACGTACATTGCTTATGACGTCACATGATGACGTAAAAGCAATTAGGGTTAATTAGGTTAATTGGCATCATCAATTTAGCTGCTTTCCCACGGCGGATAATCAAGTGACACAACGCTTTGTATATCGTCTCAATAAATCTCTTAATGTACCGACTTAATGACCGATTTGTAATAAAATAAAGCAGAGAATACGGAAAACAAACGGGATTTGTTGAATTTTTACAGCACTAGATAAAAAATATTGACGACCAAACAAAATTTTGTTTGGTTGTCAATTAGATTTTTACCAAGTCTGATATCTATACATTTTAGTTATGATTTTTATCACAAAGTCTTTCATAATCCAAGATAAAATTTCCTCGAAACTTTCTGTTATCGTCCTTTTTTGTGATACTGCAACCTCGTGTCTCAGGGCTGAAATGTCCCACCATACTTAGTAGTAGAATGAATGGCACTTCAACACTCATGGTTTACATTGTATGTGGGCTGGAATCTGGTGAAAGAACGCCGTGAACTTAATTAAGGTAGCCTCCCCCTAATGAGATTCATATGCAACGTCGGACTTTTTCGTGTGTCGATTTTGACATTCGTCATGTATCCGAACCTATTCGGATGACGTCGTTAAACATTCAGCGGTGGAACGTTGACACCGCTGAATGTTTACGACGTCGACTGAATGATTCCGACGTCGCGTGAATCTCATTAGGGGTGGATACCTTGAGGCGTTCTAGACCGCCATGGATTCAGATCGGTTTGTGTTGAAGCAAAGACAGGTCGTGATGCACTTTATGGTGCTTTCCAAAAATTGCTACGCAACGACAAATGTTCAAAATTACAAACGGATCTTGGTCAGACTATGCGTATGCATAGCCTAGGCTAATCTGGATCGAGGTTGGGCTCAAATGTCGCCCTTTTCCAGATCCTTGCTCATAAGTATGTGTTCACAGTCATAACCTTACCTGCTTTTCAACAAAAACCTCCTAACTGCAGCTTGAAACAAGCTGCAGTTACGAGGTTTTCGTTGAAAAGCAACGATTTATTAAACTCGGTCTTTATAACGCACGTCCATTGATAACTTACTCCGTGTCTTTCACATTTGAAATTGAAATTATCACGACAGAAAAACAATAGGCCTGCTATGATGTCAGAAGTCGGACACTGTCTACATTCTATGAACATATGGTATTCCCCTATATAACATACAGAAAACCGCTGTACACAGCAGCAAAATTTATCCATAACCAGAAGGCAAAATTTTAGCCCTGTTCAAATTCAAAGAAAAAACACTGTTTCGCCATCCTTGTATAACGAAGTTAGATCGAAAACATAGACAGAAAAAATTATAATAAACATCATTCTGTTCTTTCCCCCTCAATGTTTACCATGCCATAACAAAACTTCTTATTAGAGATTTACGAATTAGTACGAAATGGAGTACGAAATGGAAATGGAAATGAAATCAAGGGGATGTATCAGGATAATTAGAATATGGTGGCAGACCACTCATATTTGCCTCTATGTAATTCTATGTAAAATCAACTTTTTTGCACACTGTCAAACTTTCACTTGAAAAAAATCTGGATTTGACGTATCTAATAGAAAAACGCATGGAACAAAATTGGGACAAAATAATGAAATGCTGATGAATACGAGTGAAAGACAATTTCGACGTCCCTAATGGAAAAAGGACAGAAAAAAATCGGCACGAAAGAATAAAATACTGATTACGGCAAATGCTATATCTATCAACACCCAGTCATTTGTCTGTAGCAGCTTTCAAATTAAATGGCCCTAATATTTTTTCTCTTTCGAAAGCGCGAATTTGTCCTTCCGCCCGTCCATCAATCCATCCGTGCGTCTTAAAACCTTTTTTCCGTGCACTAACTCAAGAATAGTTTGACCTAGGTCCATGAAACTTTACAAAGGTGTCGTAATTGTCCTAAGGAGGTGCCATATTGTTTTTTGGTCACGCAACACTTATTGTAGTATCAACACACTGGGGAGATGCAAATGTCCAATTGGCAACAGTTTAGGGTAGGCCAAATCAGAAGGTGTTGCAGACGACTTAAAAATCTAGTCAAATGCCAAAATATTGTATTGAATAGCCAAGTAAATATTGAGAGAAAAGGAGAAAATGTTTGTTGTAAGCAATTGCTTCTCTCTTAATGTTCTTTTGTAATAATTTTCAATATGAAACGCTTTTATCGGGTAACCGTGACGTAATTTCGGGACAAACAACAGTATTTTGTGGATGTTGTTATAAAATTTCGATACTACGGCTGGATTCAAGCGGTAGTTACGAGATTTTATAAAAACTCCGACGGTTTATCAAAACACCACCGTATACCCATTCTTTATTTAGCGCACAATTCATTGCCATTTAGTTCTTCTAAGATGAATCCCAATGCAAGCTTTAAATCAATATGTCATTAACTTGTTTATTTTTGCCATGCTTCGCTGATCTTCGGAGCCGGTGTTCAAATCCATGAATTTGATGCTGCACGTGCAACTGGAACTCATTGCCTACAACCGATAGTAATCGGCGTTACTAAAAAGTTTACAAAATGTATATATGGTAGAGATTTTGGACATGATGAATATTTAGACATTTTACTCGAATTGTCTGAATTCGGTATTCAAGCCAGATGATCGGTCTTTGGAAAGGCCCAACGTGTGGTGTCATATTTTTACTGCGTTTTGTAAACCTTACATATATTATGGCAAAAGTTCAGACACATAACGATTTCAAATCGACTTTGTTACCAGCAATAAATTCTGAGTAATCTATATCTAAACTCGCCCTTTTCTGTCATGCACGAGTTGTTCCCATTTTCAGAACGATTGCCTTTCTTCGACGCAACAACAGCTGAGTTACTACTCAGGCTCAGGATATAAAATTCGCACATATCACCTCTCGCGGAACCGATCATTTTCAGCAACCTAAACGGCAGCCGTAACTATCGGGAAATGTTACTGTCCAATCAGTGTCCAGACTGGCTTAGAGTAGTTCGGCCATAAACGCACGAACTTATCAGATCTTGCGTCAGGAACATCGCGGACGGCTAATCCCGCCAGCAGACAGATTTCTTCAGTAATGAATAACGCTTCACACATGTAAAAACAAAGGACGGATATAGGTCTGCCGATGCATATGGAGCGCTACTCACGGGTTATCGAAGTCGACACTTTTCCGTCGAGGGTCGGCCGTGGTTTAGAGCAGAGTCAAACATCATGGAAGACAGAAATCGCCGTATTTCCGTAACTAACACAAAAGGTGGATAACACTCTTCTGACTTAATATGCTTTAAAAGACATCCGTCCGTGACGTGAAGTCTAACCCTTCTTCTGTACATGAATGTTTTGTTGAACATTATGTCATCTACAGTTTGTATACGATTCCATTGTCGACTGTTCAAATTTCGTTTCTTTCAATGATATACAACGTGATATACAAAATCAAACAAATATTTGCCTTTGAAGTGCGTGTTAGTATATATTTTTCAATACTATCCATTATCAAAAGGGTATACCGGTACTTAGAAAGAAAAAAGAAAAGAAGATAATGTAGGATTTGAACCCACCACCTTCGAATTTAAACACGTTCACTCAACGCAGAAGTAAGGGAACCATCGTCAAGTATTTTGAGATGCCCCCTCCCCCCCCCCCCCCCCTACAATTCATTTCGGTTTCGTATTCGTATTCCATTTCGTACTAATCCGTAAATCTCTATTATTGATAGGCTATGTAGTGTTTGATTTTCATCTTGTACTCTGTAATGGCTTTGAGTTTAGATCGATCTCAAATTTTGGGAAAATGTTTAGCCTTTACCTAAACCATTAAAGTTTAAGCATTTTGAGAATATTGAAGAAAACTAGCAATTTCATACAATAATAAACCATGTCCATTCAATAACATGTCTTATGCTATTTTTTCTCGTTTGAAATGTGTTTGATCCATTACAAGACGGCAGAATTTTAGACTGGTCCAAATTCAAAGATGTTGCAGACGACAATTTAAATGAACGAAACTGTCCTGCTTTTCTGAGAAGAAAACATTGTAGGAAATAAAGATATTGCTTGTCAGAAGCAATTTCTTCATTTTTCACAATGTTTTCAAAAATCATTATCGTGTATGGTGTAAAAAGAGTCATTGTGTGGGAATGGGTTGAGAATTTACGTAACAATCCCGTGGACTTTTGTAAACTCAACGAACGAACAACAGACTAACCATTTACCATACAATAAAATTTTATGCAGGTTCAACTTTAAAGACAAAACCGCAAAAAATGGGTACGTTATCAAACACGAATTTCATTTGGAGAAATGGAGAAAAATGATACAGATAGTCCATAGATAACCTCAAATTTATCGTGATGTTTAACCCTTTTCCCAAACAAGATCTGGTTTTGACGTCTCTAATAGAATTGGCTTTGGAAAACATTGAGACGAAATAAGAAACTGTTGATAACCAGCAGTTTCTCCTTTTGTCTCAATATTTTCTGAGATATATTGTACACAAATCTAACATTGGTTAACATTTGTCGTTTGCAGCTGCTTTCATTTTGGACATCCCCAAAAATAGGTCGTTTGGGAAAGGGTTAAACTTTATGGAACCTTTTCGGACTAGATGTCATAAAAACCATGAAAAACTGTTCCAAATTTTACTGACTGACTCGCAGAAACAAATTAGTCACGAGAATATTTAATTGAAAGAAAATGTCATTTAAAAAGGGGAACAGCAATGCCATCTTTGGAAATCCTTGTCTTTAGTTTTACTGCTTTAATCCAGAAATTATCTCTTGGGTTAATTTTTCATCACATTTTGTTACAATCAATACCATTGGATGACAAGTAAGATCCAACCAATCAAAACCCTTTTCGCAAATTGTTGCGTAAAATGGAGTCTGCCATAGCAGAAACTAAAACTTACGTGTCAAATTTACAGAATTTCTTGCAATGACAAGCGAAACATTTGCACATTTCTCGGGTAATTAGGTTGTTATGTATTTTCAAGTTATAGTTAGAGAGTTTATGCAACATGATCGTGAGTATCTTGTGTAAATATGTAAATTTTATTCATAGAAAAAATGACAAGTGTCAAACATCATTTCTTTCCAGTTTGTTTTTCTGGTGATTTATTCTTTTAAGACATGCCGTTTGAATAGAAGATATATTTAATCTTTAGTAATATCATTAACCATACAGTAGCCAATGGGTACGACTATTGGAGAATTGAATAGTTAAACACAGAGAAAGCACTGGTATATCATTAATCCGAGTTTTCTCTGATGAAATTTCGCTCTTTGATATGTTGGTGTCCTTCATTTACATCAGAGCGCATTACAGTTATAAAGTAACAGAAAGTTCAACACAATACACCGATAAACAGTTTTAAACCGGAAACCGGAAATGACGCATGCATGCGCAGAAAAATCGCGAGTAAGAAATCTACTCGCGTATATAATTACAATAGCGAGAGAACCATCAGCGTCCGTGGCCGAGTGGTTAGAGTTGCTGACTCAGGATCACTTGCCCCTCACCTCTGTTGGTTCGAATCCCACCAGGGATGTATGAACTTTCATGTGAGGAAGCTATCCAGCTGGCTTGCGGAACGTCGGTAGTTCTACCCAGGTGCTCACTTGGGGTCTTCCTCCACCATTCAAAGCTGGAAACAGGTCAAAAGAAGGGAGTTCCTTCCTGGGCACGCCCAGTCTACTACTCGGTCATATGGGCAACCGTCAACCGAGGATAAATAACCTAAAAAAAAAAAAAAAAAAAAAAAAAAAAACATCAGCAGTCATAGAAATTAGGATATAAATTTACAAGCAAGTCGGGCTAGTAAGTTAGGAAATTTCACAAGCCCGGATGAAAATTTGCTAGCCCAAAGATACAAGTAGATGTAAGACCTATGAAATCAAGTTCATATGCCCAAAAAACAAAGGAAGAATCTGAAATACACAACACTTTTCTCCTAAACAATGTTTATTCTCAGATTTGAATAAAGTAGGGAATCTGCATCTCTTCAAAAAAGATCTTGAGGATCTTGAAAAAATGTGATGGAATATAAATCTGTGCAATAAATAACTAGACTAGAGCTTATTCTACAAGAAAATTATTTCTTCCTTAGCCAGAAGCCTTCATTAATGATTGTATCACATATTCATATTACTTTCCTAGTTGTTTCAAGTGTCTTTTCGTTCAAATAGTCCAAAAATGGGGAGGTAAAAAATTTAAAATCATTTTGGGGTTGAACTATTTTGGGTACGAATGTAGAGAAACAATTCTCTTACTGGGTCTCAAAACAAAGTGTTGGAATTTATTCTCTACAAAATAATAACATGTGTAGATAACAGAATCAGATTCTATCATTGAAATTATCATTTGGTCTGCTAACTATGTTTTCTTTCAAATATTTCGTTTTTCTGACTGAAAAAAAAAAACAAAACAACCAAGATCGTCATTTCAGGTTACCCAGGCAAAAATGGTTAGTTAATTCATATGCAGGAGGAAAAGTAATGATGCCATAGTTTAACATGGCTTGAATTGTATTTCTAAATGACTGCTTCTATCAAAATGAGTTAAAAAAGAAGAAAAAAAAACCTAGCTGGGCTTGGGAATCCGGAAAATAAACCACCATAGATAGAACAACAACAACAGCAGCAATTTTCCGCGAAACTCAATTTAATCCGTTCCCTGGCATTAGAATGAACTAGTTATGTTCATGGTAGTTCGAAGATCATTTGATGCAGCAGTCAAATAAATCATTAAAAAGATTTATTAGCATCAAAATCCCAGAAAACGTGATCTGGGTGAAAAACTACTATTCAAATTTCACAAGCATGTCAGGCTTTTTAATTACAAATTTTTACAAGCCCGAGAAAATAAATACTAGTTTTTGACTGTCGGGCTAGCGCTAATTTCGACCACTGCATCAGTGACAAAATTAAACATTTTCTCTGTTTAAATGGCATAATAATTTTACCCAAACATTTTTTGTTGTTGAATGATGATCGGAAATACTGATTTAGTGCATGAAATATTATGACGCGCAAAATAATTACGAGAAAAAGAGAAATAGTTTCCAGCTGACGGGCCCTTAGAACTATCTTACATTTGCCATGAAGTGCGAGTGAACCAATCGTGATAAATAAAGCATTTTCTCTATTTATTTGGCATAATAATTTTACCAAAACAATTTTTTGTTTTTGTACGATGATTGAAAATGCTGATTTGACGCATGGAATATTATGACACGCAAAATAATTACGAGAAAGGGAGAAATTTTTTCCAGCTCACGGGCCTTTAGAACTAGATCTCCGATCTCAATACAAAAAATATACTTACTTTTCTTTCAAGCCATTGAAAAGGAAAATTAAATCCAAACGACTTTAATTTCACATTTTGTTAACCCATTAGCATGTAATGAAAGAGACACCTTTCGTTAATCCAATCTCAACACAGATAGTTATGACACATGTGACCTCTTGAAAGCACCGGGCACATAATGAACACGGTTACCGCACCCTTTTCATCTTTACCCGAAGGATATACCCCCTATAAATCTTTGATCTGTGTCACATAGATTGGCTACAATAATTTTCAGACAAATCATAAAACATACATTAGAAAATTTCTGGAATATCCAGCAACCGTATTTACTTGTTTGAAACCTCAAAAAAAGTCGGCTTACATTAATATAAATTATTAGTTAAAATATTAGACATCTAATAGCGCATCACTAGTAATCAATGATTAGATGCAGATTTTGATTTATTTTCTTTAATGAAATGTTTAATGAGCCGAATTCAGAACTGAGGTTGAAAACAGCCCTTTTCTATCATAAACATTATCAAGACAGCCGTTTTCTAAACTTAACATCATCATTTCTTTTATTAAGAATACCAAAATTTGTTGCAGACATGCAATTTATTTAGATGTATGTTTATTTACTACGTTGAAAAAAAAGAGAACAACAACATTTTATGTAAATTTCAAAACGATTTAAACACTTTTTATGGAACTTTGCGAAGAAAAGGAAATATTTGTCCTTTTGTTGATTGGATTGGAACAGTCCCCAATCTTCTACCACGTCATAGTTAGTGACATTCAAGTAAGTTGTTTGGCAAAGGATTAACGGTTTGACGATTGACATGTTATTCCAATTAATTTGATACAATATTTTAATTCTCCCGACAAAGAGACAAGATGATTTCAATTGACAGTATACCACTATCAGAATGAGATTATGGGAAATTGCAATCATGTGTCAACACGTGATCTAATTAACACAACAAATAACAATCTGATATCATATAGTTGGTAATTTTATGGCAAATTACACACCTACTTTAAAGTGAGATAGATGTGGTGCTTTTTATTAGGTCACCTGACCGAAGGTCATGGTGACCTATTGCGACCGTGTTTTGTCTGTCGTCGTGCGTCGTCCGTCGTGCGTTAACTTTTAACATTTTCGACTTCTTCTTGAGAACCACTGGACTGATTACAACCAAATTTGGCAGGGAGCATCCCCATGGGAAGCCGCTTCAGATTTGTATGAATCATGGAGTTATCTCCCTTTGGGGCCCCATAAGGGGCCTAAAAGGGGTTAAATAGGGTACATCTTAAAAAATCTTCTTCTCATGAACCGGCTGTTGGATTGGATTCACATTTGGAATTTAGAGTCTTTAGGGCAAGGACAACAAAGTTTGTACAAGAGAAAAAAATCCGTCCAGAAATGGCCGTGCTGGGGATGGGGGATGTGAGGGGGGGGGGGGTCGCGTTATTAGTTAACTTAACATTTTTGACTTCTTCTTGAGAACCATTGGACGGATTACAAGCAAACTTGGCAGGGAGCATCCCCATGGGAAGCCGCTTCAGATTTGTACAAATCGTGGAGTTATCTCCCTTTGGGGCCCCATAAGGGGCCTAAAAGAGGTTAAATAGGGTACATCTTAAAAAATCTTCTTCTCATGAACCGGCTGTTGGATTGGATTCACATTTGGTATTTAGAGTCTTTAGGGTAAGGACAACAAAGTTTGTACAAGAGAAAAAAATCCGTCCAGAAATGGCCGTGCTGGGGATGGGGGATGTGAGGGGGGTCGCGTTATTAGTTAACTTAACATTTTCGACTTCTTATTAAGAACCATTGGACGGATTTCAACCAAACTTGGCAGGAAGCATCCTAAAATAGAAAGCCGCTTCAGATTTTGTACAAATCATGGAGTTATCTCCCTTTGAGGTCCCATAAAGGGCCAAAAAGGGAGTTAATAGGGTACATCTTAAAAAATCTTCTTCTCATGAACCGGCTGTTGCATTGAATACACATTTGGAAGTTAAAGTCTTTAGGGCAAGGACTACAAAGTTTGTACAATAGAAAAAATCTGTCAATAAATGGTCGTGCTGGGGATCGGGGATGGGAGGGGTTCGCATTATTACTAAACTTTGAACATTTTCTACATTTTTTTGAGACAGATTTCTACCAAACTTGGCAGGAAGCATCCCATTGGGAAGCCGCTTCAGATTTATACAAATCATGGAGTTATCTCCCTTTGAGGCCCCAAAAGGGGCCAAAAGGGGGTAAATAGGGTACATATTAAGAAATGCTCTATTGTTGGATTGAATTCACATTTGGTATTTGAGTCTTTAACCCTTTCCCAAACAAGACCTGGTTTTGACGTCCCTAATAGAAAAGGCTTGGGAAAACATTGAAACAAAAGAAGAAACTGCTGATAACCAGCAGTTTCTCCTTTTGTCTCAATATTTTCCATGCTATATTTTACACAAATCCTATCTTTAATAACATCTATTTTGTCATTTTTGGCAGTTTTTGAAGATGATCACCCTTAAATTTTGTTGTTTGGGAAAGGGTTAAATAAGTTTGTACAAGAGAAAAAAAAAAACTGTCAAGAAATGGTGGTGCTGGGGGGTGCGCTATTAGTTAACTTTTAACATTTTCCTTAACTGTGTCTGCTCATTTGATTCAGGTGACCGATAAGGCCCTCTGGGCCTCTTGTTTTAGATGTTTTCTTATTTGATTGAATTATATTTGGGAAATATTGTATGCGAACAGGTAGGGAAAAAATGAATGAATTAATGACCAAACGCATTATTAATAATTTTTGCTCTTGAACGCACTCGCATGTAAAAACATTTTTTCACGACCTACAAGATAAAGACATTTGAAAATATTGTGGAAATGAAGAAGTTGCTTGTGATAAGCAATTTATTCATTTTCCAAAGCATTTTCTATTTTCCCGATAGACCGATATGAGATCTCCATGTTTATCTAGAGATTTTATCCCAAAGCAGGTTTTTTAAGTTAGAAACAACAAATATCTTTATTTTCTATTCACATTCTCAGAATCAATCTAATAAATACCATGACTTGTGATCATTGCATGTCAAATCATGCTTTTCCACACTCCAAAACTTTGGCCATTCAAGCTATGTAGCTTGCACCATTCCCTCAGTTATCCAAAGCAAATCCTGTTTAGGACATCAAAACTAGACGTTTTTTGGGGAAAGAATTTATTTAAAGGATGCATGTATACATAACAAGAACACAATAAGCAAATAACCGATATCAAATACGGGTTTCTAACTTTCATGTAGCCCGTAAAGCTAACGTTCTGGGCGGGTGCCGAAAACAAATAATTATTGGGATATTTCCGATAATTACGGATTAAAACCTAAACCCGCAGTGGCCATTTCCAACTTTGTTCTTTGTTTTGATGAATCACGTCTGTATTTTCCTTTTAATCAGCCAGAATACGTCGTTTGAAGCGCTATTTTACGCTACGCGTATATGACATTATAGTGGATAAAGAAATTTTACTCGTACTTTTCAGTGAGATATTTTACGGCTTGCGCATGCGCACTTCAAAACTGTCAGTTGGTGTATTTATGGCGCTTTGTTCACCGTCCGATCTTAAATGCTATTGTTGTGACGTATGGAACCTTAAAATACCTTAGTATACCGAACAATGAACCATTTATTGTCATGCCTGGTGAAAAATTTTAGACCAAAATGTATTTCTAAAAGGTTTACAGGCAATGTTTTGCAATGACCCTCATCTGATCAGCCATTGATTACACAGCTAAAACGAGTTAAGTGTATCAAATACGAGAAATACCTGTCCCATGGACCTAAGAAGCTATGTTTGTACAATTATATTGATGAATCGTCTTTAACATAATGCCATAGGGGTGGTCAATTAGAAATAATAACAAAACCCCATATATCTGTTGAAATATGTGAGAGTAATGTCTCGATAAGTCGGAAAATGGGTAAAAAACAGCTGTCCCACCTCGGGGGTGGTCCAGTTTATTACTTTTTTACAGAGAGTACATATATAATACATATACAGTATACCTAGTATCCCAACCAGTAGCTTTTCCAAATTGTTTTAGTGGTGAAATAAAGAAATTTAAGATAAATGCATTTTTCTGCAAACAATTATGCATATGTCCCATGTTCTGGTGTGAATTACGTTATTTAGTTTTACACACATCCTAAAACGAAACCATGTTTTGAATACATGATATTAAATATCACTTATAAATAGTCAACAGCATGTGCAAACACATTGTATTACTCTTGAAAGTAGCAGTAGATTATAGTAAGTCACACTTTGCAATGAAGGAAGCTACCCCGCTCAAGGAGCAGTAAATGTGAATTACGTTAATGCTTTTTAAAATTTCACACAATCAACGCTTAAGTTAAATACATAGTTTGGCATGTACCTACACATGTGTAGATTACATAAACCAAGAAGAACATTTCTCTTCAGAATTATTACCTGTGGAATTTTATTGTATGTTCAAAATTGTGAATTACGTGTCTGTGAATTACGTTACGCCATTTTTCGTTCCATAAAATATTTTATTCATTAAATGTCGCAAAATTAGAAACACTTAAGTCATGTTTTAAATATTTATTAAATTCAAGTAGTCAATTGATAGTAAAACCGAAATATGTCAATGTGAAAAATGTAAGACCGAAACTATAGTGGGACATTTTTCGTTCGTATTTGATACACTTAACTCGATTTAGCTGTACAATGACCCACTTTCTGTTGTTTTTGAGTGGTAGTGCGCTCTGATGTAAATGATAGAGATGTGGATCGTTGGGTAAGAAGCGATCCGATCCGATCCACGATTCATGAGCAACGATTCACAAATCGATCCACGAATCTCTACAGCTGCAAAAGTGGTCAGAAATCTTGTTGCAGAAGACAAATTAAGTGTCAGTTATTCACATTTTCTTAATTTCTCCCTAGGGGTTTTCATCTGCAGGGCTCGCGCTGGCGATTGCCACTTGAACCATGGGCGACAATTTAGAAAATGTGGCTACAAAATATCAAATCTGGCTCAAAGGCTTGACTCCAACTTGATTGCTGTAAGCCAATCACCAATTAACAAGGGTGTCAACACTTACTTATTGTTTAACATGAAAAATCGATAATCCGTGATTGACATCGTCTAAACGGTCTTGTAGGCACTTGAGTTACAAATTCCTTTGTGCAATCACGCGGCATAAAGAGGGGACGCATCGGTGTTAAAACCATGCCAACAAAATCCCAGTTTAAACTGCAGGTTGTTTTAAGCTGCAGTTACGAAGTTTTGGTTGTAAAACAGCGATATCAAATCGACAATGCTTTCATTACATCATCCCTTTTTCCCGCGCTTACTAGCATGCGCATTTTTTGTCAACAAACTGTTTTAAACATAGCCATATTTGGATGACCTGCACCCGCTTGAAAAAGTCACGTGATTATATTGAGACTGCAAATTTCCGCTGTAAGATGAGTATTTTCAAAACAATTTCTATCGACTACGTCATCAAATGACAACTGTGTTGGCAGCGTTTCCTTTGATTTCAGCATGAAAAATGTGATGATGTATCTTTTTTATTTTGATAATCGTAATGAAACGTGTATTAGAAAGTCATTTAGTGACACGAAGAATTTTCCACTATCAGTTACATTCGTATTTATAATTGGAAACTAGCTCTACCTTACATCATTTGTTTACTTCCATTTAGCCATTTGACAGTTAAAGTTTGGGTAAATTAAAATAAAACGCCTTACTGTTGATCTTTTTTGTTATGTTTTAAGTGTTAAACATGTTAGTTTACTTTATTGTAAAAGATCGCGATCCAGCGATCTCTTAGGTGACGATTAATCGTACTCGAATCTTTGATTAGATTCGTGAATATCCGAGTACTCGGATACTTGCAGCAGCCCTAGTAAATGAGCGACATCAACATATCAAAGAGCTAATTTCATCAGAGAAAACTCGGATTAGTATATCATAGACTTTAGACCTGACAGAATAGCAGTGGATCTGGAGGGGGTTCGAGAGTTTCATAGGAGCCCCTCTCTGTAGCCTGATAACCCTTTCCCAAACGACTAAATTTTAGGGTGATCCAATTTGAAAGCTACTGCTGACGACAAAAATGAAGATAATAAAGACATGATTTGTGTAAAATATGGCACAGAAAATATTGAGACAAAAGGAGAAACTGCTGGTTATCAGCAGTTTCTTCTTTTGTTTCAATGTTTTCCCAAGCCTGTTCTATTAGGGACGTCAAAACCAGGTCTTGTTTGGGAAAGGGATAAATACATTTTCATGCAAAAAAGAAGCCAATATTGTGTAATTAAAAGAAACAAACACCCTATTTGTTTTTCCAGTCAACATTAGACTGAATTGATTTTATGTCTGAAATAGTTGAAGTGAAGTATTCGAACCCGCTCACAGACATCCTGGATCTGCCACAGTACAGCAAGTACTCAACTGGATAATTTGAGTTACTTAGCCTCTACCCCAAACATCGCATCATAAAATTTATTGAAATTTTATTCTTGCCATGGTGGACGAGTGAAGTGTTTTAGGCAAAAAATGTGCGAGCTGTACTGTACTAACTTTTGGTATAATTGTGTTCTGCAACACTTTTTAATTTGGAGCAATCCAAAGTTTGGGAACGGGTTTAGTGTAGCAATAATTATATTTATTAATATTTGAACTTTAATATCTTTTTTTTCCACAGGAAGAGCAAATCCTTTGCTGTCATTCAAGATGTTGCGTCTGCACAGTGTTTTTGTGATTCTCTTGTTAGTGACTATTACCCTTAGCACGCCAAATAGTGATGCACAAAACAGCAAGAATGAAGGTAAATCTGTTGGTTCTGTCCCAGATCACAATCCTAATGAAAATAGTAATGGTAAAAAAGATGTAGTTGATGAATCTCATACTAAAGAACTTGAAACTAATGTAAATGATAATAAGGCATATCATGAAGATGTAAGTTCTTATGTCAAAAACAGCATTGTTGCTGATGAAATTAAAGAAAGTTCTGAGAGTCTAAGCCAAAGGAGCAATACTCCAGATTCCTCCAGTGAAACTGATGGAGATTTGTCTGAGGATGCTTTAATCTTTGAAGAATTGGGTGGAGAAGATGAGTTGCTTGTTGATCAAATGAAAAGACTGAGTGAAAAAATAAAGAACAAAGAAAAAGAAATGCAGCAAGAAGGGCATAACGGAGAGGGTATAAAAACCTTAAAGACAAATATTCATAGAGAGACTGTCCAAAATATTCCACCAGCTCATTCTGTCGATGATTTCCCCAGTTCTGTTGCAGAAGACTTATCAAATGAAAATGGTGAAAACGAAAAACCCATTGATAGGCAATCTATCAAAAAGGATACTCTTACAGATAGAATTAAACAAGATGTTGAATATTTCAACCTTGAGAATTATGCTGCAGATAGTCTTTATGCAGAGGATGATGATGATTTTCCAGATGATTTATATTATGATAATAATGAATCATCAGAATATAATGAAGCCAATTTAAAAGTAGAAATCTCAAACATTGTTCCACCAATGTCAGATATATTACCATCTCAAACAGAAATTAAGCAAAGTGAGACATTACATTCAAATGAACCTTTAACAGCAGATAAAGTTACAATGAGCTCCAATCCAACCATCACTGACAAACCACATGAAACAAGCGAAACACCAGAAATGATAGAAATCAGTTCAACAGATATATCTAATACAGCCAGGACTGATAATGCAGAAATCGCCTCACCAGACACTGTGCAGTCCACCTCCTTTCTTGGTATCAAAAATGCTGGTAGGAACTACAGACTTGAAAAGAAGATGGCAGAGAGACAAAAGGCAATGGATGGTAAACAAGTACAAGACACAGTGACAGCTAATGGTGTTACTGCTGCAAAGATGCCACATGATCAAACTGAAAATAAACATACACAAGAGACAAATATATATGCCACTGGAACAGTGAAAGACTTAGAATTTACTGCTACTGTTGAAGGTGATAGTGACAAACGTGAACAACATTTTGAAACATCTGACATACCAATAGAAGGGTTGGTGCAGGAGACAGCGACTATACAAGATATGTTCTCTGAGAGGAGCTCTGAAGAAGAGATGAAAGTAGGAAAAGATACAGAAAATACAGTCACCAAAACAGCAGCTGCAACAGAATCGTCTGAAGGTAAAGTAAAATAGGGGAGAAGAAAAACATCACAGGCTTTCAAGCATTAATGACAATCAATGGCTATTAGTTTAACTTTACTAACTCACTATGCTTATTCTTTTGTTTAACATGGTCCGCTTTCACAGCCTCAAAACTTTTAGGTACCAGAAGAACAGATAAAAAGTGGTAAAGGCATTCTAGTATTAACCCTTTCCCAAACAAGACCTGGTTTTGATGTCTGATAGAAAAGACTTGGGAAAACATCAAGACAAAAGAAGAAACTGCTGATAACCAGCAGTTTCTCCTTTTGTCTCAATATTTTCTGTGCTGTATTTTACATAAATCCGATCTTTAATAACATCTATTTTGTCATTTGTGGCAGTTTTTGAAGTGGATCACCCTAAAATTTTGCTGTTTTGGAAAGGGTTAACATTAGAATGTATTATCATGTTGTTGGTTACTATTGGAATGGTCTGAAGTAGATGATTCCTTTGAATACCTAGAATAAATGACTTGATGAACTATGAAGTGTTATTTTTGACTCATGGAAAAAAAATCCACAACATATCTGTACTTCTGTAAGTTTGGTAGTTAGATCATTTTAGATGAAATAAATCACTCACTTATTGCCTACTTATCCAGAGCTCTTGGTAAGAGGGGGTTAAGGCCTTTCAAAATGCAATATTTCACATATTGTTCATCAAACCCTATGTTGTGGGTACTCATTGGAATCGTCTCGATTTCAAATGAGTACCCACAACATAGGTTTTGGATTGAAATTAACAAATTTAGAATGTGTTCACCCCCCCTCTTTTCTGTTGCTCTGACTTGGTGTTCTCACACCAGGGGTTTTCCTATGCTTTCTGAGCCTCCTGAAAACGGAGGCATTCCCAAAGCAGGGATAATTCTGGCTCTGAAATTGCTTGAAGGAAAATGTCTCATTTAGCCAAAACTCACGGGAGAAATGAGACAAATCTCATGAGAGAAAATAAATTGTCAGTGAGAGATTTTTCCAAATTTCTTGCTATTTTACTTTTTTCTGTGAGATTTTTCTCCCAATAAGCAAATTTGAGTGAGAATTCTGGCAGAAAAATGAGAGAATTTGCACAAATCTCGCCCCACAATTATCCTTGCGAAAGCAAAAGGCTGTGTTCTCAAAACAAATTTTCTTCCATTTTTCCCAATCTATTTAAAATGCCCAATTTATAAGTGAAACTGAGTGTTTTGCTTACTTTTTTAGCCCCAAATGAGCCATTTTATGCTTTAAAAATTTCCCAATTAGGCCAGACTCCTTTTCCGAAAATGGCTAGGAAAACCCCTGCTGTGACACATACTCTTCAGATAATTTGAAAGTTAATAAAACAAAAGTTAAGAGGACAGAATACAGAAAATTACTGCAGAATTAGATGGAAAATGTACAAACCTCTGTATCGATAATTTTTCTTTAAAAAGCTGCAAGGAATGGCACACAATCTCATGCCTGATTTGAGAACAGAAAAGTTTAATTTCACTGAGAAATTTCTTTGAAAAGAAAGAAAACAATCACCTTTTGCACCTTTTCTCACAAAATATTGCTACTGCTTGAATCTATTTCATTGATATTTTACTTTCTTATTTAATCTGAGACATTTCAATTTGATGGCATCATAGAAAAATGAATTAATTGAATGGCTTGTACATATCTGTAAATCTGTTTTAACCCTTTCCCAAACAAAACTGGGTTTTGACATACCTAATAAGAAAGGCTTGGGAAAACTTTGAAACTAAAGAAGAAACTGCTGATCTTTTGTCTCAATATTTTTTGTGCTATATTCTACACTAATTCCTTCCTTTTTAGCATTAATTTTGTTGTCTAAAGCAGATTTTGAATTGAAACACTCTCAATTTTTGTCCTTTTGGAAAGGGTTAAACAGTTTTAGTCATATTTTGGCAGCTGGAAAACCTTGGATTCCTGTCATTTTTCTCACCAGTTTGTTACAACCACAACATCCTTTTCGAGCCTGCAGCTGCTCACCCACATAGGTTAATGATTATCCACTCATTGGTGGTAGACAAATGTCAATGGGCATTTACCATGGCCATTGGTGAAACCCAAGGTCCCATGATTTAGACTCTACTAAGCTTTAAACTGCACCAGGGCTGCAGAAAATAGGGAAAAAGTCAGAAATTTTGTCATGGATCTAGTTATTAGTTTAGCAAATGTTAGTTGCTTTCTTAATATGAGCATGTGTAACAATTGTACAGTGGTCCAACGCTAATCTGATAGTTATAAACAAACCTTTAACCTATAAAAACTTGTTATCATAGAGACGCAAGTGCAACTCGTCTCGTCAACATTAGATAACAATCCTGATTATCATAGATGTGATTTTTTTTTTACCAGTGGAACATTCAAATAGTAAATGGGCATGGTCTTTATTGTTTGGCGGCAGTCAGAATATCGTTGGACCACTATATATTGTGTATTATAGACAGAGCTACAGATAAGAGGCCTGAGGGTAGAAAGGCATCTAAATTTGTAATTTCATATCCAAACACTATGTTGCGGGTATTCATTGGAATCATCTCAATTAGGTGATTCCAATGAGTACCAACAACCGAATTTTTATAAAGAATAAAGAAATATTGCATTGCATTTTGAAAGGCCAATAAGTCCTCTTATCTATATAGCTCTGATAGAATAAGCTTGAAAAGGGATAGCTTTAACTCTTTCCCATGCAAGACCTGGTTTTGACATCCCTAATAGAGCAGGCTTGGGAAAACATTGAGACAAAAGAAGAAACTGCTGATAATCAGCAGTTTCTCCTTTTGCCTCAATATTTTCTATGCCATATTGTACACAAATCTGATCTTTTATAACAATCATTTTGTCCTCTGCAGCAGTTTTCAAATTGGACTGCCCTAAAATTCTGTCGTTGGGAAAGGGTTAACTCTTTCCCAATCAAATGTCTGTATTTGATGTCCCTTTATCAAGAATCCTTATCTCCCAAATGCTTTCAATGCTATAGGATGAACATACACATTTCTTATTTAGTAACACTGGGTGCGTTCAGGGTTCTCCCATCGGTAACCAAGTGTTTTTACCATCAGCTACCGATGGTTCCATCAGATTTCGATGGCGCCGTCGGCAACCAACAAACTCTGAACAAATATTGTGCCGATCGGTTTAAAAAACATGGCGGATAATCAACCACCAATATCATCAGAAATAAATGGCTAAATAAAATAACTGTTGCTTCAACTATTACAGTAAATTGTTGCAAGAATTGGTTGAGGGCGATGCGCTTGCCAATGAAAAAAATATATAATTGGGATTGCCGTAGTTGGGTTGTTATCCGCCATCTTTGGTAATCCAAACAAGGCTACCGAAGCTACCCGACTTGTCTACTTGCGGGACAATTGGTGACCAACAAAATATCCATCGGTATACTGATGGTTACCGATGGCTACCAATGGTTACCAACGGTACCGATGGCTACTGATGGGAGAACCCTGAATGCACCGCACCCACTGATTGTTTGTCTGCAACACCCTGGAATTTGTATCAGTACAAAAATTTGTTGACTAGGAAAGGGTTAACCCTTTCCTAAACGGCAAATTTTAGGGTGGTCCACTTCTAAAACTGCCACAAATCACAAAATGGAAGTTATAAGGTGTAATTTGGGTGAAATATGGCAAAGAAAACATTGGGACAAAAGGAGAAACTGCTGGTTATCAGCAGTTTCTTCTTTTGTTTCAATGTTTTCCCAAACCATTTCTATTAGGGACATCAAAACCAGGTCTTGTTTGGGAAAGGGTTAAACCATTACTAGATACATGTACATTCTTAGACTGGTTGAATTCAAAGCTTTTGTAGAGGACAAATTCATTATATTTTGGGTCTCCATGGGTATATTGTGGGAAATGAAGAAATTGCTTGTTACAAGCAATTTCTTCATTTTCCACAATGCTTTCCAAAGCCTCTAACTTGTTGGGCATCAAAATGCATTACAGTCTGTGACAGGGTTAAGTTCATGCTTCTAAATCTCTCTTCTTATGCACAAGTCATAAGTCTGATGTTTAAAATCAAGTTTTGTATTTTTGGACTCATTTTAATGACCCTACTTTGGAATCATTTTTAGCTCCACTGGCCAAAGGCCATCGAGCTTTTGTCATGGCGTTGTGTGCGTGCTTGCCTATGTGTGTTAACTCTTTCTTTAAAAATCTTCTCCTCTCAAACCAGTGGGCCAATTTTGACCAAACTGGACTGGGTTTTCCGTTATACTTTAATAAACCGTCGGTGTTGTTATAACATCACGTAACTACGGCTTGAATCAAGCTGTAGTTACAAGATTTTGTAACAACACCTACGAAATACTATTGTTTGTCCGAAATTACATCACAGTTAACTGGATAAAATCATTCCCTATTTAGACAAACAATTATTTATATATCATATCCAAGTTTTAACGTAATGGTTTTCCCCCATCCTTATGTTTTCTTATCTGAAATATTACACAGAGATTTGCACTTAAGCCACGGATAATTATACCCCCCACTTACAAAGAAGAGGGGGGTATATTGGTTTCACCATGTCTGTCTGTCTGTCCGTCCGTTTGTAGACTTTTTTATACCCCCCACCTACGAAGTAGAGGGGGGTATATTGGTTTCACCATGTCTGTCTGTCTGTCCGTCCGTCCGTCTGTCCGTCCGTCCGTCCGTCCGTCCGTAGACTTTTTCGTTTCCGTGCTCTAAGTCATGAACCGGTTGGCCTAGGATCATGAAACTTTACACAGTTGTTGCCCATGACCCAAGGAGGTGCCCTATTGTTTTTGGGTCACCAAGGTCAAAGGTCAAGGTCACAATCGGACTTTGTTTAAAATCCGTTTCCGTGCTCTAAGTCAAGAACCGGTTGACCTAGGATCATGAAACTTTACACAGTTGTTGCCCTTGACCCAAGGAGGTGCCCTATTGTTTTTGGGTCACCAAGGTCAAAGGTCAAGGTCACAATCGGACTTTGTTTAAAATCCGTTTCTGTGCTCTAAGTCAAGAACCGGTTGACCTAGGATCATGAAACTTTACACAGTTGTTGCCCATGACCCAAGGAGGTGCCCTATTGTTTTTGGGTCACCAAGGTCAAAGGTCAAGGTCACAATCGGACTTTGTTTAAAATCCGTTTCCGTGCTCTATGTCAAGAACCAGTTGACCTAGGATCATGAAACTTTACACAGTTGTTGCCCATGACCCAAGAAGGTGCCCTATTGTTTTTGGGTCACCAAGGTCAAAGGTCAAGGTCACAATCGGACTTTGTTTAAAATCCGTTTCCGTGCTCTAAGTCAAGAACCGGTTGACCTAGGATCATGAAACTTTACACAGTTGTTGCCCATGACCCAAGGAGGTGCCCTATTGTTTTTGGGTCACCAAGGTCAAAGGTCAAGGTCACAATCGGACTTTGTTTAAAATCCGTTTCCGTGCTCTAAGTCAAGAACCGGTTGACCTAGGATCATGAAACTTTACACAGTTGTTGCCCATGACCCAAGGAGGTGCCCTATTGTTTTTGGGTCACCAAGGTCAAAGGTCAAGGTCACAATCAGACTTTGTTTAAAATCCGTTTCCGTACTCTAAGTCAAGAAACGGTTGACCTAGGATCATGAAACTTTACACAGTTGTTGCCCATGACCCAAGGAGGTGCCCTATTGTTTTTGGGTCAAGAAGGTCAAAGGTCAAGGTCACAATCGGACTTTGTTTAAAATCAGTTTCCGTACTCTTAGTCAAGAACCGGTTGATCTACAGCACTTTTTCAGTGACAAGGCGCTAGTGGGGGGTATTTGTCCGCTTTGCGACAGTTCTAGTTGTTTCCGTTCTCTAACTCGTGAACCGTTTGACCTAGGATCATGAAACTTTACACAGTTGTTGCCCATGACCCAAGGAGGTGCCCTATTGTTTTTGGGTCACGAAGGTCAAAGGTCAAGGTCACAATCAGACTTTGTTTAAAATCCGTTTCCGTGCTCTAAGTCAAGAACCGGTTGAACTAGGATCATGAAACTTTACACAGTTGTTTCCCATGACCCAAGGAGGCGCCCTATTGTTTTTGGGTCACAAAGGTCAAAGGTCAAGGTCACAATCACACTTTGTTTAAAGTCCATTTTCATGCTCTAAGTCAAGAACCGGTTGACCTATAGCACTTTTTCAGTGACAAGGCGCTAGTGGGGGTTATTTATCCGCTTTGCGACAGTTCTAGTTTTTTTTTTTACTATCGCTCTTGAAACCACTTTTATGGTGGGGTAAATTAAAAAAAAAAATCATTCTTATATTGTTTACTTTTATATTTCTTTAAAAGGCTGCAAAAGTGAATGTCTTAAAACCTATTCGTACTTAATTATGTATTTTTCTCCCTTTCGAAAACATTGTGAAAAATGAATATTGTATTCCACATTTCCCTAATTTTTTTCAACCAGAAAGGCCAAAGATGTGTTGATTTCCGTTCATTAGAAATTTTAGTCTATAACATCTTTGATTTTGGACCAGTCTAAAATTTTGCCGTTTGGTAATGGATTACCCTTAAAATGGTTCAAACAGTGGTTTATATTGTATCTATGGCACTTTGGTATCTTATTATCAATTTTATGATGGTTAACCCTTTCCCAAACAAGACATGGTTTTGATGTCTCTAATAGAAAAGTCTTGGGAAAACATCGAGACAAAAGAAGAACATGCTGAAGATTTGCATTTTCTCCTTATGTCTTATTATTTTCTGTGGTATATGCTAAGCAAATCCTATCTTTATTATCATCCATTTTGTCATCTGCAGTAAGTTTCAAACTGAGCAGTCTAAAATTTTGCTGTTTGGGAAATGGTTAAGCTTGAATATTGTGGGGCATGATTTGGTTTGGTGCTCATGTTTTTGGTATTGTGCATTTTTTACTGGTGGTGAACTCGGCCAAAGTGAGGGACGTTTTTCTCTACAACAAGGTATAGATATTTTGCGTTTAAATGTGAGTTTAAAGATTTTACAATGAATTTGTTATGAAAATAGACTGGGTTTACCGTTATGTATTGGCAAACTGTCGGTGTTATTATAAAATATTGTAGCTACAGCTTTATCGAAGCTGTCGTTACGAGATTTTATAACAACACCGACGGAATACATTGTTCCCAAAAAAACGTCCTTCGCTTTAGCCGAGTTCACCACCAGTGTTTTTGCTAACAGAGGAATTTGTAAGTCAGAAAATAGTGGTAAGTCAAATATAGGAATGTTTTTAAAATGATAAAGAAAAGCATTTTTGGCTAAAATTGTTAAAAAATAGTTTTTAAGCTCTATTGCTTACTTTTTACATGTACATGTACTTGCTTGATAATAGCATATTTGTTAATTAACCAGAAACTTTTTGTAAGCTTATTGTGAATGTGTCTATGTTAATAACAGGCAAAGCCTATAATTCAAACAGGTATAGTTAGAATTGATGCCTTTGACTGAAACCCTGGCAGATTTTCTAAAGCTGTTTGAGACAATTAGATTAATTCAGATAAATTATTAACACGGTGGGGATTGTGCATGATGGGATGGATAACGACTACCGACAATAGGGAACGATTTTATCAAGTAAACCGTGACGTAATTTCGGACAAATAAATAGTATTTCGTTGGTGTTGTTATAAAATTTCGTAACTACGGCTTGAATCAAACCGTAGTTACGAGATGTTATAACAACACTGACGGTTTATCAAAACATAACGGTAAACTCAGTCTATTTTTGCACAAAATTTGATGCCAACTTGCCTCGCTTCAGGTAAGATATTTTGCAATTACTCTGTTATTTCTGTATCAATTTTCAAGCGGTTTGCTGCATGTACCTCGCCTTATCAAGCTCTTTCATCGGATGTATGACATATTAGATAACTCATGATACTTTTTCCAAAATATTGTACCAACCGACCAGAAAGCGAAATGGTAACGACTACGGCCAAATTATCCACGCTTCAGGTAAGAATTTGTGCAATAACTTTCTTATTTCTGCGTCAATTTTCATGCGGTTTGTTGCATGTACTCCGTCTTACTGAGCCCTTTCCTCAGATGTATTACTTATCGGGAAACTCCTTGTACTTTTCTCAAAAATCGATCCCAACCGACTAGAAAAAGGGCCTGAATTTTTTGTCGTTTTTCTGGTTGGTTGGGATCAATTTTTGGACAAAGTACAAAGATTCTACAAACAAGTCATATATCCGAGGAAAGAGCTCACTAATGCGGGGTACATGCAACAAACGGCTTGAAAATTTGAGCAGAAATAAGAAAATTATTGCACAATTTCTTACCTGAAGCGAGGCAAAATTTGTCCGTATACTCCATATTCGTTATCCATCCCATCATGCACAATCCCCACCGTGTATTAATGTTACTGTAATTTGCTGCCTTAGAATTAACCCTTTCTCAAACGACAAAATTTTAGGGTGCTCAATTTTGAAAGCTGCTGCAGAAGACAAAATTAAGATTGAAAACCATTAGATTTGTGTAAAATATAGCATAGAAAATATTGAGGCAAAAGGCGATACTGCTGGTTATCAGCAGTTTCTTCTTTTGTCTCATGTTTTTCCTAGCCATTTCTATTAGGGACGTCAAAACCAGGCCCCGGTTTCTCGAAAAAACTTAAGTATCTTCTCATGCTCAAATCTGAGCATCGTGCTCAAATCGCACGAAATCCACATGAACTTCAATTGAATACCAATCAACGTTGATTGGTATTGAATAGAAGTTGAGCATGAACTCATGAGAATATACTTAAGTTTTTTCGAGAAACCGGGGCCAGGTCTTGTTTGGGAAAGCGTTAAAAGAAGGCTGTCAGTGTGTACTCTATATATTTTGAAAGATGTTGGTACAATGTATTACAAATGACAACTTATATTATAAGAACAAAAACTTTCACATGCATTTACTCTAGAAAAATAGTTTAGGATTGCAAAAAGTCAGAGCCCTTTCCTTGTCAATTTATTATGCAGACCCTTACAATTTATCTTTTATAAAATCTTCAAATTCAATTTTTCAGAAAAAGACATTGAATTCACAATAGATGAAGCAATTCCATCAAACAATGAAGGCCAGGAACAAGAATTGACTGAAGAGGAGAAAAAGAAAATTGCTCAGGGTTGGTATATTTTGTTTGATCCTTTCCCAAACAATATGATACACCAACTCTTCTTTTGGGCTAATTTATTTAACCCTTTCCCAAACGGCAAAATTTTAGCGTGATCCACTTCAAAAGCTGCTGCAGATGACAAAATGAATGCTAATCAAGGTTGAATTTAGGTACAGTATAGGTAAGAAAATATTGAGACAAAAGGAGAAACTGCTGGTTATCAGCAGTTTCTTTTGTTTCAACATTTTCCCAAGCCTTTTCTATCAGGGACGTCATGACCCGGTCTTGTGTGGGAAAGGGTTAAACTTTTACCAAAGAAGTCAAGGCTTTGACATCTCTGATAGAAAATGCTTGATAATCAGCATTTTTATAATCAATGAATGTTTTATTACACTCCTGTCATCTTCTGTAGTGTAAAAGATACTTGTCCAGAGCATCTCTGAAAGTAAAGTAGCTTTGATCATGAAACTTTATGGGTAGATAGATCTCGCCAAGGAGAAGTGTATTGAACAAGGAACATAACTCTTCCTTGCTTATTTTGCCCTTTGTTTTTGACAAAAATGCTTATCTGGACAAATACATGTATAACTATGGGGTATTTCATCACCTTTAGTGATAGATTTCTAGTTTATTTTTGTTTCAATATTTTCTGTGTTATATTTTACATTAACCCATTACCACACAGTGACTCCTTTTGACTCCCCACAGGATTAATGGCTTTGAAAAACATTGTGGAAAATGAAGAAATTGCTTGTGAAAATTTTGTACATTTCCCACCATAATTTCTACCTGAAAGTCTGCAATACCTTTGTCAAGTCTCATCCTATGGATGCCCCCCCCCCACACACACACACAAATTACATACTTTTGTGACATGCAACTTTGGAATTTTCCACAATGTTTGCTACCCAGAAAAAAAAAACAAAAAATATAGTTCCATTCACTTTAAATTGTCGACTGCATCACCTTTGAATTTAGACAAGTCTAAAATTTTGGTATCTGGTAATGGCTTTTCTTTTGTGTAATAACTTTTCATTTATATTTTATTATAGCCCAGCAGTATTTCGAACAGGGAGAAAAACTTGTAAATAATTCTTACAAGAAAGATTATTTGCAGTAAGTATGATCCATTTTTAGCTCGACTTTTCGAAGAAAATGAGAGCTTATTCTGTCACCCGGGCGTCGACGTTGGCGTTGGTGTTGCAGCAAAGGTTAAAGTTTTTTCAAACATCAATAACTTCCATACTATCAAAGGGATTCAACCCAAACTTGAAATACTTATTCACCATCACACCCTCTACCTTACTATTAGGGCCCATGACCCTTGGACCACTCTATTTGGAGTTATGCCCCCTTTATACTAAGCAACTTAGAAAGTCAAGCGCGCTGTCTTCGGACAGCTCTTGTTATAATTCAGCAGTATTTCAATAGGGAATGATTTTATCGAGTAAACAGTGACATAAGTTTGGACAAACAAATAGTATTTCGTGGGTGTTATTATAAAACCCGGTAACTACGGCTCAATTCAAGCCATAGTTACGAGATTTTATAACACTGACAAAACATAACGTTAAACCAATTCTATTTTTAGCACAAAATTCATTGCCATTGATTAAATGATGTTTAACCCTTTCCCAAACAGGACCTGATTTTGAGGTTGCAAATAGAAAAGACATGGGAAAACATTGAGGCAAAAGAAGAATGCTGATGATCAGCATTTTCTCCTTTTGCCTCAATATTTTCTGTGCTGCTTTGAACACAAATGTGTGTCATTAATGTTGCTGTCTTCATCAGCTCTCAAGTGAAGTTGGATGATAGTTGCCCAAGCCTTTTCTTTCAGGACGTCAAAACCAGGTCTTATAAAGTTGTTTGGGAAATGGTTAATATATCTTTTATGCATAGCGTCTGCCCACATTCTCTGCTTCAAACCAAATTCAAATCGGTCAAGTATTTACAAAATTATTGAAGATTCTCTGAAAATATTGTATCACGTGATTATCCACCGTGATTAGACAGATTAGTTATAACTAAAGATCTTATTCTGGGCCTGATTTTTGAGAGTTTGTTGTGTCACAGTCTTGCGTCACTTTGGCAGTGGCTGTGAGCAGTATTTCGGAACAGGGAGAATATCATGTAAATAATTGTTACAAGAGAGGTTATTTGCGGTAAGTTTCCATTCTCAACCTATCATGCCCATTACCACACAATGACTCTTTTTGACTCCCTACTAGATGGCTTCTGAAAACTTTGTCGAAAATGAAGAAATTGCATTTGACAAGTATTTCTTAATTTCCCACTATGTTTTTTACCCAGAAAGACCAAAAAAAAAAATTTATTCGTTTGATTATTCTCGTCTACAACATCTTTTAATTTGGATCAGTTTATCTTTTTGCCGTTTGGGAATGGGTTAAAATGAGCTCTCCGCCTGTCCATAAAACCAATTTATCCGCAGTGTATCCAGGATTTCTATGAATGGGATTCGAACATACAAATAGGAGGTGGTTGTTTTCTTAACTCTTTCGCTGCCAATGTCGCCAAAAAGCGACTTCTAAGGAGACTGCCAATGTCGCCTTTTGGCGACTTCAAAACAATAGCTTAATTAGGTCATTCAAGGTCAAGGTCAGGGTCATCTGATCAAACTGCCTGATAAAAAGTATGCTATTCAACAAAATAGTTTATTTGCAATCACTCTTGAGGGTTTCAGCTTCACATTCATCAAATAATGATCTTTACTATATTATAAACTGATAAGCCCTGTTATGAAGTTTAAATATAATTGGCACTGGAAATAGCACAATTCCAGAAAATTTGGCAGCGAAAGAGTTAATATCACATTATTTCGACTGAATTCCTTTATGAAAATAAAATAATCAGGCATCAGAGGGAGTTCGTTTGAACCAAATTCCGCACCCCTTTTGGATCCGCCATTGTTTATGTATGGGAAGGGGATACGACTATAATACAGAGGTCAAAGAGATATCACATTTATAACCTCTTCCCATACAGCAAATAGGGAACGATTTTATCCAGCTTGCCATGACCTAATTTCGGGCAAACAATAGTATTTAGTGGGTGTTGTTATAAAATCTCGCAACTATGGCTTGATTCAAGCCGTAGTTACGAGATTTTATAACAACACCTACGCTTTATCAAACGTAACGGTAAACTTAGTCTAAATTTTTAGCACAAAATTCATTGCCAATGAAGACCTGTCCAGTTTGAAAAGAGTTACAGACAACAAAATATTATAATAGATCTATGTCAAATGCGGTAAATATAGATCTAAATGCTATAGCACAGAAAATTTAGAGGGAAAAGGAGACTGATTTTCCCAAAATATCTCTACCATAGAGTCATCTTCGCAAGCCAAGGGTGACATCCACGACGTAACGTCGTTTCTGTATTCACCCTTGGCGTATTTAGTCCGATTTTCTTGGTCACCTGGAAAGCGTTTTCATTGGTTCCAGCGAGGTCTCGCTGGAACCAATCAGATTGTCGACTGATACATTTGTCACTAGTAACCAAATCATGACAACGGGCGGGAAAAAGCATTGCATTTGCTACTCAAAAACGCGAAGATGAGCGATTTTTCCTAAGAATTTCACTGCAATAGACAGAAATTTCCTTACTTTAATCGACGAATTATTATACTTTCGACAATTCGACCAAAAAAGCAGCTAACTTTTACATAATCCGCATGACGTATGACGCGAAACGCGAAACGCGCGTTAATGACGTCATCAATAATGGACGTAAACAACCAGCAGAACAACCGCTAGACGGCGCTTCGCGATTTCAAGAAAATTGGACTAAATCCGCCAAGGGTGAATACAAACGTAGGTGGGTTCAACCTTGGCTAGCGAAGATGCCATAGAGTTGACAAAGTTAGGTTTTGTTTGGGAAAGGTTCAAATAATCTTATAGATTCTAGATCTACTAAGGTAGAAAAATATATTTCTAGTTCAGAAAATCATTATTTTTTAGAGGGAAAATTTTTGACCAAAATCAATTCACATAGACTAACTAGGTGATACTTTTCACATGTTCCAGATGGTCCCTTTTAGTCTGACATGTCACATTTCATAATTTGACTCGGCAAAGCTTTGTCAATCTGCCCTTTTCCAAACCACAAACATTTGGAAGTTCCTTCAGATTACCAAATGAAATGATTTGTGTACAATTTAGTGTTGTAAATATTGACATGATTGAGGCAAAATGTGAAAAGGTGTGATTGTTTGGGAAAGGGTTATCCATAAAGCAGAAGCGCATTATAAAGGTTCACCCATGCAGCATATTTTCGGGCATGTTATGCATTTGATGTGGATGCTGAGTAGTTTGTAACTTTCCCATTTAAACCATGTTCTCAAAACTTGAGTTTGTGCAGAAAAAGAGCCAGTTAGTGTGTAAGGTGGGGGGGGGGGATTTTAAGAAAATATGCAAACAGTAAAGATGTTTTTGATAATTGGCCAATAAAATGAAGTATGTTGTAATGTCATGAATTAATTTGTATTTAAAAATCTTAATTCGGTAGGTTTCTAGTGGAAATAAAAAGAAATCATAGCTATTAGTATGAAAATACAAAAGTGGAAGAATTACCTCCCTTTAAAATATTTAAATTAGTGTAGATGAATGACAAACTGAACTATAGAAATACATATTCTATCCGAAATGGTTCATAGTAAAGAAAGCTTTGGAAAACATTTGAACGTGTGGAAGCAGTTGTGAACTCTCTGCTGTTCAAAGAAAGACCAGAATTTGTTAGGCTTCATCTTTGGATGAAGTGTACCTATAATATAATCTGAAATCCAACAAACAGGTCTTTATGCATTGAAGTATGACTACGTGGTAGACATCATTTTCAAGTTTAAAATAAAGTTTTACAGTTATATGGCTTTCTGGGTAGCAATTATTGTGAAAATGGAAGAAACGGTCACATTGACTATTTTTTTCCACTATCTTTTTCAAAGTCTTTATGATTATCTTGCAAGGTGTCAATGTATAGAAATGGGTAAACCCTTTCCCAAATGACAAAAATTTCGACTGTTCCAATTTGAAAGCTGCTGCAGACGACAAAATGGATGTTGAGAAAGAATGGATTTGTGCAAATTATAAGACAGAAAATATTGAGGCAAAAGGAGAAACTGCTGGTAATCAGCAGTTTCTTCTTTTGTTTCAATGTTTTCCCAATCTGTTTCTGTTAGGGACGTCAAAACCAGGTCTTGTTTGGGAAAGGGTTAAAGGTGATAAAGTTTGACAACTTTTATAATCTTCAGAATTTTTTGCGCCTGATTAAGATATCATTAATTTTGTGTGCACTATACTCTGCATGCGTTTTTGTAAGGCATGGCCGAGCCTAGTAAATGATTCATTGCATGTTAGATCCTGACCAATCTGGTCAGTGTTCTCCCCAGCCCAATAAGCTGTATCGGCCCCACTACAGCATCATGTAAATCAGTGTTATGCCCCTACAGCTTCATTATTACCCTTGCAGCTTAATATCTTCAAAAGGTCACCAAATAGAAACATTTAGAGGTATTTCATGTCCAAAACCTTTAAATAAAGCATTGTTAAAAATCTAAATGTAATAATTCTGTGAAAAAAAAACATGGGAAAAGAAGAAATTGCTCAAATTGAGCAATTTCTTCTTTTCCCATTATGTTTTTATTCACAATTATTTTCATGAACACAATGCATTTCAAGGTTTACCAATACTTAAAATTTGCCACTACGGCTTCAAATTATTCTGCGGAGAACCCAGCTGATTATAATCTGATGTTAACTTTTCAGTAACATCTTAGACCCACCCATTAGGGGTCATCATTCTGTGACCTTTCTTCGCACCAATCAAATTTTAGGTCCGTAAAAATAAAAACAATTGAGGCATGCACACCACACTTCTGTTTCTAACTTTCTAACAACTGCAAAAGAAGCGATCCAATATGGCAGCCTCAATAGTACAGTGGTTAGCACGCTCAGCTTGTAACACTGAGGACTCTAGTTTGAGTCCTACTTGGGGAGGTGTGTCTTTGGGCAAGACATTTTTAAAATTGTCAAATAATTATGTTCATGCATGTGGCGCATGTTTTTCTCCTTCATTAATCAAAGTATCGCAAAGTAAACTTGTCAAATGAGTTCTTGGCGAAGCCACATCCTGAAAAGGAAAAAGAAACACAGTTTAATACACAAATATTGAGACATCTCTTTCCTAAACATTTTCTATAGGAACAACAAAACCAGGGGCCTGTATTATCAACGATCTTACAACCAAATTTTTGTGTAATCTGTGTAACAAAATATCTGATTGCATAAGAAATTAGATTGGGCCAATCAGGTTTCTTGTTACAAGTAATTACACAAAAAATAAACATAATTATGATCGTTGATAATACGGGCCCCAGGTCTTTGTGATTGGTAGGGTGGTCCTAAATGATACAAAAAATTAAAAGGTAGCAATACTTTCTTCTTTTAGCACAATGTTTTCCCAAGATTTTCTCTACAAAGGACTTCAGAACCAGTTTATTTTGTAAAGGATAAATGGCACTAGTTGGTGGAATATTTGTCCATCTAGTTACAGTTCTAATGGGTTGACGCCATTTCCAGGCACAAAATTTTAGCCTGGTCCAAATTCAAAGTTGTTGCAGACAAAAGTTTCAAGTGACTGAAAATTTTCACTTTTTCTGCATGGTAAACATTGTGGGAAATGAAGAAATTGCTTGTCACTAGTAAGTTCTTCATTTTCTAAAGCCATTATTGTGTGGGGTGTTAATAGTTGCACTGTGTGGTAATGGTCTAAAACCTTTTTATCCAGGGCCTATGAATTCTTCAAGCTGGTGGCTGATTTAGGACACATGGAGGCACAAGAGTACCTCGGGTTTGGTCATTTATTGGGAGATTATATAATATTAGATCCTGGGTAAGCCATCAAAATATTAACACATCTCAATTAAAAATTTGTCTAATAACTAGTTTTAACATTTTTATCCAGGGCCTATGAATTCTTTAAGCTGGCGGCTGATTTAGGACACATGAAAGCACAAGAGTACCTTGGGTTTGATCATTTATTGGGAGATTATATAAGGTTAGATCCCCAGAAAGCCATCAAAACTTGTCTTATAATTAATTATAACTTTTTCATCCAGGGCCTATGAATTCTTCAAGCTTGCTGCAGATTTAGGACATATGAAGGCACAAGAATACCTCGGGTTTGGTCATTTATTGGGAGATTATATAAGGTTAGATCCTGGGAAAGCCATCAAAATATTCACAGAACTCGGTGAGAGAGGCAGTCCCAGGGGCCAACTGGTAAGTGTTTTGCATCTCTTCTGTCTTTTTAGGACATTTAAAAATCACATTGCTGGCATTAAGAAATTCATCTTAAATAAACTTCCCCCGCAATATTAAGCCTTTCCCAAACAACAAAACTATAGGGTGATCCACTTCAAAAACTGCCACAAATGACAAAATGGATGTAAGGATGATATGAAAAATATGGCACAGAAAATATTGAGACAAAAGGAGAAACTGCTGGTTATCAGCAGTTTCTTCTTTTGTCTCAATGTTTTCCAAAGCCTTTTCTGTTAAGGACGTCAAAACAAGGTCTTGTTTGGGAGAGGGTTGAATAAACTTCCCCTGCAATATTAACCAGGAAAAGTATTTTCCTGGGCTGGGGATCAAAGCCTTGCAAATACAGCTTGAAACTAATGTTATGTCCAGATTATACATGAACAGGTATGATGTAACAATTTTTGAAAAGAAATCTCATTACAAGAATTCTTTTAAATGATAGTTCTTATAAATCTATTTGAATTCAGAAAAAGTACTAAAATATAAAACATGGCAGATTTGGTGCATCTTCTTCTCTCCTCAATTTATGCCTAGGATCATGAAACTAGGATCATGAAACTTTACACAGTTGTTGTCCTTGACCCAAGAAAGTGCTTACAGTTTTTTGGTGACAAAGACAATCTTCTTCTCTTCTCAATTTTTGCCATGCTATAATGTTAAAATTGTATATATGGATTACTTTTATTTTGCAGTTTGCAATTCCATTGAATATAATGTGTCACAAAATTTTGTTTTCTGGGAAAGGCTTATGTAGTCAACCCCTAATGAGATTCATGCAATGTCTGAATAATTTGAGCATTGTCCTAAACATTTGGTGGTTTATAATCACCACCCAATATTTACGATATGGCCTGAATTGCTACTGATGTTGTACCAAAAATTCCGACAGTGTGAATCTCAATGGGCTGGATTACTGGACTACGTTAAGATAAACTATTTGTTCTATTTTGTTTTCAGGGTCTAGGGTTTTGTTATGGATCAGGTCTGGCAGTCAATTCCAGTCAAGCAAAGGTATGTTTTCAGTACTGGTATAGTTGCAACATAGAGGGCAGAACTATATGCTTTTAAAACTATTTCCAAACAGCGATGCCTTTCGGTGCCTCTCATAGAGAAAGCTTGGGAAAACATTGAGGTAAAAAAAGAAAATGCTGATGACCAGCATTTTCTCTTTTGGCCTCACTATTTTCTAAAATTCTTTTTATACCAATTATTTTGTTGTCTGCAGCTCTTCAATTAAAATTGAACTGGTCCAATAATTTTCTTACTGGTAATGGGTACTAACTACTTATGAGCAGAGATGATAATTATTCCTTATTAATTCTTAATTATTAATCAGAGTTATACTGATGTATACATGTATTCTGTTTTCATAACATATGTGACCCGTCACGCTAAAAGGGACCTTATGGGTGTTGTGAAAAATATCGACCCTAGTCATTCTGCACAGTCTGCGCAGCCAGACTAGGGCTGATGTTTTTCACTTTTATGAGTCTGTAATGTTTCTTTTATACTATATGTTCTTTTTTAGCTCGACTTTTCGAAGAAAATGAGAGCTTATACTGTCACCCAGGCGTTGGCGTCGGCGTTGGCGTTGCAACCAAGGTTAAAGTTTTTTCAAACATCAATAACTTCCATACTATCAAAGGGATTCAACCCAAACTTGGAATACTTATTCACCACCACACCCTCTACCTTACTAATAGGGCCCATGACCCTGGGACCACTCTATTTGGAGTTATGCCCCCTTTATACTAAGCAACTTAGAAAGTCGAGCACGCTGTCTTCGGACAGCTCTTGTTCACATACGGGATCTGGTTGACCTGAGCCAGGTCTGATCAGTTTGTCAAACTTTGGGGTTTTTTACTTCTGATAAGGTCCCTTTTAGTGTGACGGGTCACATATGCAAAAATACAAAAAAATGCATAACTATGAGAATGTAATAGAACAATTTATCAGTTGTTTATTGTCGCTTTTATTTTTACCCCAAAACCTTGTAACTATAGCTTGCTTAAAGCTGTTGTTAGGAGGTACTTAAAGAAAAGCGACAATTTATTGGATATGAACAGTTGATAATTTCGTGCCCGTTAATCTATCGTTCCCTCTGAAATCTGTTGTTTGTTCAGTAACTGTTGTATTTACATATTTTTACACATACCAATACTTTTTAGCTCGACTTTTCGAAGAAAATGAGAGCTTATACTGTCACCCGGGCGTTGGCGTTGCAACCAAGGTTAAAGTTTTTTCAAACATCAATAACTTCCATACTATCAAAGGGATTCAACCCAAACTTGGAATACTTATTCACCATCACACCCTCTACCTTACTATCAGGGCCCATGACCCTGGGACCACTCTATTTGGAGTTATGCCCCCTTTATACTAAGCAACTTAGAAAGTCGAGCGCGCTGTCTTCGGACAGCTCTTGTTCACTCTGTAAGAAATAAATCATTTAAAAAACATTGTGGTAAATGAATTTCCGCCAAAAAGTTTTCTGTCAAAAATGACCATAAATTTAGAATCTCATTCACTTGAAATAGTTGTCTGCAACATTTTTGAATTTCGACCAAAATTTTGCTGTCTGGTAGTGAGCTAACAAGGCCTCTCATCAAAAGACAATATCATCACAGTATTTACTCCACAGTCTGTTTCGAGTAAAATATTACGAGCTCAACAAGTTTGTACCATCTAACCCATTACCACACAGTGATGCCTTTTGATGCCCAACAAGATAAAACCTTTTAAAAACATTGTGGAAAATGAAGAAATTGCTCGTAATGAGCAATTTCTTCATTTTCCTCAATGTTTTCTATTCCAAAATGGAAAGATTTTTAAAATTGCATCAGCTTGAAATTGTTTTCTGCAACACCTATCAAATTGGAGCAGTCCAAAATTTTGCTGTCTGGTGATGGGCTAATATGATTACCTTATGGAATTTTCATTTCAGGCTTTGATATACTTTACTTTCGCTGCACTAGGGGGAGATCCTTTTGGACAGATGGTCTTGGTGAGCATTACCCTTAGTTATACCCCCCAAATTCAATTTGGGGGGTATATAGGAGTCAGCTTGTCCGTTGGTCTGTCTGTCTGTCTGTCGGTCTGTCTGTCTGTTGGTCCGTCTGTTGGTTTTTTGTCCGCTCTATTTCTCCTAAACCACAAGTCCAATTTTATTCAAACCTCACATGTAAGCTCAATACCAAGTTGAGATGTGCATATTACATTTTGGTCACGGTCCAATGATTTTTCACGGAGTTATGGCCCTTGAGTGAAATTTCTTGTCCGCTCAATATCTCGGTAACTAATGGATGGATTTCAAAAAAACTTTACAGGTATGCTTACTAGCTCTCAAATATGTGCATATTAAATTTTGGTTTTGGTTCAGTGATTTTTGTTTGAGTTACGGCCCTTTGTTGAAAATTGGCATTTTGCGCAACATAACTATGTGTTGATTGGTTTGTTGATTTTTTTGTCCGCTCTATTTCTCCTAAACCACAGGTCCAATTTTATTCAAACCTCACATGTGAGCTTAATACCAAGTGGAGATGTGCATATTACATTTTGGTCACGGTCCGATGATTTTTCACGGAGTTATGGCCCTTGAGTGAAATTTCTTGTCCGCTCAATAACTTGGTAACTAATGGATGGATTTCAAAAAAACTTTACAGGTATGCTTACTAGCTCTCAAATATGTGCATATTAAATTTTGGTTATGGTTCAGTGATTTTTGTTTGAGTTACGGCCCTTTGTTGAAAATTTGCATTTTGCGCAACATAACCATGTGTTGATTGGTTTGTTGATTTTTTTGTCCGCTCTATTTCTCCTAAACCACAGGTCCAATTTTATTCAAACCTCACATGTGAGCTTAATACCAAGTGGAGATGTGCATATTACATTTTGGTCACGGTCCGATGATTTTTCACGGAGTTATGGCCCTTGAGTGAAATTTCTTGTCTGCTCAATATCTTGGTAACTAATGGATGGATTTCAAAAAAACTTTACAGGTATGCTTACTAGCTCTCAAATATGTGCATATCAAATTTTGGTTATGGTTCAGTGATTTTTGTATGAGTTACGGCCCTTTGTTGAAAATTTGCATTTTGCGCAACATATCCATGTGTTGATTGGTTTGTTGATTTTTATACCCCCCAAATTCAATTTGGGGGGTATATAGGAGTCAGCTTGTCCGTTGGTCTGTCTGTCTGTCTGTCTGTTGGTCCGTCTGTTGGTTTTTTGTCCGCTCTATTTCTCCTAAACTGCTGGTCCAATTTAATTTAAACTTCACATGTGAACTCATTACCAAGTGGAGATGTGCATATTAAATTTTTGTCACGGTCCATTGATTTTTGACGGAGTTATGGCCCTTGAGTGAATTTTCTTGTCCGCTCAATTTCTCGGAAACTAATGGACATATTTCAAAAAGAATTTACAGTTATGCTTACTGGCTCTCAAATATGTGCATATCAAATTCTGGTGATGTTTCATTGATTTTTTAATGAGTTATGGCCCTTTTCTGAAAATTGCCATTTTACGCGAAATCAACGTGTGTTAATCGGGTTTTCAATTTTTTTGTCCGCTCCATTTCTCATAAACTACAGGACCGATTTTGTTCAAACTTCACATGTGAACTCATTACCAAGTGGAAATGTGCATATCATATTTTGGTCATGGTCCATTGATTTTTGACTGAGTTATGGCCCTTGAGTGAATTTTCTTGTCCGCTCAATTTCTTGAAAATCAATGAACGGATTCCAAAAAAAAACTTTACAGATTTGCTTAGTAGCTCTCAAATATGTGCATATTAAATTCTGGTGATGTTTCATTGATTTTTTTAATGAGTTATGGCCCTTTGCTGAAAATTGCCATTTAACGCAAAATCAAGGTGTGTTGATCGGTTTTTCATTTTTTTGTCCACTCTATTTCTCATAAACTACTAAACCAATTTTGTTCAAACATCACACGAGAACTTATTACTAAGTTGAGATGTGCATACTAAATTTTCGTTACGGTCCATTGATTTTTAAGAGAGTTACGGCCCTTGAGTGAATTTTCTTGTCCGCTCAATTTCTCGGAAGCTGATAAACAGATTTCAAAAAGAATTTACAGTTATGCTTACTGGCTCTCAAATATGTGCATATCAAATTCTGGTGATGTTTCATTGATTTTTTAATGAGTTATGGCCCTTTGCTGAAAATTGCCATTTTACGCGAAATCAACGTGTGTTAATCAGTTTTTATTATACGCCGCCGGAGGCGGACGTATATTGGCGTCATCTTCTCCGTCTGTCCGTACGTACGTACGTACGTACGTCCGTCCACTTTTCTTGTCAACGCAACTCCTCCTAAGTTTCTGGCTGGATCTTCTTGAAACTTGGTCAATGTTATCACCTCAATTGGTAGATGTGCATGAAGGAAGGATTTTATGGTTCATTGATTTTTGCCTGAGTTATGCCCCCTTAAAACTTAGTCTCTGGAGCGGCGTATATTGTGACCATGGCACTCTTGTTCAAATTTTTGTCCGCACTATTTCTCATAAACTACAGGACCAATTTTGTTCAAACTTCACATGTGAACTCATTACCAAGTGGAAATGTGCATATTATATTTTGGTTATGGTCCATTGATTTTTGACTGAGTTATGGCCCTTAAGTGAATTTATTTGTCCGCTCGATTTCTTGAAAATCAATGAACGGATTCCAAAAAAAACTTTACAGATTTGCTTAGTAGCTCTCAAATATGTGCATATTAAATTCTGGTGATGTTTCATTGATTTTTGAATGAGTTATGGCCCTTTGCTGAAAATTGCCATTTAATGCAAAATCAAGGTGTGTTGATCGGTTTTTCAATTTTTTGTCCACTCTATTTTGTCATAAACTACTGGACCAATTTTGTTCAAACATCACATGAGAACTTATTACTAAGTTGAGATATGCATACTAAATTTTCGTTACGGTCCATTGATTTTTGACGGAGTTACGACCCTTGAGTGAATTTTCTTGTCCGCTCAATTTCTCGGTAACTAATGGATGGATATCATAAAAACTTTACAAGTATGCTTACTGGCTCTCATATATGTGCATATTAAATTTTGGTCATGGTTCATTGATTTTTGACTGAATTTTGGTCCTATTTTGAAAATAAGCAATGTTTACAACATTACCATGTGTTGGTCAGTCTGTTTTTTTGTTTGCTCTTTTTCTCACTTGATCATTTCACAGTTCATAGGAAATGTACATCTCAAAATGCACAAACACAGCGCTTTTGGGGGGTATGATCACTTTCAGTGATATTCTAGTTTTGAATAAAATAATGGGGACATCCCAGTTGGTCTAATCCCATTTGGTCTAAAATTCAAGTTTCCCATTTCGTCTAAAACTCTAAATTAAAAATATCAATTAAGTTATTGAATTTAAAATTGAACTTTGTGTATATTATTTGTATATCGCACCTTTTTTTGACACTTACACCTTTTTGACTAAAATGCAAGTCTTCTTTTGATAAAACAAGGTCAGAAAAGGTATTAGACGAGATGGGAATTTTTCGTCTAATCCAAATTTTTTATACATGTATATTAGACGAAATGGAATTAGACCAACTGGGATGTAACAAAAATAATAAGTATTTCCCAAAAAGTGCCAGGTTCTGATTACCCCAGTAGAGTTGTCTTTGCAAAACTTTGTAACATTCTGAATTTGTTTTAGATTATTCAATGTTTACTCACCTTGAAATTAGACAAAACATGAGATATTGATGTTTTAGCAAGGTTAATGCATTACCTCACAGTGACACCATTTGATGCCCTGCAAGATAAAGACTTTGACAAACATTGTGGAAAATGAAGAAAATGCTTGTGATAAGCAATTTCTTCATTTCCTCGAATGTTTTCTACCCCCTAAAGATAAAAAATATGAAATGAGTCAATGGTATATTTCAGGGGTACCGATATTTGTCTGGTATTGGAGTAGAATCTAAATGTGAAACAGCTTTACAGTTCTATAGAAAAGTGGCTACAACAGGTATATATCATCGCTTTTATCAAAAACCTCATAACTACAGCTTATCTTAAGCTGTAGTTATGAAGTTTTTGATGAAGAGCAATGATATCAAACTGGTATTGTTCAGTGTTTTCCATAGCAAAGAAATCTGAATCATTCACACAACTTACAACCATATAAGCTCTCGATAAAATTGGAAATATGTGTGTGTATGGGTAGGGGGATAGGGGGCTGGGTCACAGCTGATGCAACTCTATTTAAACCAATTCAAACTCCAAATTTTCTTAAATAATGGAAAAGGATTTTTAACCGCAAAAATGTGTGCTAGCTTGAAGAAGGTAGTTATTTCAATCCCCGGCTGCTGCAGATATCCTTTCGGACAAAATTGTCTTCCACCAATGGTTGATAATTGTTTACCGGAGGCTTGATAAGGACGTTGTGTTAGAACTGGTATAAGAAATGACAGTTATTTATGGTTAGTTGCTCCAGCCCGCGTGATATGACCATACCAGTAAGCCACATTCAATCTTATTAAAAACCCTGTCACATGGTAATTTATTTTAATAATTCCAATATAATGACACTTTTTGATGCCCTACAAGATAAAAGCTTTGGAAAACATAGTGGAAAATGAAGAAATTGCTTCTAACAAAAGCAATTTCTTCATTTTCCACCATGTTTTCCATCCAGAAAGACCTAGAAATGTAATGTAAAATGTCATTCATTTGCAATTGTCATCTGCAACATCATTGAACTTTTATCAGTCTTAAATTTTGCTATCTGGAAATAGGTTAATGAAATTATTCCAAACTAATACATTACAAAGAGATTTGTTGTCAAAATTTACTTAATCAAATTTATAACAGTTGCAGAGCAGACGTCTTCAGGTAGTCCAGTTATACAGAGAATTAGACTACACGAACAGGCAGATAATAAAGAATCTGGGTCATCATTGAAGGATGCAGATTTACTACAATATTGTTATTATTTATTTATAATTTTTCTCAAGAAAAAAAAATGTAATTGCAAGATTTATGAAATGAAATTCTATAACAGTTGCAGAGCAGACATCTTCAGGTAGTCCTGTTATACAGAGAATTAGACTACATGAACAGGCAGATAATAAAGAATCAGGGTCATCATTGATGGATGCAGATTTACTACAATATTACGAATTTCTGGCAGATAAAGGGGATCTACAGGCTCAGGTAAAATAAACTAATGGAGAAGTTAACCCTTTCCCAAACAAGACCTGGTTTTGACGTCCCTAATAGAATTGGCTTGGGAAAACATTGAGACAAAAGAAGAAACTGCTGATAACCAGCAGTTTCTCCTTTTGCCTCAATGTTTTCTGTGCAATAATCTTCACAAATTATGTATTTAACATCATCTACTTTGTCGTCTGCAGCAACTTTCAAATTGGAACAGTCCAAAATTTTGTCGTTTGGTAATGGGTTAAATGTGAACTATTATACAAAGTTTTGAGTCATTAATTGTCCATAGATCTCTTTTAACCCTCTCCCAAACTGCAAAATTTAAGGGTGATCCAATTCAAATACTGCCACAAATGACAAAATGGAAGTTATTAACCCTTTCCCAAACAAGACCTGGTTTTGACGTCCCTATTAGAAAAGGATTGGGAAAACATTGAAACAAAAGAAGAAACTGCTGATAATCAGCAGTTTCTCCTTTTGTCTCAATATTTTCTGTGCCATATTTTACACAAATTCTATCTTTAATAACACCCATTTTGTCATTTGTGGGAGTTTTTGATGTGGATCACCCTAAAATTTTGTCGTTTGGGAAAGGGTTAAAGGTAGATTATGTGTAAAATATGGCAAAGAAAATATTGAGACAAAAGGAGAAACTGCTGGTTATCAGCAGTTTCTTCTTTTGTCTCAATGTTTTCCCAAGCCTTTTCTATTAGGGACGTCAAAACCAGGTCTTGTTTGGGAAAGGGTTAAGTAAAGCTTATCCATTCAACTTTATCTTTGGCATGATATTAGAGGGCTAGCAAATTCGCATTTGTAATGAAGTTTTGACCAACCAATACTTTAAGACTTTGTGGAAGTCATACATTTAATTGGAAGAAAAGTGAGATAGACTAATTGACTCATTGTATTTTCAATCGTAACATGGCTTAACTACTGTCTTAACCCTTTCCCAAACAAGACCGGATTTTGACGACTCTAATACAAAAGGCTTGGGAAAACATTGAAACAAAAGAAGAAACTGCTGATAACCAGCAGTTTCTCCTTTTGTCTCAATATTTTTTTTGCCATATTTCACACAAATTCTATCTCAAATAACTTCCATTTTGTCTTTTGTGGCAGTTTTTGAAGTGGATCACCGTAAAATTTAGCCGTTTGGGAAAGGGTTAAATTGGTATTTGAATTGGTCTATTTTCAATTGCTCTACTTATGATCTCTTGCACCGAACTAGGACAGGTGATAGCAGTTATAAGATATAATAAATCACTGCTTTTCAACAAAAACCTCATAACTGCAGCTTAAAGCAAGCTGCAGTTACAAGGTCTTTGTTAAAAAGCGACAAAACATGTATGTTGTTTCTTCTTTTTCTCTAGGTTGTTTTAGGCCAGTTATATTATCAGGGAGGGAGAGGTGTACCTATAAACCATGAGGTAAGATATCTTTCTATTAGACTTTGCCAATTTCATAAATAAACACTGGCTTTGACATCGCATGAAGGGACCTATGCTAGGTTGCCGGAGGATAAAATATGAGCCAGGATCTGGAAAAACGTCCCTTATAGCATTTGAGACAGCCAGGTTTCAAGACCAGGCTGTGTCTAGATGCAGTCTAGCCAGCATCAATGTTACTCTCAAGTGGTTGCTACAGACCATGTGGAAGCTATTGGAGAACAGCATGGTTCCTGGTCAGACTGCGTGTATACGCAGGCTGATCTGGAACCATGTTGTTCTCAAATGCTATAAGGGACGTTTTTCCAGATCCCGGCTCAATTTATATATTCAAGAAATATCGTATGGAATCTCCAACCTGCATAGCTAGATTATTTCTGTCCAAGGAAATTTCAAATGAAGTTCATTTAGTCTTTCTAAATCAAATCTGTATAAAATTAAATAATCCACCCTTTATATTCATAGTATCATTTATGGGATATTGGACCTTGAAAAGTAATTTAAAATAAATGGTATCAGCGTAAAATAATTCTTTCTTTTGGCCCTAGATAATGCAATGCACCACACAACAAATCAAACTCTGTCAGTCCCTATGTTGTTCTGATCCCTGAAATACCTAGCCCCTTTAACTCCTTCCCAAAAATCATAGACACTGACTGGTTTTATTTGAAAAAAAATTTGTAGGTAACAAAGTTATTTGTTTGGATTTGTTACGAAGATATCTTATTTTTCATACAATACTCTACAACGAAGAATTTTTTGAACTGTTAAAACCCATTCCCAAACAGTGACGCCTTTTGATGCCCTACAAGATAAAGGCTTTGGAAAATATTGCGGAAAATGAAGAAGTTGCTTTTGTATTTCCCACAGTGTTTTCTTTCCAGAAAGACCAAAAAAATGAAATTTTATTCACCTAAAATTGTCGTCTGCAACACATTTGAATTTGAACATTTGGACCGGTGTAAATTTTTGCCGTCTGGTAATTGGTCAAATGTGTGATGAATGTGAAACACTAATGCCCCCAGAAAGGCAAATGTTAAGTTTTTGGACTAACAGATAGATGGACAGACAGACAACAGAAATCTGTAAATATCAGTTTTGTTTATGTTTTTCCAGAGAGCACACCATTACTTTCTGATGGCAGCTGAGTCTGGAAATGCCAATGCTTTAGCTTTCCTTGGAAAGGTGGGTAATATGGTATCATACTTCTCAATTACACAAAGTGATCATGTATGGAGAAAAAAATGAAATATTTGAGCAAGGAACTGGAAAAAATGGCTTTCATAGTAGCATTGGAGACTACCATTATGATTCAAGATCAGTCTGTGCATAAGTGTAGCCTGATCACGGTCCATGTTGCTCTTTTGTAGGTGTGGAAGACCAAGAACTATTAGAGAACAAAATGATTTTTGGTCTGACTTTATGCATATCTGCAGGCCTATTTGGATCCATAGTAGTCTTAATCCATTCCCATAAATATATGCAATTAAAAACTGATTATTGCTCCTCAAAATAAGAGTTCATGTTCAAAAAAACTTGTTCAAAAAGGTGTGATCTTTTCTAGTATTGATTCATTTGAAAATATTAATATTTTTTGTTTGTTTGTAATTTTTCATGTAAAGTAGATATTTACATGTCTTGGTGTCCAAATTTTCAGATGCATTCAGAGGGTAGTCCCTATATCAAACAAGACAATCTTACGGCATATCAATACTTCAAGAAGGCTGCAGACAAGGTAAAACATTAGTATAATAACATAATAGCAGTGAATTTTGTGCTTAAAAAAGAGACTAGGTTTACTGTTAAGTATTGATAAGCTGTTGGTGTTGTTATAAAATTTCAGAACTATGGCTTGAATAAAGCTGTAGTTACGAGATTTTATAACAACACCTACAAAATACTATTTTTTTGTTTCAAATTAGGTCACGGTTTGCTTGATAAAATCTTTCCCTATTATTGCTAAACAATTATTATATCTGGATGAAAATGACTGATTGCTTTCTTGTTGTTCGGAGAGGCTAATCACTATTAGGGGGAGAAGCTACTGTGAATGGATCTGATGACCATTTTGATGTAGAGGCATTTTTATGCCTGAACTTCTCAAAGGTTTTTTGGATTGGAGATAAAACATGTATTCCCTATAAAATTCGCTGTATACTCGTTTGGGCATGCTTTTCCATATTAGTATTCTTTACTGTGTGTAAGAAGCTTGCTGTGTAGAAAAAGAACTCTTGGTTGGACTTGCTTAGATATTTGAGTATCTTAATTATTATATCTGGATTCTTTGTTTACTGGGTGGTGCTTAATCTATCCCACATGTAAACATTTGACTCATGTGTTCTTGGAGCCTGAGACTTTTCTTTCCATGAGCAAAATTTTAATTTTTCCACTTTTAAAGCTATAGCTAGCATGATGAAAGATTTAAGTGTCCTTTATAATTTATCCAGCTAGAACTAGTAATCAGGCAGTATGAATTGGGTGCATACTGTTGTATAAGTGTCCCTACGTCTGAAAGCCTGTCTGGCTGTCTGCACATCCATTCCCACAAAGTGAACCTTGTGATGCCTCACTAGATAAATGCTTAAGAAAACATTGTAGAATAAGAAGAAATTGCTTGTGAAAAGCAGGTTCATTTACCATAGTGTTTTCTGCACAGAAAGACTAAAACATTTAAAATGTCCTTCACTTGAAAATGCTGTCTGCATTATCTTTGAATTTGGACAAGCCTAAAATTATGCCACCTAGTAATGGGTTTACATGAATGCTTTGTGTTAATAGTAATAGAATGATATTATTCTTTGAAATCAAGAGGCTTCTAACCATTTGGTAAGCAGGTAAGTTTATGGGTATTGCATATTTTGTAACAAAAAATCATGATGAATTGTGAAGTTATTTAGAAAAAATATTTTATTTTCAAAAAAACATCATATTGTTTTTAAGATGTTGAAGGCATGACATATGATATCATTATTTGTTTTAGGGAAACCCCATTGGTCTCTGTGGATTAGGGACAATGCATTTTCATGGAAAAGGAGTAGATAAGGTATGGAAACATTTGAATTACGTTTAACAATTTAAGTTGATTATTTGGAAATTGTTCGTTGTGATTGAAGTAAATTCACTAGATTCATAATTATTTGGTCTTTCTACTGCTAATTTAAACTAAGTATACTTTTTTTTTTTTTATTAAGTACCGAATTTATATAGCGCTTTTATCATACGAAAGTACGTTCAAAAGCGCTTCTTTATACATGGTATGAGGAGTAAAACAAAATGTCTTTTAAATCTTCAAAGTTCTATTCATTTCATTTTGTGCTTGTTTGTGGTCCTTTGTCATAAATGACTTTGTTTAATGTATCTTTCCAGGATTATGTGAAAGCGTTGAAATATTTCACACAAAGTGCTGACCAAGGTTGGTCAGACGGACAGTTACAGCTTGGACTAATGCATTATAGTGAGTGGTTTGTAAACTTTTTCCAAACACTTTTATAGAATACTCAATTCAATATTTTAGCAAAAGTTGCCTTTTTCAAGAGTTTGAAAAAACTTAATTCCACTACATAATTATTTTATTACATAAATATTTTATTGTTTCAAAACAATACCTTTATTTTACATCATGATGAAATAGACTTGGGATAACATTGAGACAAAATAAGAAAATGCTGATGATCAGCATTTTCTTCTTTTGTCTCAATGTTTTCTGTGCTATATCATTCACCGAATCCACCTTAAGTAACATTCTTTATATCATCTGTAGCATGTCATCTGTAGCAGATTTCAAATGGATCACCCAAAAATTTGCGCTGTTGGGAAAGGGTAAGACTATGTCAAGAGAATTCAAATATACTATGAATATATGTTTGAAGAGTACTTTAAGATGAGTCAAAAGTGAATCTAGATTATAATCTAGTACAGCTCGCATTTTTTAGCTCACCTGAGCACGAAGTGCTCAAGGTGAGGTATTGTGATCGGTCTGTTGTCCGGCGTCTGTCTATCTGTCCATCTGTCTATCTGTCTATCTGTCTGTACGTCAACTTTTCACAAAAAAATCTTCTCCTCCTAAAGTACTTGACAGAATTCATTAATATTTCACACATATGATCTATGGGTCATGCTTTTTCAAAATACTTCAAAGAATTTGAATCGGGGCCATAATGGGGTCAAAAAGTAGGTCACTAGGTCAAATCTTCTTTCTGCTCTAGGGGCCACATTTATTGCTCAATCGTTGTGAAAACTTATCAGAATATTTGTCTTGATAATATTTAGGTCATGATAAAAAATAGGTCAAGCCAGGTCAAAAACTAGGTCACTAGGTCAAATATTGTAAAATCCATCTTTTTACACTGGAAGTGCCAATTTTGGTCCAAACTTTGTAGAAATTGTCATGAATGTTTATTTTGATGACATCAAGGTCAAGTCAAGAAGTGGGTCATGCTACGTCATTAATTAGGTCAAGAGGTCAAATCTTACAAAATCCTTTCTTTTGCTCTGGAAGTGCCAATTCTTGTCCAAACTTTGTCAAAATTGTCCTCAATGTTTATCTCGATTATATCTATGAAATGATGAAAAGTGGGTCATACAAGGTCAAAAACTAGGTCACAAGGTCAAATCTTTTAAAATCCTTCATTTTGTTGTGGACATGCCAGTTTTGGTCCCAACTTTCTCAAAATTGTCCTGAATGTTTATCTTGATGATATTTAGGTCATGTCAAGAAGTGGATCATGCCAGGTCATAAACTAGGTCATTGGGCCAAATCTTGTAAAATCCTCTCTTTTGCTCTAGAAGTGCCAATTTTGGTCCAAACTTTGTCAAAATTGTCCTAAATCTTTATCTTGATGATATCTTGATCATGATCAAAGGTGGGTCATGCAAGGTCAAAAACTAGGTCACAAGTATAATATTACAGAATCCTTCCTTTTGCTCTAGATATGCCAATTTAGTCCCAAAAACTCTGTCAAAACTATCCTAAATACTTATCTTGATATCTAGCTTATGTACAAAGTGTGGGTCATGTAAGGTCAAAAACTAGGTCATTGGGTCAAATCTTGGTTTTGATTTTAGAACGGAAATATATACTTAAACATTGTGAGAATTGTCCCTAATGTTTATCTTGAAGAAATCTTGGTCATTTTAAAAGTGGGTCATGTGAGGTCAGAAACTAGGTCAATAGGTCAAATCTTGTTTTTCCTGTAAGAACCAAAATATTTATGCAATCATTGTGAAAGTTCAGAATGTTTATCATGATGATATCTTGGTGATATGAATAGCAGGTCATTCGAGGTTAAAAACTAGGTCACTAGGTCAAATTTTGTTATTGCCCTGAGAACCAAAATATTTACTTTATCATTGCAAAAATTGTTCAGAATGTTTATCTTGATGATATCTTGGTGATGTGAAAAGTGGGTCATGCGAGGTCAAAAACTAGGTCACTAGGTCAAATCTTGTTGTTTGCTCTAGGAACCAAAATATTTACTTTATCGTTGTGAAAATTGTTCAGAATATTTATCTTGATGATATCTGGGTCATTTTGAAAGTGGGCCACGTGAGGTCAGAAACTAGGTCAATAGGTCAAATCTTGTTTTTCCTGTAAGAACCAAAATATTTATGCAATCATTGTGAAAGTTCAGAATGTTTATCATGATGATATCTTGGTGATATGAATAGCAGGTCATTCGAGGTTAAAAACTAGGTCACTAGGTCAAATTTTGTTTTTGCCCTGAGAACAAAAATATTTACTTTATCAGTGGGAAAATTGTTCAGAATGTTTATCTTGATGATATCTTGGTGATGTGAAAAGTGGGTCATGCGAGGTCTAAAACTAGGTCACTAGGTCAAATCTTGTTTTTGCTCTAGGAACCAAAATATTTACTTTATCGTTGCGAAAATTGTTGAGAATATTTATCTTAATGATATTTGGTCAATGTAAGAAGGGGGCCATGTGAGGTCAAAAACTAGGTTACAGGGTCAAATCTTGTTTCTGCATTTAGAACCATAATGATATCTGAATCTTTTTGAAAATTGTTCAGAATGTTTATTTTGACAATATCTGGGGCATGTATAAAGTGGGCCATGGGAGGTCAAAATCTCGGTCAAATTTTGTTTTTGCTCTGAAAAATCAAAATATTTATTCATCATTGTGAAAATAGTTCAGAATTGCTTATCTTGATGATGAATGGGTCATGTAGAAAGTGGCTAATGTTAGGTCAAAAACTAGGTCAAAAGGTCAAATCTTGTTTTTGCTCGAAGAACCTAAATATTTACTCATCATTGTGAAAATTGTTCAGAATGTTAATCTTAATGATATCTAGGTCATGTAAAAAGTGGGTCATGCGAGTTTGAAGATTACAAGTTGTTTGTCTCAAAGTCCTCTCAGGTGAGCGATGCAGGGCCATCATGGCCCTCTTGTTTGCCTAAAGCACTCACCCACCATAGTAAAAATAAATTTCGAGTGAAAAATCCCAGTGAATGCCCTTCGCGACCTTCGTGATATTCCTTGCTAAACACTGTGACTCGCGGTGGTATAGGAAAGGTAATGCAGACAAGTGATAAATCGTGATGGAAAATTGCGATGATTCCACGGGCTTGTATGGAAAAACAGTTACTGCGACCTGCACGATTTTCCACTCGTAATTGAATTGCAGTGATGCGTGGAAATAGGCAAAAAACATGCAAGATGTACTGTATCTTACTAAGAATTTTTAACATTCTTGGATGGGTTTAAAAATTAGTCATGATTACAGGTCTAGCCAGTTTTGAGTATGATACACTGTAAACTGATTTTGTTCGCATGATTGACTTTTATTAGTTTCAATGCCATTGGCTTATAACAAAGTGATCTCATATGGCTGCTTTTCAACAAAAACCTCAAAAAAACAAGCTGCAGTTATGAGGTTTTTGTTGAAAAGCAACGATATTAGACATTTCTTCATAACAGAAGTAAATGTGAGCCAAGATCTGGAAAAAATGTCCTTTATGGCATTTGAGAACAACATAGATCCAGACCAGCCTGTGAATATGCATAGTCTGATCAGGATCCATGCTGTCCTCAAACAGCTACTTCTTTTTTTATAGGACAGCAAAATCTATCCTGGTCAGGCTGCTCTTACGTACAAGCTGGTCTTGAAACATGATTGTCTCAAATGCTCAAATGTATTTTATTTGTATCTTTAGGTGGTAAAGGTGTGAAAAGAGATTATAAACAAGCTGTGAGATATTTTAACCTCGCCTCCCAAGGTGGCCATGTGTTGGCGTTTTTCCATCTAGCCCAGATGCATGCGACAGGAATAGGAGTGTTGAGAAATTGTCATACTGCAGTAGAGGTTGGTGCTCTTTTCAGATTTTGTAAATCTATCTTTAAATGGAGAGATTGCATGAAGTTTATGCCCTCAATGATGCATTTTGAAGATGTAAACTATATATCCCTTTCTCATGTGACTTTTATGTTCGCCAAAAAGAAAGATCAGGGCACATTATTTTACTCTTGCCTGTCTGTCTATCAAAAAAAAAATTACATTGGCCATATAGTGGGCATTCATGTTTTACAAACGCATCTTGGTGTTTTTGGCGTTTGTTTACAAATTTACTGAATATATGAAAAACATATTTGAAATAATGTTCTCTAATAAGATTAAGGATTGAGCAGAATTATAGATTTGTTAGTTTTTGTGGATTTTCATCAATTGGTTGGAGAGAGGGAGGGGTAAAGTACAAAATAATTCTCTTGTAGTTAGTATTTTATACTTTATTATTTTACAGCTGTATAAAAATGTAGCAGAGAGAGGACCGTGGGCCAGCATGCTAATGGAAGCTCACCAGTTGTATAAGGAGGGAAATGTGAATGAAGCTTTGTTAAAGTATACATTCCTAGCTGAATTGGGGTATGAAGTGGCACAAACTAATGTTGCCTATATACTTGATCAAGGTAGGACTGCTTGATATTTTGGGGTTGTTTTTGTTGCACTATCACTAATTGACTCTTTGACTCTCCAAATGAAAATGGGTTTGGAAAACATTGTTGAAAATGAAGAAATTGCTTGTGACAAGTAATTTCTTTATTTCCCACAATGTTTTCTACCAAAAAAGACAAAAAGATTTTAAATTTCCTTAACTTGAAGTTGTGGTCTGTAACATCTTTGAATTTGGACCATCCCAAAATTTTGCTGTCTGGTAAAGGGTTAAGCCAATGATTCAATACATGTGTCGGCCTTTTAAGGCGTCATAATCTTTGTGAACAAAGAAAATTCAAGTCTATTTCTGACTTTTAAACAGCTTTCTGTGCTGTGATGGTTAACCCTTTCCCAAACAAGTCTTGGTTTTGACGTCCCTAATTGAAAAGGCTTGGGAAAACATTGAAACAAAAGAAGAAACTGCTGATAACCAGCAGTTTCTCCTTTTGTCTCAATATTTTCTGTGCCATATTTTACACCAATTATATCTTTGATAACACCCATTTTGTCATTTGTGGTAGGTTTAGAAGTGGATCAACCTAAAATTTTGTCATTTTGGAGAGGGTTAAATCATGGATTGGTTTGGTAGGGGTCAAATGCTCATTTAAAAAATCCACATTTGCATAAATCAGAGTTCTAGTCTCATTTACACCAGAAAAATGACGTTATTTGAGATGAATTAACTTCTGATTTTAATATACAACCCATCATTAGCACTAAAGGGCTAGAGGCGAAATTTGAAAAGTGCCAGTAATTCCTAAACTTGGTTACATTTCCATTCCAATACAGACAAAAGCATTTTGAACACTTTAGAATTTTGAATTACTGCATACTTACGGAAATATTTGACAAAAATGTTAAAAAATTACTTCCCTTGCATATGAATATAGAGTAAAATAATATTTGTAAATTATTTTCTTCTTGAAGCATGATCTTGAAATCTGGCATGGTGAATCAACTTATTTGAAGTGTATTTACAAGTGTGTGTAATTTGATGCATGTCCCATGGCTAGAAAGTGGTGTTTTTAGCTCACCTGAGCACGTTAGTGCTCATGGTGAGGTATTGTGATACCGCTGTGTCCGTCGTCCGTCGTCCATCATCCGTTGTCCGTCAACCTTTGGCTTATGTGCACTCTAGAGGCCACATTTTTTGCCCAATCAACCTGAAATTTGCTCAGAATGATTGTCTTGATGAAATCTCGGACAAGTTCGAAATTGGGTCATCTGGGGTCAAAAACTAGGTCACGGGGTCAAATCTTAGAAAAACCTTGTGTGCACTCTAGAGGCCACATTTTTTGCCCAATCAACCTGAAATTTGCTCAGAATGATTGTCTTGATGAAATCTTGGACAAGTTGGAAATTGGGTCATCTGGGGTCAAAAACTAGGTCATGGGGTCAAATCTTAGAAAAACCTTGTGTGCACTCTAGAGGCCACATTTTTTGCCCAATCAACCTGAAATTTGCTCAGAATGATTGTCTTGATGAAATCTTGGACAAGTTGGAAATTGGGTCATCTGGGGTCAAAAACTAGGTCATGGGGTCAAATCTTAGAAAAACCTTGTGTGCACTCTAGAGGCCACATTTTTTGCTCAATCAACCTGAAATTTGCTCAGAATGATTGTCTTGATAAATTCTCGGACAAGTTTGAAATTGGGTCATCTGGGGTCAAAAACTAGGTCACGGGGTCAAATCATAGAAAAACCTTGTGTGCACTCTAGCGGCCACATTTTTTGACCAATCAACCTGAAATTTGCTCAGAATGATTGTCTTAATAAAATCTCGGACAAGTTCGAAATTGGGTCATCTGGGGTCAAAAACTAGGTCACTGGGTAAAATCTTCGAAAAATCTTGTGTGCACTCTAGAGGCCACATTTTTTGCTCAATCAACCTGAAATTTGCTCAGAATGATTGTCTTGATGAAAACTCGGACAAGGTCGAAATTGGGTCATCTGGGGTCAAAAACTAGGTCACGTGGTCAAATCTTAGGAAACCTTGTGTGCACTCTAGAGGCCACATTTTTTGACCAATCAACCTGAAATTTGCTCAGAATGATTTTCTTGATAAAATATCGAACAAGTTTGAAATTGGGTCATCTGGGGTCAAAAACTAGGTCACGGGGTCAAATCTTAGAAAAACCTTGTGTGCACTCTAGAGGCCACATTTTTTGCCCAATCAACCTGAAATATGCTCAGAATGATTGTCTTGATAAAATCTTGGACAAGTTTGAAATTGAGTCATCTGGGGTCAAAAACTAGGTCACGGGGTCAAATCTTAGGAAACCTTGTATGCACTCTAGAGGCCACATTTTTTGACCAATCAACCTGAAAATTGATCAGAATAATGGTCTTGATAAAATCTCGGACAAGTTTGAAATTGGGTTATCTGGGGTCAAAAACTAGGTCACAGGGTCAAATCTTAGAAAAACCTTGTGTGCATTCTAGAGGCCACATTTTTTGCCCAATCAACCTGGAATTTGCTCAGAATGATTGTTTTGTTCAAATCTCGGACAAGTTTGAAATTGGGTCATCTGGGATCAAAAACTAGGTCACAGGGTCAAATCTTAGAAAAACCTTGTGTGCACTCTAGAGGCCACATTTTTTGCCCAATCAACCTGAAAATTGATCAGAATGATTGTCTTGATCAATTCTCGGACAAGATCGAAATTGGGTCATCTGGGGTCATAAACTAGGTCATGAGGTAAAATCTTTGGAAAACCTTGTGTGCACTCTAGAGGCCACATTTTTGCCCAATCAACCTGAAAATTGATCAGAATAATGGTCTTGATAAAATCTCGGACAAGTTTGAAATTGGGTTATCTGGGGTCAAAAACTAGGTCACAGGGTCAAATCTTAGAAAAACCTTGTGTGCATTCTAGAGGCCACATTTTTTGCCCAATCAACCTGGAATTTGCTCAGAATGATTGTTTTGTTCAAATCTCGGACAAGTTTGAAATTGGGTCATCTGGGATCAAAAACTAGGTCACAGGGTCAAATCTTAGAAAAACCTTGTGTGCACTCTAGAGGCCACATTTTTTGCCCAATCAACCTGAAAATTGATCAGAATGATTGTCTTGATCAATTCTCGGACAAGATCGAAATTGGGTCATCTGGGGTCATAAACTAGGTCATGAGGTAAAATCTTTGGAAAACCTTGTGTGCACTCTAGAGGCCACATTTTTGCCCAATCATTCGGCAATCAACCTGAAAATTGATCAGAATGATTGTCTTGATCAATTCTAGGTCACGAGGTCAAATCTTAGTTAAACCTTGTGTGCACCCTAGAGGTCACATTTTTTGTCCAATCAACCTGAAAATTGGTATACAAAAAGTTATATTATATAAGGTGAGCGCTTCAGGGCCAATGGCCCTCTTGTTAATGATGGGTCATATACCTTAAGCCAATGATTCAATACATGCATCAGCCTTTTAAGACGTCATAATATTTGTGTACAAAGAAAATTCAAGACTATTTGTGACTTTTAACAGCCTTCTGTGTTGTGATGGTTAACCCTTTCCCAAACAAGACCTGGTTTTGACGTCCCTAATTGAAAAGGCTTGGGAAAACATCGAAACAAAAGAAGAAACTGCTGATAACCAGCAGTTTCTCCTTTTGTCTCAATATTTTCTGAGCCATATTTTACACCAATTATATCTTTAATAACACCCATTTTGTCATTTGTGGTAGGTTTAGAAGTGGATCACCCTAAAATTTTGTCATTTGGGAGAGGGTTGAATCATGGATTGGTTTGGTAGGGGTCAAATGCTCATTTGAAAAATACACATCTGCATAAATTAGAGTTCTAGTCTCATTTACACCAGAAAAATGAAGTTATTTGAGATGAAGTAACTTCTGATTCTAGAATATTCTTCTGATTATTGACTACTTTAATTCTATTCCCAGGTGAGAGTTCCCTCTTCACAGAGACAGAGACCTATCAGAGGGCATTGTTACAATGGACTAGAGCAGCGTCACAAGGTAAAGTATGGTTCATGTTTCTTTTAACCCATTATCAAGAGGGCGCCATGGTCTAATGGTGAGACGCGGGCTTTGGGATCGAGGGATCCTGGGTTCAAATCCCACCAGCGCCACGGGAATTTTTTCTGAGCAAAAAACTTACCCCACGTTGCTCCTCTTCACCCAGGTGTATAAATGGGTACACGGGAGAGTTGAAAGTCAAAGAGCTGTGGCTGCCGAAGGCGCCGTTGTTAACAGCCGACTTGAGACTCAGTGATCATGGGTTAAAGTGTAAAGTCGGTTGAACACGAAAGTGAAAATAGACTTTAACTAGAAACTTTAACTTTAAAACTCTAGACTGGTCAAGATTCAAAGATGTTGCAGAGGTCAATTTCAAGTGTATGACATTTTACAACATATTTTTATCTTTTTGTACCATTTTCTTCTTGGCTGTCAAAAGGCATCGATGTTTGTTAATGGAATAGATGGATAAAAGCCGATTTGGTTGGGGGGAAAAAATGGCCAAAATATTTGTTTTACCAAAAATTAATGATTATATTATTTATGATTTCATTCAAACTTTTTATGCCCCCGTATCGAGAGATCGGGGGCATATTGTTTTACTCGTGTCCGTCTGTCTGTCTGTCTGTCCGTCCGTCCGTCTGTCTGTCCGTCCGTCTGTCTGTATGTCCGTCCGTCTGTCCGAAAACTTAACCTTGGCCTTTTCTCCAAAACTATTTGACATACAAAGCTCAAATTTGGTATGCAACTTCCTTTCAATGATATCTATCTGTTCCATGCAGTTTGACCTTCCTCAAGGTCATCCTTTAACCCTTATCAACCCTTTACTCTACGAAAACTTAACCTTCTACTCCGAAAACTTAACCTTGGCCTTTTCTCCAAAACTATTTGACATACAAAGCTCAAATTTGGTATGCAACTTCCTTTCAATGATATCTATCTGTTCCATGCAGTTTGACCTTCCTCAAGGTCATCCCTTAACCTTTATCAACCCTTTACCCTACGAAAACTTAACCTTCTACTCCGAAAACTTAACCTTTGCCTTTTCTCCAAAACTATTTGACATACAAAGCTCAAATTTGGTATGCAACTTCCTTTCAATAATATCTATCTGTTCTATGCAATTTGACCTTTCTCAAGGTCATCCATTAACCCTTATCAACCATTCACTCTACAAAAACTTAACCTTTTACTCCGAAAACTTAACCTTTGCTTTTTCTCCAAAAGTATTTGACATACAAAGCTCAAATTTGGTATGCAACTTCCTTTCAATGATATCTATCTGTTCTATGCAATTTGACCTTTCTCAAGGTCATCCATTAACCCTTATCAACTCTTCACTCTACGAAAACTTAACCTTTTACTCCGAAAACTTAACCTTTGGCTTTTCTCCAAAAGTATTTGACATACAAAGCTCAAATTTGGTATGCAACTTCCTTTCAATGATATCTATCTGTTCCAAGCAATTTGACCTTCCTCAAGGTCATCCCTTAACCCTTAATAAACCTTTACTCCACGAAAATTTAACATTTTAGAAAAATGGCCATTTCGGGGGCATTTGTGTTTCACAAACACATCTTGTTTGCTTTGTACAGCTTTTTTCTTATATGTATCAATGCATGATTCAATTCATTACACTATCTCTTATCTTTATTGTATAAAAGTAACATCATAATGTTGCTTTGCAGTAAAATAAAGAATATTTAATCTTGGAAAGTGATTGAAAAATGTTTATTAGCTCACCTGAGCACGAAGTGCTCGAGGTGAGCTATTGTGATCGCTTTTTGTCCGTCGTCCGTCCGTCTGTCCATCTGTCCGTCTGTCCGTCTGTCTGTCTGTCCACAATTTGGTGTTTACACTCTAGCATCCACAAATATTAGTCAATCTTGACCAAACTTTGTCAAAACAAGTATGGTCATAAGTTCTCGGATGAGTTCGATTATGGGCCAGATCGGACCAGAAAGTGTGGAGTTATCTGCCCCTGAATGACGAAAAATGCTGTTTTTAACTTTGTTTACACTCTAGCATCTACAATTATTGCCCAATCAATACAAAACTTGGATATGATATTGGAGACTATAGGATCTTGCATGAGTTCGAATTTCAGTCAGATCAGATGAAAAAGTCAAAAGTTATGTGCCCTTGAATTTTTCAAAATTGCCGTTTTCGACCGTTTTCGACCTTGTTTACACTCTAGAATCTACAATTATTGACCAATCAAGACAAATCTTGAACACAATGATGGAGATTATAAGATCTCAGATGAGTTTAATTTTCAGTCTGATTAGACGAGAAAGTCGAGAGTTATGTGCCCTTGAATTTGACAAAATTGTCGTTTTTGACTGTTTTCAACCTTGTTTACACTCTAGAATCTACAATTATTGACCAATCAAGACAAATCTTGGACACAATGTTTGAGACCATAAGATCTTGGATGAGTTTGATTTTCAGTGTGATCTGACAAAAAAGACTAGAGTTACGTGCCCTTGAATTTGATAAAATTGTCATTTTCGGCTGATTTCGACATTGTTTATACTCTAGAATCTACATTTATTAATCAATGAAGACAAAACTTGGACACAATGTTGGAGATCATAAGATCTCGGATGAGTTGAATTTTCAATCTGATAAGACAAGAAAGTCGAGACTTATGTGCCCTTGAATTTGACAAAATTGTCGTTTTTGACTGTTTTCGACCTTTTTTACACTCTAGAATCTACAATTATTGACCAATCAAGACAAATCTTGGACACAATGTTTGAGACCATGAGATTTCGGATGAGTTTGATTTTCAGTGTGATCTGACAAAAAAGACAAGAGTTACGTGCCCTTGAATTTGATAAAATTGTCATTTTCGGCTGTTTTCGACATTGTTTACACTCTAGAATCTACATTTATCAATCAATCAAGACAAAACTTGGACACAATGTTAGAGATCATAAGATCTCAGATGACTAGAATTTTCAATCTGATAAGACAAGAAAGTCCAGACTTATGTGCCCTTGAATTTGACAAAATTGTCGTTTTTGACTGTTTTCGACCTTGTTTACACTCTAGAATTTTCAATTATTGTCCAATCAAGACAAATCTTGGACACAATGTTTGAGAGGATAAGATTTCGGATGAGTTTGATTTTTAGTGTGATATGACTAGAAAGACGAGAGTTATGTGCCCTTGAATTTGATAAAATTGTCTTTTTCGGCTGTTTTCGACCTTGTTTACACTCTAGAATCTACAATTATCAATCAATCAAGACAAAACTTGGACACAATGTTTTTGGACCGTAATATGTCGGATGAGTTTGATTTTCAGTCTGATCCGATCAGAAAGTTGAGAGTTATGTGCCCTTGAATTTTAACAAAATAGCCGTTTCTGGCTGTTTTTCGATCTTGTTTACACTCTAGAATCTTCAATTATTGACCAATCAAGACAAATCTTGGACACTATGTTAGAGACCATAATATCTTGGATGAGGTAGATTTTCAGTCTGATGTGATCAGAAAGTCGAGAATTGTGTGCCCTTGAATTTGAAAAAATTACCGTCTTTGGCTGTTTTCGACCTTGTTTATACTCTAGAATCTGTGATTATTTATCAATCAAGAAAAACCTGGACACAATGTTTGGCACCATAAGATCTCAGATGAGTTTGATTTTCACAAAGTTATTGACTATAAGTTAGTTTTCAGTCTTACAGTCATAAATGTTTATTGAATTGAACAAAAGTGTTGCTCATATCATTTTGGCTCAGGTGAGCGATATAGGACCATCATGGTCCTCTTGTATATTTTATATTTAGAACTGCATCAAATAAGGATTGATAAAAAGAAATTTTGTTATTGTTGATTAACCCTTTCCCAAACGACAAAAAATTGTATTTTCCCAATCAAAAGTTGCTGCAGACCACAAAATGGATGTTAATAAAGATTTGATATGATATAGCACTGCAGATATTAAGACAAAAGGAGAAAATGCTGATTTGAACCATTTTCTTCTTTTGTCTGAATGTTTTTAAAGCTACTGCGTTTCTTCTATTAGGGATGTCAAAACAAGGTTTTGTTTGGGAAAGGGTTAAAGGTTTTTATCTTTGATATTTCCCAGGATCTACAGTGGCCAGGTTAAAGATGGGTGATTACCATTATTACGGTTACGGTACAGAAATAGATTATGAGACAGCAGCTAGCCATTATAGAATGGCCACTGAACAGCAGCATAATGCACAGGCCATGTTTAATCTGGGATATATGCATGAACAAGGACTCGGGCTTAAACAGGTGAGAATTAATTCTTTAAAAACACTTTGGCTGAAAGGATTTTGAGACGGCAGCTAGCCATTATAGAATGGCTACAGAACAGCAGCATAATGCACAGGCCATGTTTAACCTGGGATACATGCATGAACAGGGCCTGGGACTTACACAGGTGAGAGGAAATAACTCTTTATAAGACTGTATAATTTGTAAAAGACAGAAATTGCGTAAAAAATAGCACTTTAGCAAAATAGATTATTAGACAGCAGCTAGCCATTATAGAATGGCTACCGAACAGCAAAATAATGCACAGGCCATGTTTAATCTGGAATAAATGGATGAACAAGGACTCGTACTTAAACAGGTAAGAATTTATTGCTATTTCACAATTTAATATATGTTACAGGAAATAAGATGGATCTTCATAGAGAAATTATCGTCCCCTGAATGCAAGAAGGTGCTAAGTGTAAATATAATATATATACACGTAGCACCTTCTTGCATTCAGGGGACGTTATGTTTAAAAGAATTCTAGTTAAAATGATGGTTATCTGGCTGCATTTTCTCTGCATTTCCCAAACCTTTTCTATTAGGGATACCAGTGTTATTGACATTTCATATGTACATACAGTCAATCTTGCTCATGCAACCATGTGCATTAAGCGACTTTTTGTTTGAAGCGACCACTCTCAGGTCCTCCCGATGAAATTCCTTCTTTAAATTGTTGCATTAAGCGTTTTTCCCCTAATGCGACCAGCGACCGGCATCTTTGGGGCCCTCAAACAATGGAATGTTATTTTAAGCGACCATCCCACATTACTGATCATTTAGGAAAGGTGTCGAACGTATGTAATCGATATGAAAGCTGTGAAATTGCCCTAATTAACAGCAATTTAGTCACCTGTGAAGTCAATCAAAACTGTTTAATGAAATGACAGATTGCGTTTTGTTTGTTATGAAATCTGGATTACCGTAATTGATTTGGAATAATGTTCCCCATATAATCTGTTTATACTTTGATCAGAATTTAAGAATAATATTGGATGGCAAAACACGAGGAGATCATGTCTTATCGGTAATAACAAAGTCTGGCCTATCGAGTATGCGTTATTTAACCATATAAAGAGGAAGATCTAAAGTGAAAATATTTTTTGTTCGATTAAATTTAAGAACAAAATAAATCAAGTCACCTTTGAAATAAATAAACAAAAGGAAATAGAACTGTAATGTTTACCAAAAATCAGGAAAATGAAACTGAAATTAATCACCCAGAGATGGTGAAATAATATCTTGTTTGTAATTAATTCTTTCATTTCTTTTCACAAGTTGTCTAAATCAACGATTTTTCCCTAAATCAGAGATATATTTCCTTTAACTTAACAATAAATTGATCTTTCATACCGTTGGTCGTTATTCAATAGCCCTCTTTTCCAGAAGTAGAAATGTTGGATAAACATTGTGTGCAAGGAAGAACTCGCATGGAAAGTTAGACATTGTATTCAGAGACCGTTTTGTTAAGCGACCGCTTTTGGAATTCCCCAAGGGTGGTCTCTTAATACAAGATTGACTGTACATGTATTTGTCAGTTTGATCAAATCCCAATTAATCAAAATGTTGATTGTTCTTTTTTAAATGCCGCTGGAGGCGGTCATATATTCCGTCCATCTGCACATACATTCATCCACTTTTCTTGTTAACGCAACTTCCCCTAAGTTTCTGGCTGGATCTTTTTGAAACTTGGATCACCCTAATGTGTAGAAGTGCATGAAGTAAGGATTTTACGGTTCATTGATTTTTGCCCGAGTTATACCCCCTTAAAACTTAGTATCTTGGGCTTATTGAAATTGAAGCCTAGCGGCGTATATTGTGACTATGTCACCCTTGTTCACAATTAAAAGAGCTAATGAGTTATTTATTAACCCTTTTCTAAACATTACAATTTTAGACTGCTCCAAATTAAAAGCTGCTGTAGAGGGACAAACGGTTTTTGAATAAGAATAGATTTGTAAACAATTTTACACTTCAGATATTGAGACAAAAGGAAAAAAAGCTTTATTATTGTATAACCCTTTCCCACACATTGATGCTTTTGAACGCCCCATACCATAAAGGTTTTTGAAAACTTTGTGTAAAAAGAAGAAATTGCTTGTGACAAGCAATTTCTTCATTTTCCCAGAATGTTTTCTACAAAAAAAAAAAAAAAAAAAAAAAAAAACCAATAATAAAATTCATTCATATAAAAATGTCATTTGCAACATCTTTGAAATTGGGCCAATCCAAAATTTTGTGTTCTGGTTATGGGTTATTTACCTGTTAAACTGGTTCTTGTAAATAATGGTTGCCCATATCATCAATGATCGTTGGACAAATTCGCTATTATGATTTCCCTTCCAACTTGGTCCTAATATGGTTGATACTAGGAGCCCCAGGTTATTTTATGGGGTAGATGTTTTTAGTAAAGATTTGATACACTATTTCAGGACATCCATTTAGCCAAAAGGTTCTATGATATGGCTGCAGAAACCAGTGGAGATGCGTATGTGCCTGTTACACTGGCTCTTATAAAAATGGGGTTATTTTATGGGGTAGATGTTTTTAGTAAACATTTGATACACTATTTCAGGACATCCATTTAGCCAAAAGGTTCTATGATATGGCTGCAGAAACCAGTGGAGATGCTTATGTGCCTGTTACACTGGCTCTTATAAAAATGGGGTTATTTTATGGGGTAGATGTTTTTAATAAAGAGGTAAGAATAGTTCGAATTTTATTCTTAATTCTTTTCTTTTCTGAAAGGAAAGTATGAATATGCTGTTGGCATGTTGTCTTTACATCCAATATGTTTATGCCCCGGTATAGAAAGATCGAGGGCATATTGTTTTACTCATGTCCCTCTGTCTGTCTGTCTTGTCCTTCTGTCTGTCCATCCATCTGTCCGTCTGTCTGTCTGTCCGTCCGAAAATTTAACATTTGCCTTTTTTTTCTCCAAAAATATTTGACATACAAAGCTCAAATTTGGTATGCAACTTCCTTTCAATAATATCTATCTGGTCCATCCAATTTGACCTTCCTTAAGGTCATCTGTTAACTAGGGCTCCGTACCGGTACTCGATATATATCGAAAACCGGTATTTTACGTCTGATAGATATATCGTATCGAACGTTTCTGTATCGGAAAAAATATCGATCATAGAGAAAAGTAGAAATACTAAGCCAATTATTTGATAAATTACTGACAAATCGGTGTTCTCTTCTTAGAAACTGACTATTTCTCGGTCGCGTGGCTTACCGGTGATACACAAAATCAAAATATTTACCTAAAATTAAATTCCAACAAAACGTTAGTTACACATATATTCCCTCATTTTAACACGCCGCATGTTTTTAGAGACGAGCAAAGGCTGGCTAGATGTGTTGGCGGCCTTTCTTTGATGTCGGAGAAATTTCGAGTGACGTCACACAAGCGACTATACCACACCCCATGCCTTTTCCTACACAACGCCTACTTTTGACAACTCATGTAAGAAAATCTCGAGAAAATATTCGCGCAATAGACGAAAGTGCTGATTACAAGCATATTTTCCGTTTGTCTTGATATTTCATGTTTTATATATTGTGCACTTATCGTTATATTCATTAACATAAAGTTTCTCGTCTGTAGCATTTTTTCATTTTGGGCTACCATAATTTTTACTCGTTTGGAAAGGATTTAAGATAGTTGGGATGTTCTAACCACCGAAAACGATATGCTTGTTGTGTTGACTGTTATTCAAGACCAAAATGGGTGGATTTTTCATTCTTTTTTTAACGACGGATTTAAAACACAATGAGGTAAATCTACGCCGAAAATCTATTTAACAGTATCCCATTTGCGCTGCGAGTCCAAGCGACATATCGTAGCCAAAACTGTTTGTGAACAAAAAATCATTTTCTTTTACTCATTTTGTCACTTCAAATTTTCTGAGTCGGAAACTGTCCCCGTGATTCGTTTTGAAAAAATGGACTTGATAAAGCGATCAGAGAGCAGACAGAAAAAAGAAGTGATCTTGTGATAGATTTATTTATGTTCTTAAAGAAAATTGATCTGTATACAACAAGACATATGAGTGCGCGCTAGCTCGTTGGTGGGTGGTGAGGTCAAGTAGGCCTACAGGTGTGAGTGGGGGCATAATATTTAGATTTTCCTTTCTTGTCTTATTGGCTCCTCTAATAGCACCAAGTGACTCAAATTATTAGTTTCAGTTTGTCATCAGTTTTAATAACGAAAAATGAACACACTTCTAGTGTTTAGTTCCTTTTAATGAAAATTGAAATATCATATGATATATCGAATATTGATCATTTTGTTTCGATACAAATATCGTATCGATAAAACTGACCGATACGGAGCCCTACTGTTAACCCTTATCAACCCTTACACGAAAACTTAACATTTTGGAAAAATGGCCATTTCTGGGGCAATGGTGTTTTACAAACACTTCTTGTTATTTTTGTAATCACAGCACATAAAATTTTCGAGGACAGGGACTGGATTGGTTCGTTACTTTAGTATGGTGGATAATCATGTTACTCATAATTTCAGAAAATCATTAATATTTTTGTTAATACTTGACTGAATTGAATTCGGTTTAAAACAGAGAAGGTGGACGCATGTCAAGCATAAGATGAAGTCAGTGGATTTTTGAACAGTCAGCTGATAAAAATCTAATTGAAGATCTACCAAAATTTTTCATCAGTTGATTTTTCAAAAATCCTTCACGTCCAGATTATTACTGACATTCTATTCAACCACCTCTGCTTCAAACTGAATTGAAATTGGTCAAGTATTAACAAAAATATTGATAAATTTCTGAAATTCTGAGTCACGTGATTATCCACCGTGTTTAGACAGATCAATGAAATAAATACATGTATATTTACCAGTAGCTGTTTAATATTTAAAGTATTATGAAATGTAGTTTGATAGAATAGCTATCAAACTACATTTATGGCATCTATAGAATAGCTTTGTAATTATAAATATTGGCCAATGCATTTTAGGAAGGAGCAGAACAATTTTCAGAAAGTTCCTGAAATTTGATTATTATTGTATACTGAAACAAAAAAGATACGCAACTTCCATTTCAATTCCTTTTTACGCAAAGACATCAAATCAGATTTAAACAAAATAAAGTACATTTAAAGCAATAACATTTCACCTTGTAAAGTACACGAAATCTCATTTGTAGTAAATTCCATTAATAAGAAAACGCCCAGTTTACACCGGGCGTCAACCCAATTTGACAAAAAAATTGTATGTAGGTCGAAAAGCACAATCTGTTTCGATCAGTTTGGTCCGATATTCGAATGTTGTGAAGCCCATCCGATTTATTAGAGGTCTCCGTTGCAGCCTTAAACCTATCCCGTAGGTGGGGTTAACGTTGTGATACGGTCCTGCCTTGACGTCATATCTCTTGCATGTCCGCTTCGTGCTCGATCGGTTGTGGTCCCATTTAGAGCCAACAATGTATACAGTCGAAAATGTGTCGATTTGTTGCCCCATCAATGTCTTACGACAAAATTTTGACTTTTTCCACCTAACAACATCCGTACTGCAGTTTGGCGCTGGTTTTGGCGTAGCTGTGCTATGCGTAGGGTAGTGAGAAGTGTTTAAACTCTTTCACCCCTTCTTTGTCTATGTTCAAGCTTGTGTTTGATGAAAATTTGTTTTGATAGTAGTCATTTAGAAAACACGACAGGGGATAATCAGTTTTCAACCATTTACTATGTATCTCGGGATCAGTTTAAGTAATCTGAAGAAAATGACACTGTATTTATGCGTATGGATGCAGGCATGTTAAAAATGTACTCAATAGCCATTCAAAACATATTTTGTCGAAATTATTATGAAAATTCGGGGTTGCGTATCTTTTTTATCCTAGTATATTTACTGTATTGACTAAGCTCGAGTTGACTGGAAATATTTGAGATGTGGTAACTGATAACGCAGAGCTACTCAAAGTAGCTGTTTGACTGCATTAGTCCTAGGACTCTATTTACCATTTGTTTTAAGTTTATTGTAAGTGCCTTATGCCTTTACAGGCATAAAGGCTTATATTGGCCAATTCTGAAATCCATATGCCTTAAGCTCTTGATTAACCCTTTCCCAAACAATACCTGGTTTTGACGCCCCTATCAGAAAAGGCTTTGGAAAACATTTAGACAAAAGAAGAATCAGTATTTTCTCCATTCGCCTTAATATTTACTGTGCCATGTTGTACACAAATCCTCTCCTTTTTAATATGAATTTTGTCGTCTATTGCCATTTTCCAATTGGATCAATAAAAAATTTTGTCGTTTGGGAAAGGGTATTACTGCACTGTTCATCTGAAATAATGTTGGTTTTGTTTTATCTATTTCAGTTGGAGGGATATAACGATGTATTTAAGCGGGTAGACGTCCGATATCTTCTAGGACCCAACTGGGATATTTATTTAGCCACATTCTTAGCAATAGTTCTGGGTATAGTTGTCGTAATTCGACGTCAGCGGTAGCAGAATCTTTCTTGATATGCTCTTGCATTAAGTTGTCAGGGGCATAGGTGGAGTGTCACATAGGAAAGGGCTTATTTAACCCTTTCCCATACCATGACTCCTTTTGACTTTTTACAAGATATAGGCTTTGGAAAACATTGTGGAAAATGAAGAAATTGCTTGTGACAAGCAATTTCTTCATTTCCCAAAATGTTTTCTACCTCAATAGTCTTAGAAATTCAAAATTTCATCACATTGAAAGTGTAGTCTGCAACTTACTTCAATTTGGACCACCCTAATAATTTGTTGTTTGGTAATGGGTTAAATAATTTTACCATTTACCAATTAGCACTTTGGGCTGGCCCAAGTTGTAGGCTGCATCAAATGACAACTGGAAAGTTGCCTTACCTAATAGCCCATTACCAAATGACAAAATTCTAGGCTGGTCTAAATTCAAGGATGTTGCAGACGACAACTTCAAGTGAAAACATTGTGGGAAATTAAGAAATTGCTGGTCACAAGCAATTTCTTCATTTTCAACAATTTTTCTAAGGCCTTTATCTTTTGGGGAGTCAAAATTTGTCAATGGGGGTAGCATATAAATGTTCAAGAAAAGAAGAAAATGCTTAGAAATATAAAAAAAAGCCCTTCTTATGTGACACATCACAGTTTTATTGTTGTCAGTCTGTCTGTCTAAAATTTGTCCGTCTCTTTTTCTTTAACTGTTTCTTAAACAATACAGGGAGCTGATGACCCTAAGAGAAATAGCTTTGGAAGACATTGATAGAAGAGAAGAAAATGTCAATGATCAACATTTATCCTTTTCTGCCAATGTTTTTATTGCATAAGCAAACTTACATATTTCTGAATTCTGGGGGTCATTTATTTGCTGATTGTATCATATTGAATTTTAGGGTATTCTAATATTTTGTTGTTTGGGAAAGGTTTAACTACTCATTTAAATCATTGCTCAATTTGTAGAGTGCTGTTCTACTAAGAATGGGTTCATGTTGTTGTTTTTCTTTTTCAAAACCTTGTAACTGCAGCTTGTTTTAACCCTTTCCCAAACAAGAAGTGGTTTTGATGTCTCTAATAGGAAAGGCTTTAGAAAACATTGAGACAAAAGAAGAAACTGCTGATAACCAGCAGTTTCTCCTTTTGTCTCAATATTTTCTATGCCATATTTTACACAAATTTTATCTTTAATAACATCCATTTTGTCATTTGTGTCAGTTTTTGATGTGGATCACCCTATAATTTTGTCGTTTGGGAAAGGGTTAAGCTGTACTTATGAGGTTTTCGAAGAAAAGCAGCAATGTAATGAATGTCCATAGAAAGAGGCATTGTTTGTGTTTTTCAGACTTTATTGTTGCTAAACAGATCATCATGTTGTTCAAGATTGAAAGTCTATTGTTTGCGCAAGATTGTATGGCACATGTTTACATTTGGTCAAATATAAACAAAACATTGCTGTATAAAACATGACTAAATTCTTTATAAGTAGTGACGTAAATATGTTAAACATTTAGGTAGAGTGATAGAATTCATCATGTTTTAAACCACATTGTTTTATTTACATTGAACAAAATGTAAACATGTTCCATACAATATTATGCCAACAATATAGTATAATCACGTGACTTAGAATTCCGATAATCTTCAATAACTTTGTCAATACTTGACCAATTTGAATTCGGTTTGAAGCAGAGAAGGTGGAAAAATGTCAGAAATAACATGGTTGTGGTAGATTTTTAAAAAATCAACTGATAAAAAAAGTTATTGAAGATGAACCAAAATTTTGGTTTATCTTCAATAACTTTTTTATCGGTTGATTTTTCAAAAATCCACTACGTCCATCTAATGCATGATGTCTGTCCACATTCTCTGCTTCAAACCGAATTCAAATCGGTCCCATATTAACAAAATTATTGAAGATATTCAGTAATCATTGCATCACATGATTATACACCGTGAATAGATAAATCCTTTTTTTTTTGTTTTTCATAGACCTATAGTCCAGTCAGGATATTATAGCTTATGTTTACAATTTTTATGTATGTAAACAAGGGACAATGTCTTTAATTTTTAATACACAATTTTGCATGTGTTGGTTTAAATCTTGCAGGTTTTTCAAATTGAAGCTTCACATGAAATATTGCAGTAGCTTTGAGTTTGATATTATGTTGTTTACATAGATCTATGTAAATTTCCTAAAGATGTACCATTATTTTCATGAGTGGACTGTAGCAATATTTTCTTTTGTCTAAAATATTAGCCGCATGTGATTTAGGCCGGTAGAGCTCTTCTAGAAGTGGCAACGCTAGTCTGGTTCCTGCCTCTGATACACTTTGTTGTAAAAAATACAACATAGTGTATCAGAGGCGGGAACCAGACTAGCGCTACCACTTCTAGAAGAGCTCTACCAGCCTAAATTGCACATGGCTATTATGTTTCTTGCTTAGCAGCTTGTCTACGATATAAATTCAAATAAACAAATGTTGCCAATTAGGGACTGGGTAAAATAACGGCATTAATGATGTTTCTTATATTTGCTCTTATGTGTAAAGAGATTATCATGTTATACGTGATTGAAATCATAATCCTTTTGTAACATATCGAGAGAAAAATGCCATGTTTAGAGCACCATCTTGTTAAATGCTTATACACGTTTATATATGGGTTGGGAATTGAGTCAATCCTTTCCCAAACAGCAAAAATTTAGACTACCCTGATTTGAAATGAGTTGTAGACAACAAAGTGGATGCTTAAAAATATTGAATAAATGTTTATTATAACATAGAAAATATTGATGCATGAGATGAAAATACTGGTTGTCAGCATTTTCTTCTTTTGACTCAACATCTTGTCTTTTCATTTACGGATGTCAAAACCAGGTCTTGTTTGGGAAAGGTTTAAGGGGTTAGTGCACAAGTATTTTATCATGTCCATATGCACTGTATATGCATTGATAGTAGCCCGTTTTTAACCCTTTCCCAAGAAAGACCTAGCTTTGATGTCCATAGTAAGAAAGGCTTATGGAATCTTAACGACAAATGGAGAAAACACTGTTAGTCAGCTTTTTCACATATTGCCTAAATATTTCTGTAATGCATTTTCTCCTTTTGTCTCAGTGTTTTCATTATGAATCTTTTAAAAAAAAACACAAAAAACTTTATATCACCAATTTGTCCAATTTAAACATCCCTGAAATTTAGCCAGTCTCAATGTTATTTGTCATGGGAAGAGTCAAACTTGTTAAAGTTAAACCCTTTCCCACACGGCAAAATAATAGAGTGGTCCTAGTTTAAAATGAGCTGTTGCAGGCGATAAAAGGAATGTTCATAAAAATGTAATTTAAGTACAACATAGCATAATATTGTTTCAATGTTTTCCAATGCCATTTCTACAGCGACTTCGAAAACCAGGGGCATGTATTATCAACGGTTGTACGATTATATTTTTTTTGTAATTGCTTGTAACAAGAAACCTGATTGGTCCAATCTGATTTCTTGTGCAATCAGATGTCTTCTTGCTCTAGTTTACACAAAAATATGGTCTTCTACTTGGGACAGTTTTAAAATGTGGTTTAGTACATGTGCAATGGGTTGAATGGTAAATCCATCAGATTCTTATTCCATTATATCATTGTGTTGTTTTGTTGGCTTGGAAGCACCATAATATATTTTATATAAAATTGTACATACCATGACTATGGAGTTAGTTTTTTGTTTCATTTCCACAAAGTTTGATGGGTCTTGATCATTGGTGTTATTGCAAAACCTTGTAACTCTGGCTTAAATAAAGCTGGGGTTATGAGGTTTTGCAATAATACTGACATGATGGTTTACTAAGCAGGACTGATGCCACATAGGGACGCTTTTTGACAGCCCACAGGAGTAATGCTCACTGGTGAGTTGTGTTCACTGGTGAGTAGTGCTCACTGGTGAGTAATGCTCACTGGTGAGTTGTGTTCACTGGTGAGTAATGCTAACTGGTGAGTTGTGTTCACTGGTGAGTAGTGCTCACTGGTGAGTTGTGTTCACTGGTGAGTAGTGCTCACTGTGAGTAATGCTCACTGGTGAGTTGTGTTCACTGGTGAGTAATGCTCACTGGTGAGTTGTGTTCACTGGTGAGTAGTGCTCACTGTGAGTAATGCTCACTGGTGAGTTGTGTTCACTGGTGAGTAGTGCTCACTTGTGAGTTGTGTTCACTGGTGAGTAGTGCTCACTTGTGAGTTGTGTTCACTGGTGAGTAGTGCTCACTGGTGAGTTATGTTCATTGGTGAGTAGTGCTCACTGGTGAGTTGTCTTCACTGGTGAGTAATGCTCACTGGTGAGTTGTGCTCATTGGTGAGTTGTGTTCACTGGTGAGTTGTGCTCATTGGTGAGTTGTGTTCACTGGTGAGCAGTGCTCACTGGTGAGTTGTGTTTACTTGTGAGTAATGTTCACTGGTGAGTTGTGTTCACTGGTGAGTAATGTTCACTTTTGAGTTGTGTTCACTTGTGAGTTGTGTTCACTGGTGAGTAATGCTCACTGGTGAGTTGTGTTCACTGGTGAGTAGTGCTCACTTGCGAGTTGTGTTCACATGTGAGTAGTGCTCACTGGTGAGTTGTGTTCACTTGTGAGTTGTGTTCACTGGTGAGTAATGCTCACTGGTGAGTTGTGTTCACAGGTGAGTAGTGCTCACTGGTGAGTTGTGTTCACTTGTGAGTTGTGTTCACTGGTGAGTAATGCTCACTGGTGAGTTGTGTTTACTCGTGAGTAAAGCTCACTGGTGAGTTGTGTTCACTGGTAAGTAGTGCTCACTTGTGAGTTGTGTTCACTTGTGAGTAGTGCTCACTTGTGAGTTGTGTTCACTGGTGAGTAGTGCTCACTTGTGAGTTGTGTTCACTGGTGAGTTGTGTTCACTGGTGAGTTGTGTTCACTGGTGAGTTGTGTTCACTTGTGAGTAATGCTCACTGGTGAGTTGTATTCACTGGTGAGTAATGCTCACTGGCGAGTTGTGTTCACTGGTGAGTAATGCTCACTAATGAGTTGTGTTCACTGTTGAGCAGTACTCACTGGTGAGTTGTGTTTACTTGTGAGTAATGCTCACTGGTGAGTTGTGTTCACTCGTGAGTAATGCTCACTCGTGAGTTGTGTTCTTTGGTGAGTAATGCTCACTGGTGAGTGATGCTCACTGGTGAGTAGTACTCACTGGTGAGTAATGCTCACTGAGTTGTGTTCACTAGTGAGTAATGCTCACTGGCGAGTTGCGTTCACTTGTGAGTAGTGCTCACTGGCGAGTTGTGTTCACTGGTGAGTAGTGCTCACTTGTGAGTTGTGTTCACTGGTGAGTAGTGCTCACTTGGGAGTTGTGTTCACTGGCGAGTAGTGCTCACTTGGGAGTTGTTTTCACTGGCGAGTTGTGCTCACTGGCCATTTCTGCTCACTAGTGAGTTGTTCACGGGTGAGTAATGCTCACTGGTGAGTTGTGTTCTTTTGTGAGTAATGCTCACTGGTGAGTTGTGTTCAGAGACAGACATTTAGACCCAAAGACCCACAGACATACAGATGCAAAGACAGACGCATACACTCACATAGACATACACCGCAGAGACACAAAGACAGACGCAAAGACCCACATAGACAGAGGCATACAGACAGACAAAAAGACCCACAGAGACATACAGACACATGCAAAGATCCACAGACACATACAGACAGACACAAACACCCAGAGACAGAGATATATAGACAGACACAAAGACCCACAGAGACATACAGACACAAAGGCCCACAGACAAACACAGACATACAAACAGACACAAAGACATACAGAAACAGAGACATACAGACAGACACAGAGACCTACAGATTTAGAGACATACATACAGATACACAGAGACATTCAGACAGACACATAGACCCACAGAGACATACAGACAGACACAAAGACTTGATTGGTCAATAAATGTAGACGCTTAAGTGTAAACAAAGTCGAAAACGGCATTTTTGTCAAATTCAAGGGCACATAACTCCAGACGTCCTGTTCTGATGAGACTGAAAATCCAACTCATGCAAAATCTTATGATAACCAACATTCTGGCCAGGCTTTGTCTTGATTGGCCAATATTTGTAGATGCTAGAGCAGTAACAAAGTCAAAACTAGCTATTTTTGATATTCAAAGACACGTAATTCCTGACTTCCTGATCTGACCCAAAATCAAACTCGTCCAAGAACGTATGGTCATACATGTTTTGACCAAGTTTGGTCAATATTTGTGGATGATTAGAGTGGTAACAACAAATTGTGGACAAACATACGGACGACGGACAAAAAGGGACCACAATAGCTCACCTTAGGCACTTTGTGCTCAGGTGAGCTAAAAACAGTAATACCACGTCCTTACCGAGCCTCCAGCTGCTCTCCCACATAGGTTAACGATATCAAATGATCCATGGGTGACAATTTTGTCAGGAAGAATATATTTGCCTTGGCCTGGTATCGAACCCAGGACCTCTCAAGTGAGAGGAAGATGCACTACCAACTGCAATGTGGTTGCAGCCTGAAATACCAGACAGGATATTCGCAGCAGCAGTGGTCATGTCAAAGTGCAGGAAGGTATTGAATGACCCATTCCCCATAATGAAACCTTTTGACGCCTCAAAGAAAAGGGTTTAGGAAAACAAGAGCTGTCCGAAGACAGCGCGCTCGACTTTCTAAGTTGCTTAGTATAAAGGGGGCATAACTCCAAATATAGTGGAGCCAGGATCATGGGCCCTGAGAGTAAGGTGGAGGGTGTGATGGTGAATAAGTATTCCAAGTTTGGGTTGAATCCCTTTGATAGTATGGAAGTTATTGATGTTTGAAAAAACTTTAACCTTGGTTGCAACGCCAACGCCGACGCCCGGGTGACAATATAAGCTCTCATTTTCTTCGGAAAGTCGAGCTAAAAATGGATGTTATAAAAGAAAGGCTTTGTGTAAAATATGGCATAGAAAATATTGAGACAAAAGAAGAAACTTTCAATATTTTCCCAAGCCATTTCGATTAGAGACGTCAAAACCAGGTCTTGTTTGGGAAAGGGTTAAAGCGCAGGAAGGTATTGAATGACCCATTCCCCATAATGAAACCTTTTGACGCCTCAAAGGAAAGGGTTTTGGGGAAAAAAATGTGGAAAATGAAGAAATTGCTTGTAACAAGCAATTTCTTAATTTTCCACAATTTTTTCTACCCATAGGAATAAAAAATTTAAAATTTCATAACTATGAAATCGTCCTCTGCAACTTCTTTGAATTTGGACAAGCTTAAAATTGCGTTGTTTGGTAAATGAATGACCACAAAGAACAGAAAATACAGAGTCAAGATTTTATTGATACAATGATCTCTTTGTTAATATGTATATACAAATGCTGCATGTCAAAAACAAAAGCTTGATCACAAGTCTTCATTTCTCTCAACCTATCTGTGCAATATAAGTGCTCCAAAAATAAAGTCAAATTATCTTTTAAATATACGAAAAATAATTCTGAAGAATTCAAAATATTGCAGCAATTGAAGAAAAAGATTTGAAACTAATTGCATCATCTTATTAAATCTTTTGTCACCAAGTTGCCAGTTCAATTTCTGCAAAACATACGAAGAAGGAATGTTGAAATTTTAAACCTTTACAGAAACCAAACTGGACAACTTGGTGACAGTTTGAGAAGATATCACTGCTGTTCAACAAAAATCTCATAACTGCAGCTTGTTTTAAGCTGCAGTTACAAGGTTTATGCTGAAAAGCAACAGTATGCAAATGAGTTTTTAACATAAAGTTTAAAGTAATTGCTCAATAAAGATAGCTTTCATATCATTTGACAGAAGAAGACAGAAGAACAAAGTTTTCAAGGAAAAGTAAGGACCTACATGTATTGACTTAAATCATCATCTTTAAATTTTGATCTTAATTGATGGAAGTTTGAAGTTTCTGCATCCATTATCATCACAAAGCAAATTAAGACACATATCAAAGATTAAGTGTTAATTATAAGTGCATATTCAATTACATGAACTCGCATTTATTTTACACTAAATCCCAATATTCATTTGATGTATTGAAAATTCATGCCTGCATGAAAAAAGGTTTACAAAGAATCTTAAACATTTATCTTCTATAAATATTAAAAAGATTTGTTTCATTTTATTTCATAATTAGTATTTAGTCACAAGATTTCAAAATTCTGTTCTTTAACAATCGAATGGCATGATTCATTTTAAATTACCAAAAACAAGTACAAAGAAATAGCATGTTTGTTCTATGAGGCATAATTTAAATAGTTTCTTTCATGAACGAAATCAACCTCAGATATCCACAGTTACTTATCAGTTACTTATCAAGCAACAGAAAATGGCTGATATTCCTCAGTATTCTGCCTTTCTAAAGAAGGCTTAAAATTTCATCACCATTTTACAATCAATTTGATGAAGTTTGGCTTAATATTGCAGATACCATGAGGTTAATTTTTATCACGATGCAAACCATGGATGCTTTTCTTCAAAAACCTCGTAACTATGGCTTGCTTAAAGCTGTAGTTACCGGGTTTTTAAAAAGCAAAAACATACACTTCAGGACAGAGAAGTTTCAACGGATATACAGATGAAAATCACAGACAAATTTTTTAACCCTTTCCCGTACAAGACAAACAAACAGAAAAGCCGACAATTAATTTCTTACAGGCCAAAAACTAAGGATAGAAGTTCAAAAGGAATACAGACAGTTCTGTAAGACAACAATAAATGAGCTGCATCTGGAAAAAGATCCTTAAAAGCCATTGAGACCACCATAGATCTTGATCAGCTTGTGAATAGGAACAGGCGGATCTGGAAACATAAGTTTTATGTATGCGTCAAAGGCCTTTTTGCTAGATTTGGCTCAAAAGAAGATGAAACATTTACCATCTCTTTTATTGGTATTGTCTATTTCGATTTAACTTTTCAAGGCTTGATAACAAACATCTGGAAAATAGATGTAAACATATTTTCATCTCTTATTTGGGGTTTTCTTTGCGAGAAAATAAGAAAGGTTACTTACTGGCTATAGGAAAACAAAAATTCTAGCGTAAATATCATTAATATACAAATATATAAATATGTGGTCATTATCAGTGTCTGAATGTATTGTGCTGCCATTTCACTGAAGTTAAAACAGGGCTGAAAAAAAGGGACATTGATTTTTGGCAACACTTTTATAATCAACCCATACAATATTTATTTCAAATCCATTTTTTACAAAATAAATTGATTTTTCATTCTTCTTTTACCATTGTCTTGCTTTTTGTAGCATTTTCAAAACAATGATCATAATTTCTCATTCTCAGAAAATTTACATAAATTGTGGAAATATTAGTGCAACATCAAACTAACTACCACTTGAAAAACATTGTAATAGCGATCCATATATCCTTACGGATAAAAAAGAAAGCCTGTCGCAAGTTGGGTACATAACCATTGCAAGTGCATGAATATTAACTCTTTCCCAAACGACAAAATATTTGGGTGATCCACTTCAAAAACTGCCACAAATGGTAAAAAGGAAGTTATTAAAGATAGGATTTGTGTAAAATATGGGACAGAAAATGTTGAGACAAAAGGAGAAACTGCTGGTTATCAGCAGTTTCTTCTTTTGTTTCAATATTTTCCCAAGCCTTACCTATAAAGGGCGTCAAAACCAGGTTTTGTTTGGGAAAGGGTTAAATTCTATGTTGGGCGGAGCAATCTATCGATTGGCGTTTGGTCAATTTTAAGCTCACTCACTATCAGTCTTTTGATTATCAAGCTCAGAACATTTAAGTTTTAAGGAGATGTCAAATTGCCCTCAATGTCTAAACTTCGAACAAACAATTGTCATGATTTAACCCTTTCCCAAACGATAAAAATTAGGGTGATCCAAATTAAAAGCTGCTGCAGACGACAATATGGATATTAATTAAGATTGGATTTGTGTACAATTTAGCTCAGAAAATATTGAGACAAAAGGAGAAAGTGCTGATTATCAGCACTTTCTTCTTTTGTCTCAATCTTTTCCCAAGCCTTTCCTATTAGGGACGTCAAAACCAGGTCTTGTTTGGGAAAGGGTTAAATACCATAGACAAGAGACAAAAATTGCTCCATAGGAGCATGATTTCATATCTCTTTTTTTTTTTCCAAAATCAATCTTGTTGTTCATTTATACATTCACTCCAAATGTAACAATCAAATGTTTTTCCGTTATAAAAACATTTCTCCAAGGTACTTGATTTGGGAACTCCACAAAATGTACTTGCAGTGGTCATATTCCAAACTTGCTGTACAATATTCCTCATTGCAAAAAATTACAAAAGCTATTTACATGAACAAAAACATCTACATAATATCTTTGCTACTTCTTACTATGGTTAAAACAACCCAATAACATGCACAAAACTGCTTATTATCATTATCATATATAACAATTTATCTTAATGAAATGATTTTGGTTTTATTTTTCTTTATTTGAACTCTTGAGGATGAAATTGCTGCTTTTCTTCGAAAACCTCATAACTACAGCTTTAAACAAGCTGTTGTTATGAGGTTTTGGAAGTAAAGCGACGAAATACAATGATAAATGTATGATTTGATTTATGGAAAAATAAAATCTAGCTCTAATGTAAATTATCATGTCATGATTCATAATGTAATGCAAATTTTCTCCTATTATTTCAGTAAAATTGTATTTCAATGCTTTTTTTCTCCAAAACCTCGGAACTTCAGCTTGTTTTAAGCTGTAGTTTACAAAGTTTTTGAAGAAACAAAATTACTTTCTCTATCATGTAAAATCTTTTAGGCATACTCAAAAAGAGAAAGATAAAATTTTGTTCAGTTTATATTTAGCACTATGCATATGTATAATTGCGCTAAAATGTTGGAACAATGTAGCTTCAGCAATGTCGTCTTTACAAAATCAAAAACTGACATAAACGCAACAAGAATTTTGTTTCATTGGTTTGGTTAGCAAGATGAAATCATTGCTTTTCAACAAGAACCTCGTAACTGCAGCTTAAAACAAGCTGCAGTTACAAGGTTTTTGTTGAAAAGCTCCGATGTTTAAATGATCCCTAGTAAGTTCTGATTTACAGACTTGGTCTTGTTGTGGCCAGGTTTAGAATCAGGGGCGCTTATTGTCTGTCTAACTAACCATTCAAGCTGCTACAGCTTTGTGATAGGGAGTTCACAAATTTACAGAAATGCTCCATGTTTTAAATCCTACTGCAGAATAACTGCCTCTAAAACTAAACCTGGCCGACATGTAATGATGTATGCAACACAGAAACCCTTTTATCATACATAAATTCAATACGAATGCAACAAATTTCTAATCAATGACAATTTATCTTCTGATAGGAAATTAAGCAATTTATTTCCCTCTTAGCCGTTTAAGATGACTGTCATACAATAACCAGTTGTAATATTTTAATCATTCGCATGCCATTGCCAACATAACCAGATGAATTTGTGTATGATAAACAGGATTAATCCTATCTCCATTTAAAATGATGCTTAGTGATTATATAATGTAATAATGTAATTTCAAATAGGCTATACAATATTCTTGCTTTTTGTTGTCTAAATTTCAAAAATAGCTAAAAGTCATCTACATGGACTCAAATTCGTCTACTCGTTTCCTAGTGTTGCCGGAGCGTATCTGTTTTAAGGTCTTGTACTTATCGCGGCCCTGTTTAACGTTCTCTTTGTGAAGATGATCGTTCTTGGTATCCTTCGAAGTGTCTCTGGTAGTTTGCAGCTCAGCTTGTAACATCTGTGAAAAGAGCAAGATGTGTTTTTAACCCATTACCAGATTGGAAAAGTTAAAACTGGTCAAAATTCAAAGTTGTTGCGAACGACAATTGCAACTGAAAGAAATTTCTTCATTTTCATTTTCTACAGCCTTTAACTTGTGGGGCGTCAAAATGCGCCACTGTGTGGTAATGGGTCGAGCATCATGGACAGTGATTCCCCTTGACTTTTCCTAGAGGGGGTCATTGTGTCCCCCTGGTCTTCAAATTAGTGATCATTTATATAACAAGCCTATTGTAACATTGTGTCAAGTTTGTGCAGCTGATAATTTTGAGTTGGCCATTTAAGTTAAAAGTGTGTCAAAATGCACATTTTAGTGGTTCAGGCAAAAAACCCTAGTCATGGATAACTTGACGAATAACTAAACTACTAACCTCCAATTGTTGCTGGAGTCTCTGGTTAGTTAAGGCAAGGGCTTCACGTTCCTCCTCTGGTCTTGGGGCATCGGGATCAACTTCAAGGGCAGCCTCTGCAAAATAACATCAAGTATATACACATGGTGCTAAATCATGTGACTCAGAAATTCAGAAAACCATCAATTGTTGATGTAGTACCTCAGAATTTTAGAAAACCATCAAATGTTGATGAAGTAACTCAGAATTTCAGAAAACCATCAATTGTTGATGTAGTAACTCAGAATTTTAGAAAACCATCAATTGTTGATGTAGTAACTCAGAATTTCAGAAAACCATCAATTGTTGATGTAGTAACTCAGAATTTTAGAAAACCATCAATTGTTGATGTAGTAACTCAGAATTTCAGAAAATCATCAATTGTTGATGTAGTAACTCAGAATTTCAGAAAACCATCAATTGTTGATGTACAGAGTGTCCCAAAAAAAAACGGAACCCTATTTCAAAGTCAAATATTTTAAAGCCAAAGCATAGAATCTAATTTTTGAATTTGCAATAATAAAGATACATTATTTTTGCATATGTGTTCTAAATTTCACTTCAAAATATGTATTGGTTCAAAAGTTATATGAAATTTAATAAAGACACTAAAAAACCGTTTTAACACGAAATCGATTTTTGCCTCTTGTTTGTTCGTGAAAGCGCACTGACGGTCAACTGTTGAGTTCTTCACCGTTGTACAATACGTAGCAATTTTCTCAAAATTAATTAATATAAAAGTGCCGCATGTGCAAATTGAGTCCGTAAGGTGGTTGTTTGAAATAATTTTGACCCTTTCCCAGACCACAAAAAGTTAGGATGGACTGGATTGAAAGCTGTTGCTGATGACAAAATTGACGCTGATAAAGACAGTTTTTACGTGAAATACTGCACAGAAAATATAGAGGCAAAAGGAGATATGCTGGTGACCATTATTTTCTTCTTTTGTCTTAATACTTTCTCAAGCTAATTCTCTCATGGATGTCAAAACCAGGTCTTGTTTGGGAAAAGGTAAAAGTACTTGGCATAAATTTGAGCGCTGACCGGCATGTTGTAGAGTAATAAAATAACTGCATATGATTGCATGTATTATGAATCTTTGAAACACTTTGTTTTTTGTTTGTATTCATTTTTTTGTTTTGGTTACACCGCAGCTCTACTTTAACAGTTTATTTGTTAGCGGTAAAGATGAAACGAATATGCACTATTGTTAGTAAAATGTTTCAATATCACTTTTGTCTTGTATCAAACAATTGTGAAGAGTCAAGTGTAGATGCGCGCTGCAAACGAAAAGATTGATATCGTGTTAAAATGGTTTTCCGGGTTCATTCATTTGAATGCCAATATTTTCGAAACTAATAAACATTTTTCAACCAAATTTTAACTACTGATAGAAAACTGTCGTTTCTATTGCATTTTGAAATTTGGTGGAGATATATCTCTTAATACATGAGCAATTCACTTTCAAAAATGGGTTCCGTTTTTATTGGGACACCCTGTAGTAACTCAGAATTTCAGAAAATCATCAATTGTTGATGTAGTAACTCAGAATTTCAGAAAACCATCAATTGTTGATGTAGTAAATCAGAATTTCAGAAAACCATCAATTGTTGATGTAGTAACTCAGAATTTTAGAAAATCATCAATTGTTGATGTAGTAACTCAGAATTTTAGAAAACCACCAATTGTTGATGTAGTAACTCAGAATTTCAGAAAACCATCAATTGTTGATGTATACTGAGATGAAAAAGTTTAGTCAGTATAAAGTTTTTGGTCAATAATTTTGTCTAAAACGTTTTACAATGCCAAATTTTTTTCTCATAACAATATTCAACCAATTTAAAACAAGTCAGTGAAATTCAATTGGCATCCATGTTTTACTTAACCTTCTTTTCGACGATTCATTCCAAAAGGGGTCAAATTGAAAACTCACAGCTTCAAGAGTGACTTTTTGTAGAGTCTAAATTCCTGGTCATTGACATAAAAAATCGATCTTTGTATCATTTCTTGGTAGAAGAGAAGTATCTCTGTTGACTGTGGGTCAGAAAACCTTTTTTAATGGAATTTACAGTAGATTATGGTGACTTACGCACCCAACCTGTTGCTCCTAGCATTTTACTGCGTTTTCAAGAAATCGTTATATCAGGACCAGTAGCTGGTTTACCACTGATACAAAGTTATTTATTGTAGACAGACAATTAGAAAAAATAACTGACATTCAATATTTGTCAAAAAATGCCTGAGATCTGGCTGAGCCAATGCTCGAAAAGCCAACTCTAGGGTAAATGACCAGGCAAGTAAAAGACAGACTTTTTTAAACAAACTGTCATTATTGAACAAATTGGTTACAGTGTAGTCAATTTTCAATGTTTTTTGTCAGTTTGGACGTGACGTAACTTGCTGACGTCACAATTAACGTTTATTCCAGATACGCTGTTTTCAGAGGTATCAATGACCAAAATCTCATGCATGTGCCATTTTTGACAACAACTACACAAATGCTTAAAACTGAAAGTGCTTGCCAAGCTCAAACTGTAGGAAACCGACAGAGATTGTAGGTTAGGTAGATGGTTTCTAACATTGTCATTTTTGGCCAAATTGATTAAGCCAGGGTGCTAACATCATGTAAGCTGGTATCAATTTTATTGTGGATTTTTTGTATCTGGGCTATTGTCTTTGGTTTGCATACATTTATACAGGAAAAAGACTTGCGCCTTAACTGCAGCAAGTGCACCTGTCACATTTTGAAATTCTTTTAGCACAAACCTAAAAACTAAAATTAAGCAACATTATTTAAAGATGTTTGTTAAGCGTTGATTGAACAAATATTGTGTGAAATTTTACACTGATATGTTGTAATTTGGCCGAATAATTGACCATCAAAAATACTGACTAAACTTTTTCTTTTGAGTATAGTAACTCAGAATTTTAGAAAACCATCAATTGTTGATGTAGTAACTCAGAATTTCAGAAAACCATCAATTGTTGATGTAGTAACTCAGAATTTTAGAAAATCATCAATTGTTGATGTAGTAACTCAGAATTTCAGAAAACCATCAATTGTTGATGTAGTAACTCAGAATTTTAGAAAACCATCAATTGTTGATGTAGTAACTCAGAATTTCAGAAAACCATCAATTGTTGATGTAGTAACTCAGAATTTCAGAAAATCATCAATTGTTGATGTAGTAACTCAGAATTTCAGAAAACCATCAATTGTTGATGTAGTAACTCAGAATTTTAGAAAACCATCAATTGTTGATGTAGTAACTCAGAATTTTAGAAAACCATCAATTGTTGATGTAGTAACTCAGAATTTCAGAAAACCATCAATTGTTGATGTAGTAACTCAGAATTTCAGAAAACCATCAATATTTTTCTTAATTCTTGACCAATCCAAATTCAGTTGTGACAAGCAATTTCGTTTCCCACAATGTTTTCTACCAAAAAAAGTCCACAAAATTTCACATTCCGTTCATATGAAATTGTCGCCTACAACACCTTTGAATTTGGACCCCAAAAAAGCCCAAAATTTTGTTGTTAGGAAAGAATTAAAACTAAATCTCTACTGACCTCCTTCATCCTGATCATCCATCTCTTGCTCCTTCAAGTGAAGCTCAGCTTGTAAAGCCTGGGCAGTTTCAAGCTCAATTCTCTGATTCTGAAGCTCAGTTTCTTGCTCGTCAATGCGACCCTTCAAGCTAGAGAGCTGCTCTTTTTGATTCTCGAGCTCACTCTCGCGTTGGCTGATCGCCGCCTGAGCAAGTTCATACTCTGCCTCCTGTAGAATAAACAAGAGGACCATGATGGTCCTATATCGCTCACCTGAACCAAAATGATATGAGCAACATCTTTGTTCAATTCAATAAATATTAATGACTTTAAGACTGAAAACGAACTTATGGTCAATGACGTGAAAATCAAACTCATCCAAGATCTTATGGTGCTCAACATTGTGTCCAAGATTTGTCTTGTTTGATAAATAATTGTAGATTCTGGAGTATAAACAAGATCGAAAACAACTTAAAACAGCAATTTTGTCAAATTCAAGGGCACATAACTCTCAACTTTTTTATCAGATCAGACTGAAAATCAAACTCATCCCAGAACTTATGATTCCCAACATTGTGTCCAAGTTTTGTCTTGATTGATCAATAATTGTAGATTCTAGAGAATAAACAAGGTCGAAAACAGTCGAAAACTGCAATTTTATCAAATTCAAGGGCACATAACTCTCGACTTTGTGGTAAGATCAGGCTGAAATTCAAATTCATCCGAGATCTTATGATACCCAACATTGTGTCCAAAATTTGTCTTGATTGGCCAATAATTGTAGATTCTAGAGTGTAAACAAGTTCAAAAACAGCCGAAAACAGCAATTTTGTCTAATTCAAGGGCACATAACTCTCGACTTTTTTATCAGATCGGACTAAAAATCAAACTCATCCAAGATCTTATGGTCTCAAACATTGTGTCCAAGTTTTGTCTTAATTGATAAATAATTGTAGATTCCTAAGAGTGTAAACAATGTCAAAAACAGCCGAAAATGGCAATTTTATCAAATTCAAGGGCACATAACTCTCATCTTTCTGGTCAGATCAGACTGAAAATCAAATTCAATTGAGATCTTATGGTCTCAAACATTTTGTCAAAGATTTGTCTTGATTGGTCAAAAATTGTAGATTCTACAGAGTAAATAAGGTTGAAAACAGTCAAAAACGGCAATTTTGTAAAATTCAAGGGCTCATAACTCTCGACTTTCTGATCAGATAAGACTGAAAATCAAACTAATTGGAGATCTCATGGTCGCCAACATTGTGTCCAAGTTTTGTCTTGATTGATGAATAATTGTAGATTCTAGAGAGTAAACAATGTCAAAAACAGCAGAAAATGGCAATTTTGTCAAATTCAAGGGCACATAACTCTCGTCTTTCTGATCAGATCAGACTGAAAATCGAACACATCTGAGATCTTATGGCCTGCAACATTATGTCCAAGATTTGTCTTGATTGATCAATAATTGTAGATGCTAGAGTGTAAACAATGTCAAAACTAGGTATTTTTCGCATTCAAGGGCAGATAACTCCTGACTTTCTGGTTCGATCTGACCCATAATCGAACTCATCCGATATCTTATGGCCATACATGTTTTGACCAAGTTTGGTCAAGATTGGCTTATATTTGTAGATGCTAGAGTGTAAACACGAAATTGTGGACGGACGGACGGACAGACAGACGGACAGACAGACGGACAGACAGACGGACGACGGACAAAAAGTGATCACAATAGCTCACCTTGAGCACTTTGTGCTCAGGTGAGCTAATAAAAGACCATGTTTTACTTTAGGTTCATTTTCCAAAGTGCAGTATCTGGCAGTCAATAATAGCCTAAATGCCATCAATTTTGCCATCCAAATTTTCTAATCTTAACTGGTCTAAGACATTATTTAATGTTAGAGAAATGATTAAAGCTAAAATGTGACCACTTTGTAAATAACAAATGTGACCGTTCTCTGAAAATCTTAAATCTAGGAAGTGTGAAATGTATGATCAAACCCCAGTCAGACTCATCCTCGGAAACTCAGCGGTCATAGCTACGCTACATGACCCCTGGGGCAAATGGTCAGAAAAACTTTGTATTAGCCGCTCCCAAATGCTGCCGTTTCATTGGTTCCATCATCATTTCATGATGGGCGAGTAGACCAGTAAAAAGGGCCGATACAAATCGCCAACTTCTAAACAGTGATTACGTCACAGGTATGTAATTTAATCCTGATTCAGTATAGATAACTGCGTAGGAGATTGACAAATCGCTTCGGGTAAGTTGTCAATTATGGAAGATTACTTTCGTTTAGCATGTCAAAAATTTGGTGTTTCGAGTTTAAAAGACTTCCAAAAGAAACTCTCCCATCTTTCTATTTTAAAGCCATACAAGAATTTCAGCGATCTTAATTTTTATGTCGGTGTCGCATAAGTTACGACTTATCATGAGCACCGCCATCTTGTTTGTAATTGACAACGCATTGACTTATGATAGCGGTTATTTGATTGGGTCTTGCGCTCACACGTTTCGTATTGATTTTTGGTAGCAAATTCAAAGTTTTACTGACCAAGTGCCCCAGGGGTCATGTAGCGTAGCTATGACCACTGGGTTTCCGAGGATGAGTCAGACTGGGATCTAAAATTTCTCAGGTCAAAAACCTTTACATCCCCCCCCACCCCATTTACTTTAGGTTCATTTTGCAAAGTGGTGTTTCTGGAAGTCAATATTGCATGGCGTAATTGCCATCTTTTTTTGTCATCTGAATTTTCTAATCTTGACTGGTCTACGACATTATTAGAATGGTAGAGAAAGTATTAACCCTTTCCCAAACAAAACCTGGTTTTGACGTCCCTATGGAAATAGGCTTGGGAAAATATTGAGACAAAAGAAGACAAAAGAAGAAACTGCTAATAACTAGCAGTTTTCCTTTTGTCTCAATATTTTCTATGCCATATTTCACACAAATCCTATCTTTGGTAACATCCGTTTTGTCATTTGTGGCAGTTTTTGAAGTGGATCACCCTAAAATTTTACCGTTTGAGAAAGGGTTACATGGTAGAGAAAGTATTAAAGTGACATTTCAGAATTTTTTGTCATAAATTTTACTTTTATTTTTATCTGAAAGAGCATAAATCCTTATGAAAATTCTGAAAATGTTAAGCCAAAATATTGTGCCGTTTACGAGATATTTATATTTTTGTGTTAAAATTGAACAAATTGTTGTGGACAACAGTTCGGATGTATATGCAATTTATCGATTATGTCTCAACTTTAAATGCCTGTTTCACGCTTATTGGCAACAACTTCAAAAAACTAATAGTATTTATACTCATTAGAATAACCAATCTTGGCATCAAGACATACTTTAAAAAATTGAACTTGGAATGAAATGTCCCTTTAAGCCTTTCAAACAACAGCACCTCGTTTTGACAACAGCACTAGATGTTGGTTAGGAAAAACCCTGCATTCAATGTAAAATTTGGTTGTTTCAGATAAGCTTAACCCTTTCCCAAACAACAAAATTTTAGGGTGATCCACTTCAAAAACTGCTATAAATGACAAAATGGATGTTTTTAAAGATAAGATTTGTGTAAAATATGGCACAGAAAATATTGAGACAAAAGGAGAAACTGCTGGTTATCAGCAGTTTCTTCTTTTGTTTCAATGTTTTTCCCAAGCCTATTCAATTAGGGATGTCAAAACCAAGTCTTGCTTCGGAAAGGATTAAAGACTTTCAACCTACAATTCTGGCTTTTTCCTCGGAGTGCATCTCATTCGACATTTCTAGTTGTTTTTGCAGCTCCTCTGCACGTATTCTCTCTTCTTCAACCTTCCTTTTGGCTTCCGAAACTTCATCCTCAAGGATCTGAGACTGGGCGATCTGCTCCTGCAATGCTTTCATGTCTGCAACATAGTATGACGAAAATATTGAAAGTGCATCTCATTTGACATTTCTAATTGTTTTCGTAGCTCTTCAGCGCAAATTCTTGCGGCCTCGATCTTCTGTATGGCATCGCAAACTTACTCCTCAAGGACTTGAGACAGGGCGATCTTATCTTGCAATGCTTTCATGCCTGTGAGGTAGAAGGAGCAACTCATTATGGCCCTCTCGCTTAACCCATTACCAGATGGCAAAATTTTAGACTTGCCAAAACTCAAAGAAGTTGCAGACGACAATTTCAAGTTGATGAAATTTATAAAATCTTTTCATTTTGGGTTAGAAAACATTGTGGAACAAGAGTGCCATGGTCACAATATACGCCGCCACTTATAAAACTTGAGACAACTAGAACAAGAGCCGTCACAGACGGATTATGCTCCCCGAATAAGTGTTTGTCACAAAATAAAAACTATCATACATTAAGCCCCCTTTTCTCATGACAGCTTTTTTGTACACACATTATTTATAGAATATGGTCTAGAACATCCTATTTATTACATGAGTACAAAATTTCATTAAATTCTGCCCATTAGATGAAGAGAAATAAGAGAAAAACTAATTTTTACACTAAGGCCCCTTTTTCCATGACGCAGCCTTAAATTTACAAATGGAGGAAAAGGTCCCTAGGTATTGACCCAGGGAGTTCACATGTGAAGTTTCATTGAATTTGGTCCAAGGGTTGCTGAGATATGGCTGTGGACGGACGGACGGACACACGGACGGACGGACAGCGTGGCGACTATATGCTCCCCCGAAATTTTTTCGGGGAGCATAAAAACCTGAAGGTCTTGAGTCGCTCCACAAGCCTGAATTTCTTTTAATATTAAATCAAAGTTTTGACTAGATTTTTGAATACTTTTTTTTTCTTACAGCAAAAACAAAGTCAAAAGCAACAATCATGTGGTCAATGCAAAAAGAAAGTAAATGATTGACTAATATTTTAGGGATGTTAGAGCGATAATAAAATTGAAAACTGTGATTTTGCCAAATTCAAGGACACATAATTCAGGAAGTATATTTTTAAAATCAAATAAAAAATTAAACACATGCAAGATCTTATGGTCACTATCATTCTGTTCAAATTGTGTCTATATTAGTCAATATTTGTGGCTTCAAGAGTGGAAAAAGTGTCGAAAACTGAAATTTTGTCAATTTCAAGGGCACATAACTCAGATTGTAACAGTGTGATCATGTTGAAAATTACACATAAGCAAGATCTTGATGTCAACAAAATTGTTTCTAAGTATCATCTTGATTGGTCAACATTTGTGGTTGTTAGAGTGAAAACAAGGTCGAAAATGGCAATTTTGTCAAATTCAAGGGCACGTAACTCATGATGTAAGATTCCAATCAAGCTGAAAATTACACCCAGGCAGCATATAATGCTTATATATATTCTGTCCAAGTTTTGTCTTGATTGGCCAATATTTGTAGATTTCAGAGTAAAAATAAAGTCAAAACCAGCAAAATAGAGCCGAAAATGGCATTTTTGGCAATTTCAAGGGCACATAACTCATGCTATAAAATTCTGATCAAGCTGAAAATTTTACAAAGGCAAAATCTTGTAGTCAGCATCATTCTGTCAAAGTTTTGTCTTATCTAGTCAACATTTGTAGTTTCTAGAGTGAAAACAAAGTAAAAATACAGCCGAAAATGGCAATTCTGTCAATTTCAAGGGCACATAACTCATGATGTAAAATTCAGATCAAGCTGAAATTTTTACAAAGGCAAGATCTTGTAGTCAGCATAAATCTGTCAAAGTTTTGTCTTGATTGTTCAATATTTGTAGATTTTAGAAGAAAACTAGTCAAAACCTGCTATTTTCGACATTCAAGGGCAGATAACTCCGGTTATTCTGGTTCAATCCATATTCTTTGAAGGAATCTGAGAGAGGGTCACCCAAGGATCATTCCTGTGAAGTTTGGTTGAAATCCATCCAGTTGTTTTTGAGAAGATTTTTAAAGAAAAAGTTTACGGACGGACGGACGGACGCACGACGGACACACCGCCATGACAATAGCCCGCTGGCCTGAAAGGCCAGTGGAGCTAAAACAAGAGGGCCAAGATGGCCCTAGATCGCTCACCGGAATTCATAGTTGAGATACTGGCAAGACCATGGAATCAATCTTATAACATAAGAAGAATATAAAAGAATGACAATGGCAATTTTGCCAAATTCAAAGGCATAAAACTAAGGACTTTCTGTTCTGAAACAATTTGGAAAGGGCTTAAACCTTGGCTGGGAAAGGACTTTATCTTTACCAAGACAGAAAAGAAATAGACTGTTCAATTTTGAAATAGCGCTGCAAGATGAGAAAATGCTGATTATCACCCTTTTCTTCATTTGACTCAATAATTCCCCAAGCCTTTTTTAATAGGGACATCATAGGAAAGGGTTAGGACATTAAGATTAAATGTAGCTCTATCCTTCATCAGATAAGAGCTCCATTATCAGATAAGGCAGCCCTTTATTGATTTTGGACGGTCTATTATTGACTTTAGACAGTCTAACTATTTACTTAAGCAATGATTGCTGATAAGCTGATACCTGGTCAAAATAAATTTGTCTGAATTCCTCACTTGAAAATTCCCAAACCCACAACATAGGGCTTCTTTGCTTGTAAAGTGATGGTTTGAACAAATTTCACAATGATTGAGCAAATATTGTAATAAATTCTTACAGCAAAAACAAGATTTGACCCACTGACCCAGTTTTTGACCTTGCATGACCCAAGTTTTCAATGACCTACAGAGTACAGACATCATCAAAATAAACGTCCTGAGCAATTTTCAAAATAATTGAGCCAAAATTGGAACTTCCACAGCAAAAAGAAGGGATACATTACCTTTGACCTTGACTAATAAATGGAATTCTTGATAGTTGACCTTGTGCCCTATTTTTTGACCTTGCATGACAAACTTTTTACATGACCTTTATATCATTCAGGGTGCCCAGCAACGTTAAGTGTCAAAAATATAGGTATGTCCCAAAATTATAGGTATTTGTTAGCCAGAAATATAGGATAATATAGGTTGCCTTTACTATGAACAAAAACACTACTTTAAATGTTTCTCTACCACGACCACCACCTTCCAGCTCTATCTTGTTCATAAGATAAAAGGAGAAACAGACAAGGTGACCATTAGCTATTACTTTCTGTTCTCAATATTCAGTAACAGAGAATACCATATCAAGAAAGGAGAGCCAAGAAGACCATCTATCGCTCACCGTAAAGAACATTGTTACTTTGAGGATATGATTGTATAATCAATTTCATCCCAGACCCATAACTTTCTGCCAATTTTCATTACAGGAAGGCAATATGAAGAATTTTGGCAGAGATTCATGCTGTCATGATACATGCAAAATATTAACATATAGGGTATCTGACAAAATGATATGTCACAAAATGATTTTACCAGGGGGAATTTGCCCAAGATTTCCTGATAAGTTCTCAATTTGAAATCTGAATCCCACAACATTAGGTCAAATTTCATACCACCACATCTTTTGATGGAAGGCCATGATACAATTCTACACACCAAATTTCAGTCATTGATTCAATAATTCAGATGTAGAAGATATATGGCAAATTTCATGGAACCAAAACTCTTAGAAGTGCTTTGGTAGAGGGGCATTTCATTATTAGACAGATCTACACACCAAATTTCAAAGACCTAAGCCAAACAACGGCAGCACGAAACTCCCAAATCTACCCAAATCTACCCAAATCTTACCCAAATCTACCCAAATCTAACCCAAATCTACCCAAATCTTACCCAAATCTAACCAAATCTAATGAGACTATTTCGAACATATTCCCGAAATTTATATGATCATAAAATTATGTTCTGTATTTGTGGAAATTAATCTTTGTGGAATTAGATCTAGATCTATTGTAGTTCTAGAATTGTCCTGAGCAAAGTAAGAATTCTTATATAACGAAGACAATATTGAGGCAAACTATGAAAATGCCGGTTATCAGCATTTTGGTCTCTTGCCTCAGAGTTTGTCTTTGTTTTGTTGTTATTGTTTTCTGTAAGGCACATAAAACTGGGTTCATTTGGGGAAAAGGTTAAATTATTCTGACAATCTTATCGGTTTAACTGTTGTTACGATGATATCACAAATTTCTCAACCTGGATTAGATCGAGTAATTTGTCACAGCTTTTATAATTTACACCAATACGTGGACCCGAGGTTGTGCTTCCCTCGAACTTGAGAATTTGTGTTTTTCTTGCGCCAAGGCAGTCAGCCACCCAGAAAACACAGGGGAAAAAATCAGGATCCGTGCATGACACATAATAGATCTGGGACCACAATACCGAAATATGTCCTTAACACTCTGACCTGTCACGCTTAAAGAAACCTTAGCGAATATCTAAAAATCAAAATTTTGAGAAACTGATCACGTTTTGCTTTAACACCGACGATATTATCGTTAAGAAACATTTGTTTTCTTTTTTTCTGTTACTAAAAACTGGAATATATCGAACAGTTTGCTTGATTTGGGTAAGATATGGGTAGATTTGGGTTAGATTTGGGTAGATTTGGGTAAGATTTGGGTAGATTTGGGTAGATTTGGGAATTTCGTGCCGCCCGCCAAACAATTAAGGAGTAGGATATTGTGCAAAATTGCTTTCTTTGTCTCTTCTGAAATCTAATATCCCACAACATAGGGCCAAATTTCATTGCACCACAATAATTTGAAGGATATTTGGTAAAGGGCCATGAGATGATCCAGGAGTAGAAAATAGTATAAGATTTAGTTCTGTGTCTCTATATAAAGTCTTATACCCTAACACACAGGGCCAATTTTCATAGTACCTCCATAATTTGAATGGTATTAGTTGAGGGCCATGAGACAATTCTACACACCAAGTTTCAAAGCTCTAGGCAAAACGGTCTAGGAGAAGATAGCACAAAATTTTCTTTTCTGTCCATATATGAAATCCAATAACCAAAAATATATGACCAGTTTCCATTGCGCCACTTAATTTGTAAAAATATCTATTTTAGTAGAGGGTCATAAGACAATGTTACATATCAGTTTCAAAGCCATAGGCCAAATAATTCAGAAGATTGTCCTTCTCTGTCCATATATAAAATATAATACTACAGAACAAAGGGCCAATTTTCATGATACCACAATAATTTGAAGACTGTATTTCTGATGGAGAGACTGACAAAGATTAAACAATATTCTGCCATGGGAGCATAATTAAAATATTTCTACCTAAATTTGGCCTCTAAAGTCCAAATTTCTGAGATTACAGACTGTCATTGAGATAGCTTAAAGACAGAAAGTTGCACTTAATTTTGTATGTCACAAATCTGTCATGACTCTTTCAAGTAAAAACTTTTTTCCTTGTATTATGTTTACAGAAATAAAAATTCACTTGCCCATAAGTAATACTTGTAAATATAGAATTATTTGAACAAAATTTTACTGTTCATAAAGGAAACTTATCCACTAAATAAAATGTTCAGTACCAGTAAAAGATGACAAAAATACATGCAAGCCTCTTCAACAATGATAATCATAATGTTTGACCGCTCTATCCCTGGCATGTCATTTTGAAAAGGGCTTCATATATATTGATAGATAATTTATTGTTCACTTTTAATCATAGAAAGCTGCTTTTATTGTTTTAATTTTGCTATTTTGCTTACTCAAGACACAAAAATATAGGTATTTATAGGTATTTCGGGCAAAATGGGTGAAATTATAGGTTTTTATAGGTAAGGTCCAAAAATATAGGATAATATAGCAGGGTGCCCAGTGACTTATGGTGTCAGAAATATAGGTATGTCCCAAAAATATAGGTATCAGTTAGCCAAAAATATAGGATAATATAGGTTGTGTTTATTATGATGAAAACTTTACTTTAAACAATTCTCTACCACCACTACTACCTTCCAGCCCTCTGTTATTTATAGGACAACAGGAGAAACAGACAAGACAGCCATTTATAAGCTATCGCTTTCTGTTCTGATCCAGAGAACTTATCAGGACATGAGAGCCAAGAAGGCCATTTATCTCTCACTGTAGATAACATTGGGGCTTTGAGGAAATGATTGTTTTTGATATATCTTCTGTCTCATCCTAGACCCACAACTTCCAGCCAATTTTCATTGCAAGAAGGCAATTTGAAGAATTTTGGCAGAGAGTCATGCTGCCTTTATACATACAAACACTTCAATATAGGGTCTCTGAAAAAAAAAAGATTTGTCAAGAGAAGTTTGCTCTAGATTTCCTTCTAAGTTCTTTGTCTCTATATGCAATCTGATATAGAATCTTTCCACAACATGGAGCCAAATTTCATAAAGCTAAAAAAACTTTGAAGTGTTTTGATGGAGGGTCATTAGACAATTCTACACACTACATTTGAAAGAAACTGGTTAAATAGTATTGGAGTAGAAGATGAATGAAATAGATTTGATATTCTACAACATAGGGCACATTTCACAGAACCAAAAAAATTTTGATGTGCTTTGGTAGTGGGCTTGAATTTAGATAATTCTACAAACTAAATTTCAAATACATAGTCCAAGCTGTTTCTAAAGGTTAAAAAGAATGTGCGTGATTTCCTACTTTGTCTCTCATGAAATAAAATATCAAAGAACATAATACCAATTGTCATTATACCCCAATATTTTGAAGGATATTCGTAGAGGGCCATGAGGTGGTTCTACTCAGCAAATTGAAAGCCCTAGGTCAAATGATTCAGGAGTAGAAGACTGAGTAAGATTTCCTGCTTTGTCTGTATAAAAAGTCTGACATTCAAACACACAGGGCCACATTTCACTGTACCAATAATAATTTGAAAAGTATTGGCAGAGGGACATGAGACAAAAATTATTCTTTATACCAAGTTTAAAACCCTAGGCAAAACAATTTAGGTGAAGGAGGTTTTACAAGATTTCCCTCTTTATCCCTATATGAAATCTGATACCCCACAACACAGCACCAGTTTTTATCATACCATAAATTTGTGAAAATAAGCATTAGAGGGTCAAAAGACAGTTTCACATACAATTATCAATGTCATTAGCCAAACAATTCAGGAGAAGTAGATTGTCCTTCCTTGTCCATGTAATGAAATAAGATCCCCCCCCCCCCAGAACATAGGAGAATACGTTTATTGACAGGCAGATGGATGGATGACCATGGTTAGCAATCACAATACCTCACACTTAGCACTTATTGCTAAGTTGATCTGAAAATGAATGTTTAATTTTATCATGTTTAATTTTAAGCATACTGCCTGTCTCTAACAAACATAAGACGACAAGCAACTCCATGTACAAATTTCAATCAGTCTCTGTGACAGCAAGATGAAAATTAAAACATTTCTACCTAAATTTGGCATCCCTTTCTTTTAACCTTCCTCAGAGCTTAAAAGGAAGACTGGTACTGACTATGTGATAACTTCAGGACAGAAACTCAAACTTAGCTTTGTATATCAGAAGCAAAACTGACCTGATTCAAGTCCACTGCATTCATATAAAGATATTATAATTCATTTGTCCTTAAGTAATACTTGCACAAAATTATTTGAACAGAAATTTACTTTTCATAAAAGGCACATATCCACAAAAAAAAATGGTCAATACCAGTAAAAGATGACAAAACAAAACATACATGCAAGCTTCTTCAACAATGATAAATATTATGTTTGATCAGTATTTCCCTGGCATTTAAGTTTGAAAGAGGTCTTAAAGGAATGTACTAATTTCTACTGTATATTAGATAGTAATTACTTTTTAATCAAAGAAAACAGTTACTGCTATTTTGAAAGTAATTGTTTTAAGTTTGTAATCATCGCTTACCCAAGACACAAAAATATAGGTATTTATAGGTTTTTGGGGCAAAATGGGTGATATTATAGGTTTTTATAGGTAAAGCCCAGAAATATAGGATAATATAGGTATTTATAGGTATTTATAGGTTACTGGGCACCCTGATATAGGTATTTATAGGTATTTATAGGTTACTGGGCGCCCTGTATCATTAAAAAAACATTTTTAGCAATTTTCATAATAATTTGGCCAAAAATGGGCACTTCTGAGCAAAAAGGATTTATCAAACAGACCTAGTGACCTCATTTTTGACCTCACATGACCCGATTTTTAAAAGAACCTAGATATCCACCAAAAATACATTCTGAGCAATTTTCACAAGGTTTGAGCCAAAGGTAGCACTTTTAGAGCAAAAAGAAGGATTTTAAATCATTTGACCTAGTGACCTACATTTTGACCTGGCATGACCTACTTTTTAAAATGTCCTAGATATCATCAAGACAAAGATTCTGGTCAACTTTCACAATGATTGAGCCAATACTGTGACTCCTAGAGCAAAAATAAGATTTGACCTAGTGACCTACTTTTTTAGAACATTCTGACCCCGATCCCAATTCTTTGAAGTATTTTGAAAAAGGATGACCCAAGGATCATATCTGTGAAATTTCATCCAATTCTGCCCAGCACTTTAGGAGGAGAAGATTTTTTTATGATTGTGAACGGACGGACGGACGGACGGACGGACAGACGCCGGACAACAGACAGATCACAATAGCTCACCTTGAGCACTTCGTGCTCAGGTGTGCTAAAAATGACATTGACAAGGATTTATAAATATTCACTGAACAAGAGCTGTCCGAAGACAGCGCGCTCGACTTTCTAAGTTACTTAGTATAAAGGGGGCATAACTCCAAATAGAGTGGTCCCAGGGTCATGGGCCCTGATAGTAAGGTAGAGGGTGTGATAGTGAATAAGTATACCAAGTTTGGGTTGAATCCCTTTGATAGTATGGAAGTTATTGATGTTTGAAAAAACTTTAACCTTGGTTGCAACGCCAACGCCGACGCCAACGCCCGGGTGACAGTATAAGCTCTCATTTTCTTCGAAAAGTCGAGCTAAAAACCTGTAAAAAATTGTGTTCACAAAAAGGTTTTTATAAATATCCAATGGAAAACCTGGAAGGAATTGCGTTCACGAGGCTGAAATATAATTAAGCCCCAGAAACTAAAATTGAAGGGGGCATAATTCAGGCAACTAGAAAGACCTGAAGGTCTTGAGTCACTCCACAGGCCTGAATTTCTTTTAATATCAAATCCAAGTTTTGAATAGATTTTTGAATACTTACGGTTCTTACAGCAAAAGAAAGTCAAAAGCAGCAATCATGTGGTTAATGCAAAAAGAAAGTAAATGATTGACTAATATTTTAGGGATGTTAGAGCGATAATAAAATTGAAAACTGTGATTTTGCCAAATTCAAAGACAAATGATTCAATATGTATATCTAAAATCAAATCGAAAATTAAATACATGCAAGATGTTATGGTCACTATCATTCTGTTCAAATTTTGTCTATATTAGTCAATATTTGTGGCTTCAAGAGTGGAAAAAGCGTCGAAAAACTGAAATTTTGTCAATTTCAAGGGCACATAACTCAGATTGTAACAGTGTGATAATGTTGAAAATTACACATAAGCAAGACCTTGTTGTCAACACGATTCTTTCCAAGTATAATCTTGATTGGTTAACATTTGTGGTTGTTAGAGTGAAAACAGTCGAAAATGGCAATTTTGTTAAATTCAAGGGCACATAACTCATGATGTAAGATTCCGATCAACCTGAAAATTACACTCAGGCAGCATATAATGCTTATATATATTCTGTCCAAGTTTTGTCTTGATTGGTTAATATTTGTAGATTTTAGAGTAAAAATAAAGTCAAAACCAGCAAAATAGAGCCGAAAATGGCAATTTTTGGCAATTTCAAGGGCACATAATTCATGCTATAATATTCAGATCAAGCTGAAAATTTTACCAAAGCAAGATCTTATAGTCAGTATTATTCTGTTAAAGTTTTGTCTTGTTTAGTCAATATTTGTAGTTGCTAGAGTGAAAACAAAGTCAAAATACAGCTGAAAATGGCAATTTTGTCAATTTCAAGGGCACATAACTCATGATGTAAACTTCAGATCAAGCTGAAAATTTTATCAAGGCAAGATCTTGTAGTCAGCATGATTCTGTCAAGGTTTTGTCTTGATTGTTCAATATTTGTAGATTTTAGGAGAAAACTAGTCAAAACCTGCTATTTTTGACATTCAAGGGCAGATAACTTCTGGTCCAATCCATATTCTTTGAAGGAATCTGAGAGAGGGTCACCCAAGGATCATTCCTGTGAAGATTGGTTGAAATCCATCCAGTAGTTTGTGAGAAGATTTTTAAAGAAAAAGTTTACAGACGGACGCACGCACGCACGACAGACACACCGCCATGACAATAGCCCGCTGGCCTGAAAGGCCAGTGGAGCTAAAAAGCAATGAACCATAAAATCCTTACTTCATGCACATCTACCAATTAAGGTAATAAGATCCACCAAGTTTCATTAGGATCCAGTCAGAATCTTAGGAGGAGTTGCGTTGACAGGGCTGCAATTTCAATAAGCCCCAGAGACTAAGATTGAAGGGGGCATAACTCTGGCGAAAATCAATGAACCATAAAATCCTTTCTACATGCACATCTACTAATTAAGGTGATAACATTGACCAAGTGACATTAAGATCAAACCATAAACTTAGGAGGAGTTGCATTGACAAGGCTGCAATTTCAATAAGCCCCAGAGACTAAGATTGAAGGGGGCATAACTCTGGCGAAAATCAATGAACCATGAAATCCTTCCTTCATGCACATCTACCAATTGAGGTGATAACATTGACCAAGTTTCATTAAGATCCTGCCAGAAACTTAGGAGGAGTTGTGTTGACAAGCCTGCAATTTCAATAAGCCCCAGAGACTAAGTTTTTAAGGGGCATAACTCAGGCAAAAATCGATGAACCATAAAATCCTTCCTTCATGCACATCTACTAATTGAGGTGATAACATTGACCAAGTTTCATTAAGATCCAGCCTGAAACTTAGGAGGAGTTGCGTTGACAAGGCTGCAATTTCAATAAGCCCCAGAGACTAAGTTTTTAAGGGGCATAACTCAGGCAAAAATTGACGAACCATACAATCCTTCCTTCATGCACATCTACCAATTGAGGTGATAACATTGACCAAGTGACATTAACATCCTGCCAGAAACTTAGGAGAAGTTGCGTTGACAAGGCTGCAATTTCAATAAGCCCCAGAGACTAAGTTTTTAAGGGGCATAACTCAGGCAAAAATAGACGAACCATAAAATCCTTCCTTCATGCACATCTACCAATTGAGGTGATAACATTGACCAAGTTTCAAGAAGATCCAGCCAGAAACTTAGGAGGAGTTGCGTTGACAAGAAAAGTGGACGGACAGACGGATGGACAGACGGATGGACGGACGGATGGAAGGTTGGACGGATGGAGAAGATGACGCCAATATACGTCCGCCTCCGGCGGCGTATAAAAATTAAGAAATTGCTTGTCATAAGCAATTACTTCTTTTTCCACAATGTTTTTCCAGTCCTATTCTACCAGGGACGTAAAAACCCATTCTTGTTTGGGTAAGGGTTAAATCGGCCATCTGGGCAGTGTAAAAGGAGTTGTCCGCAGACAACGTAGCTCGCCTATACGAGAGCTTGTTGCAAAATAAGAGTCCAAAGTAAAAGGTCAAGGTCACTAGGTCAAAGGTCATGGTCTAAAGGTCATTGCATGAGGTATCCATCTGTGAAATATCAAGGCTATATCTGCACAAGTGCATGAGATATAGGCCAGGTTAACGTTTTTTAAAACGCTTAGGTCAAGGTCACTAGGTCAGAGGTCATGGTCCCAAATGCAAGGTCTTTGCGGTAAGTATCCATGTGTGAAATATCAAGGCTGTATCTCTAATACTGCCTGAGATATACACCAGGTTAAAGTTTTTCAAGTGAAGACGCGACGCTAAGGCTGTGACATTAGCTCCCCGGACATAAAGTGACCGCTTGCTAAGAAATATGGTTTTGGTTTATTGGGGTTAAGGTCAAGCACCTAACCATGGATTCCTGTCGTTTCTCATACCAGTACTACCACAACACCCTTACCGAGGAAAGGTTAATCAGAGTTAAACAGCTTTCTAAAGCCTTCTCTGTTGGGGACATCGAAACTGGAAGTTGTTTGGGAAAGGGTTTTAACCCTCTCCAAAATAGGAACCGATTTTGATGTCCATAGTGGGAAAGGCTTGGGAAAACATTGAAACACAAGAGCCGTCCGAGACGGACAATGCCCCCCGAATAAGGCATTGTCACAATAAATGTATGCCATGGAGAGCACTTTATTGTCAAGGGCATCTGATTTGCTACTCAAATATGAAATTTCATCAAATTCTGACCATTAGACTATGAGAAATTAGAGAAAAAGTGTATTTGACCTTAAGTCCCCTTTTCCCATGACGAGGCCTCAAATCCAAAAACCGTGAAACGTACATCGGCATTATGTCATAGGTAGTTCACATGGTAAGTTTCATTTGATTTGGCCCAATGGTTATGGAGAAATCGCTTCGGATGGACGGACGGACGGATGGACCGGACGGACGGACAGACAAAGCGGCGACTATATGCTCTCCCTTCGAAGAGCATAAAAAGAAGAAACTGCTGATAACCAGCAGTTTCTCCTTTTGTCTCAATATTTTCTGTGCCATGTTTTACACAAATCCTATCTTTAAAAGCATCCATTTTGTCATTTGTGGCAGTTTTTGAAGAGGATTACCCTTAAATTTTGTTGTATGGGAAAGGGCTAGAACTCACTTTCTAAATTTTTCGCATTCTGCTCTTCATACAATTTGTTCTTTTCTTCCATCAGTCGCAATTGGTTTTCAAGTTCTTTTTCTCGGGCCTCAGCCATGTCTCTTCGATTCCTCTCCTCTTCTAGACGAGCCTTTTCCGTCTGTTTGGCCATTTTATCTTCACGAGCCTGGGCCTTCATTTGTTGGACCTCGATGGTGTCAGGCTTGCGGCGGCGCATGTACAATTCATGGTTTCCCATACATAAAGCTAAAATTCTCTTGTTGATTCGTAGCCGTGGGGCGTAGAATACAAAGTCCTGTAATTGTAATTGATCAAAATTCAATGTTTGTACCATCAAAATTCGGCATGATTTTATAAAGATTCAAGGTTTGCAATATTATTATTCAGAATTATTTTTCCAATTTTACGTTCAGCATATCTTTAACCCATTACCAAATGGCAACATTTTCGACTTGTCCAAATTCAAAGATGATGCTGACGACAATTTAAGCAATTTTTTTATTCTTTGGAAGTTTTGTTTAGAAAATATTGTGGGAAATGAAGAAATTGCTTGTCACAAGCAATTTCTTCATTTTCCACAATGTTTTCCCTCGCCAATAGCTTGTGGGGAGTCAAAAAGAGTCACTATGTGGTAATGGATTAATCAGTATTTTTGTGAAATTCTGATATTTGCCAGAACTGTTTTAAGGCTACGGGAATTACAGATGGCATCCTTAATCCATTATTTGAACCAATTGTATTACTAAAACAATCCAAAGAGAACGTGAGATGAGTGATTTGCATTTATATTTGACCTAAAATTACAGATAGTCCAAATTTGTAAAATACAAAATTCATGTTCTCACGTCTAAGTCCTAAGCCTTAATGCAGAAATTTAGTTAATTATTTGAAACAGATTTAACAGTATAATTAACATGATGTAAATATTTCAGGAAACCTCAAAAGCAGAACTTGTTTAACCCTTTCCCAAAAGGCAAAATTTTAGTGTGATCCTCTTCAAAAACTGCGACAATGACAAAACAGTTCTAAGTTATTAAAGATAGAAATTGTGTAAAATATGGCATAGAAAATATTGAGACAAAAGATGAAACTGCTGGTTATCAGCAGTTTCTTCTTTAGTTTCAATGTTTTCCCAAGCCTATTCTCTCAAGGACGTCAAAACCAGGTCTTGTTTGGGAAAGGGTTAAGAAAGGTTGGAATATTTCAGTAAGGCAGAGGTTCAATCTACAGAAAAAGTCTAGCAAAGAAAGTCTACAGAGTATAGTGAAGTCATGAGCTCTTTCCTGAACTGAAACAAAACAATTTTTGTGTGTTCATATTTGAAACCTGCTGCAAATGAATTTCATGGATGCTCATAAAGATGGAAATTGACTGAATGATAGCATAGAAAATATTGAGGCAAAAGGAGAATATGCTGATCATCAGCATTTTCTTCTTTTGCCTCCATGTTTTCTTAAGCCTTTCCTGTTAAGCACATTTGAACCAAGTCTTGTTTGGGAAGGGGTTAATGGCTATATTCAACCTTTTTTCCAAACAAGCTTTCTTCTTCTGCCTCGATGTTTTCTTAAGCATTTCCTGTTATGCACATATGAACCAAGTTTTGTTTGGGAAATGGTTAATGAATATATTCAACCTTTTTCCAGACAAGCACTGGGCATAACATCAAGCAAACTTTGAGAAGTAATGAGAAGACCAAAATGCTGATATCATTTTCACATTTTCTCTCAATACTTCTCATTTGTGACAATGACTTGGTTCAGGTTACATTGATTTCATTGTCTACAATACCTTTGAATTCTTGACTGCAATTAATTTTGTTCTTTGGAAAAGGGTTAATTTAAGGTATCCAACCCCTCAAAAGCATCAAAGACAGTGATACAAAATTTGAAAAGTGCCAGTAATTCCTTAACTGTGATACATTTCTGTTCCAGATACAAACATAAGCATTTTGGACGGTTTAGAATTTTGAATTAATGCATAATTATGGAAATATTGGAAAAAAAAGTTCAAAATTACCTCCCTTGCATATGAATAAAGAAGAAAATTATATTTGTAAATTTTTTTCTTCTTCAAGCCTAATTTTGAAGTCCGGCACGGTGAATCAACTTATTTGAAGTGTATTTACAAGTGTGTGTAATTTGGTGCATTTCATATGGTTAGAAAGTGGTGATTTTTTGAGGGTCTGTAAACCTTAAGTATTTTTCACATCTAGAAGCAAAACATAGAAGACACTTAAAACAAGACAAATTGCAAAGTAGACAAAAAAATGTTTCAGACAACTTTGCTATAAATTTATCCTCATTTATCCTTTCCTAACCAAAACCTATATTTGAGAGCTAATAGAAAGTTGAGAAAATCATTGAGGAAAAGAATTTGCTAATAATCAGCATTTCTCCTTTTCCATCGAAATTTTTTTTTGTAACTCATTTGAACTTTCTCAGCTGGTCTAAATGATTTTTCTTAGGGAACGATTTATGATAATGGTTAGTAGGGTTATGCTACAATAATGGTGTTAGATTATGCTACTATGGTGGATCAAATTGCAACATAACATGCATAAACACTCATAAAATGCTGAAAGTTAGCTCTGAAATATTGAATTGTTATAATTTTAACATGCAATACAAAACACCCTGTCTTATATCCAACATTTACCAGAGCACTTTTCTAGACAGAGGCAAAATTGTTGACAGGGTCAAATTGAAAGTTGTTGAAGACCACAAATAACAAAGACTAGAAATGGTAAACCTATGTGTTAATGCATATATTGTCGGAGAAGAAAAGAAGAAAATGCCACAATTTTACTTTTGTTGATTTGCCTCAAAGTTTTTCTCTGAAATTTCAAAGCTAGGGATTATTAATATTAAGGAAAGGGTAAATGGGCATTTCTTCCTGGTTCTTACAATAATTTGATGCTTTTCAACAAAAAATATTGCAACTGCAGCATAAAAGAAACTGCAGTTACAAGGTTTTTGTTGAAATGAGAGGAATAAGGAAGAATTCACATATCAACAAGATCTATTTCATGTGAGATTGCATGAAAACTTTATCTAGATTATGCAGAAAAACTTTTGTAAAGGGTTCTTTTCTTCTGCTGAGAGGACTAAAGAAATTCTAAATGTTTAGTATGAAGTAATGGATATAAAATGCAACAAGCAAATTCGTTGAATTGATATCCCCCGCCGAATATATTTTCATTGTCAATAAAGTAGCGCGGAAACGAATATAACTCTGTATGTATATGGCTTCAACAGAACGAATATCACTCTGTATGTATATGGCTTCAACAGAACGAATATCACTCTGTATTTATATGGCTAAAACAGTCAGGGGAAGTAACTCTAAATTTGAGGGTCGAACCGGGTAACCCCGACGATATGCGTATGTCCTCATTGTAGTAAAGCTGTGTGCCAAGTTTCATTGAAATCCGGTGTATAGTTTTCAAGAAATAGCGCGGAAACGAATATCACTGTATGTATTTGGCTTAAACAGTCAGGGGCAGTAACTCTGAATTCGGCGGTCGAACCGGGTAACCCCGACGATATGTGCATGTCCTCATTGTAGTAAAGCTGTGAGCCAAGTTTCATTGAAATCCAGTCTACAGTTTTCAAGAAATAGCGCGGAAACGAATATCACTCTGTATGTATATGGCTTAAACAGTCAGGGGCAGTAACTCTAAATTCGACGGTCGAACCTGGTAACCCCGACGATATGCGCATGTCCTCATTGTAGTAAAGCTGTGTGCCAAGTTTCATTGAAATCCGGTTTATAGTTTTCAAGAAATAGCGCGGAAACCAATATCACTCTGTATGTATATGGCTTAAACAGTCAGGGGCAGTGACTCTAAATTCGGCGGTCGAACTGGGTAACCCCAACGATATGCGCATGTCCACTTTGTAGTGAAGCTGTGTGCCAAGTTTCATCGAAATCCGGTCTATAGTTTCCAAGAAATAGCGCGGAAACGAATATCACTCTGTATGTATATGGCTAAAACAGTCAGGGGCAGTAACTCTAAATTCGGCGGTCGAACCGGGTAACCCCGACGATATGCGCATGTCCACTTTGTAGTGAAGCTGTGTGCCAAGTTTCATCGAAATCCGGTCTATAGTTTCCAAGAAATAGCGCGGAAACGAATATCACTCTGTATGTATATGGCTTAAACAGTCAGGGGCAGTAACTCTTAATTCGGCGGTGGAACCGGGTAACCCCGACGATATGCGCATGTCCTCATTGTAGTGAAGCTGTGAGCCAAGTTTCATTGAAATCCAGTCTATAGTTTTCAAGAAATAGCGCGGAAACGAATATCACTCTGTATGTATATGGCTAAAACAGTCAGGGGCAGTAACTCTAAATTCGGCGGTCGAACCGGGTAACTCCGACGATATGCGCATGTCCACTTTGTAGTGAAGCTGTGTGCCAAGTTTCATCGAAATCCGGTCTATAGTTTCCAAGAAATAGCGCGGAAACGAATATCACTGTATGTATATGGCTAAAACAGTCAGGGGCAGTAACTCTAAATTCGGCGGTCGAACCGGGTAACCCCGACGATATGCGCATGTCCACTTTGTAGTGAAGCTGTGTGCCAAGTTTCATCGAAATCCGGTCTACAGTTTTCAAGAAATAGCGCGGAAACGAATATCACTCTGTATGTATATGGCTTAAACAGTCAGGGGCAGTAACTCTGAATTCAATGGTCGAACCGGGTAACCGCGACGATATGCGCATGTCCTCTTTGTAGTGAAGCTGTGTGCCAAGTTTCATCGAAATCCGGTCTATAGTTTCCAAGAAATAGCGCGGAAACAAATGTCGGACGGACGGACGGACGGACGGACGGACGGACATGGTAAAAACAATATCCCCCCGAAAAATTTTGAATTCGGCGGTCGAACCGGGTAACCCCGACGATATGTGCATGTCCTCATTGTAGTAAAGCTGTGAGCCAAGTTTCATTGAAATCCAGTCTACAGTTTTCAAGAAATAGCGCGGAAACGAATATCACTCTGTATGTATATGGCTTAAACAGTCAGGGGCAGTAACTCTAAATTCGACGGTCGAACCTGGTAACCCCGGCGATATGCGCATGTCCTCATTGTAGTAAAGCTGTGTGCCAAGTTTCATTGAAATCCGGTTTATAGTTTTCAAGAAATAGCGAGGAAACCAATATCACTCTGTATGTATATGGCTTAAACAGTCAGGGGCAGTGACTCTAAATTCGGCGGTCGAACTGGGTAACCCCGACGATATGCGCATGTCCACTTTGTAGTGAAGCTGTGTGCCAAGTTTCATCGAAATCCGGTCTATAGTTTCCAAGAAATAGCGCGGAAACGAATATCACTCTGTATGTATATGGCTAAAACAGTCAGGGGCAGTAACTCTAAATTCGGCGGTCGAACCGGGTAACCCCGACGATATGCGCATGTCCACTTTGTAGTGAAGCTGTGTGCCAAGTTTCATCGAAATCCGGTCTATAGTTTCCAAGAAATAGCGCGGAAACGAATATCACTCTGTATGTATATGGCTTAAACAGTCAGGGGCAGTAACTCTTAATTCGGCGGTGGAACCGGGTAACCCCGACGATATGCGCATGTCCTCATTGTAGTGAAGCTGTGAGCCAAGTTTCATTGAAATCCAGTCTATAGTTTTCAAGAAATAGCGCGGAAACGAATATCACTCTGTATGTATATGGCTAAAACAGTCAGGGGCATCCAAGAAATAGCGCGGAAACGAATATCACTGTATGTATATGGCTAAAACAGTCAGGGGCAGTAACTCTAAATTCGGCGGTCGAACCGGGTAACCCCGACGATATGCGCATGTCCACTTTGTAGTGAAGCTGTGTGCCAAGTTTCATCGAAATCCGGTCTACAGTTTTCAAGAAATAGCGCGGAAACGAATATCACTCTGTATGTATATGGCTTAAACAGTCAGGGGCAGTAACTCTGAATTCAATGGTCGAACCGGGTAACCGCGACGATATGCGCATGTCCTCTTTGTAGTGAAGCTGTGTGCCAAGTTTCATCGAAATCCGGTCTATAGTTTCCAAGAAATAGCGCGGAAACGAATGTCGGACGGACGGACGGACGGACGGACATGGCAAAAACAATATCCCCCCCGAAAAATTTTTTCGGCGGGGGATAAAAATTAATCATAGTTCTTTAACTATTATGAAAGAGTCTGAATAATTTGACAGCAAACATCAAGTTGACTTTTTAATGAAGGAGCATAATCATTTTCTGAGTAAAAGCTGCAGCAAAAAGGTACTTGTGTCAAGCATTTTAAAGGGGAAAGCAAATAGGATTTAAAATGGACTGGATCAGAGAAGATTAAAAGCTGGGTTCAGCAAACTCTTGTGTTTCTGCCACTATCCACACAAATGCACTCCAATCCAAGCCATCAGCCGCTTGACTCAACTTTACAGTGGTCTTTTAACCCATTACCAAACAACAAAATTTTGGGGTAGTCCAATCTGAAAGAAGTTGCAGACGACATTTCAATCTGAAGAAATTTCCCAATTTTAAAGCTTTTTGGGTAGAAAACATTGTGGGAAATGAAGAAATTGCTTGTCACAAGCAATTTCTTCATTTTCAACAATGTTTTCCAAAGCCATTATATTGCGGGGAGTCAAAAGGAGTCACTGTGTGGTAATTGGTTAATGAGGCAAAGATTAGGTCAAAAGAAGTATTTTCAACGCCTTCAGTATTTTGAAAGTAAATAGCATTTAAGCGATCAAGGCTTAAAGTGATCGAGGCTGAAATATCTTGATTGGGGATGAAAATGCTATTCTTGTCTGCGCAAAGAGAAAGAGGGATAAATGTTTCTGGTTTCATCTTAGATTTTTAAGATAGATTGAAAGAGAGAAAATAGTCCAGATACAAGGTAAATTAATACAATAACGTGTTACTTAGGGATAACAACAGATCATTAGATACAAAACACTTTGTGCATCTTCGGGCATCATCCCTGACTAGAGATACCCTTGTCAATTTCCAGGCGTCATCTGCGGCATCAGAAATTTATGAGGGATACCCTCGTCTAATTTCCTTCGCTACAGATGATGCCCCAAGATGCATGAAGTGTGTTGTAGTTGAACATGGGTTGTAATCCTTAACCCTTTCCCAAACAAGACCTTGTTTTGATGTCCCTATTAGAATTGGCTTGGGAAAACATTGAGGCAAAAGAAGAAACTGCTGCTAACCAGCAGTTTCTCCTTTTGCCTCAATATTTTCTATGCTATATTTTACACAAATTCAACCTTTATTTATATTCATTTTGTCGTTTGCAGTAGGTTTTTATATTGGACCACCTAAAAACTTGCTGTTTGGGGAAGGGTTAAATTGCAGAATCGAGGGCTCAGATCAGCAAGTGGGTTAATGGTAAACAAGTTTCCCTGATCTCTTGATACAGGGGCATACAAAAGATAAAATTTACTCTTCAGACAATGACTACCTTGTACCTGTTCTAATTGCTTCATATGATTAACCCATTACCAAACAGCAAAAATTTAGACTGATCCAAATTCAAAGATGCTGCAGACGACAATTTCAAGCGAACAAGATTTTACATTTACTGGGTAAAAACGTTGAGGGAATGAAGGAATTACCTGTCACAAGCAATTTCTTCATTTTCCACAATGTTTTCAAAGACCATAATCTTGTAGGGAGATAAATGAGTCATTGCATGGTTATGGGTTAAGGAATATTCTGGTTTTTAGTAAAGTGTATTGTTAAAGGATAGTATAAGAGTTAGTGCAAAAACCAAATGTTAAAGCGAGTGCTCCTTTTTCCCAGTTATTCAACAGTTTAAACTCACGGGTGCTTTTCTATCAATGGGTTTAAGGAGGAATTTTTTGTCGTTAAAGGAAATGTTCCGTATTTCACTCCAGGGGAACCCAACTTTGGGAGTTAGTCTGTAATGATAATCGGAGAAAAAAACACAATATTTATAATAATATACAAATGTGACAAAACAAAAGTACACAATAGCAAAAATTGCAGTAGCAACAATAACATGCAATTTTAACAATGAAAGAGAGAGTAATCCAAGAGAATAAATGAACAAAATGCCTTCCAAGCTTTTCCCTTCAGATCATAAAACTTTGCATAATGGTTTATTTATTTCTTAATTCGCTTGTGATTATAATTATGCAGTGATGTAAACTGAAAAGGATTTAAATAATTTCATTACAATGTCAGAAGTAGTTGATATGCAAATTGACGACAAATATGCATAGATATTCAATTGACAGGCTAATTTAAATGCTGGTTGACATACTTTGTGAAGTTCCAGTCAAGGGATCTGTCTTCTAATTGAAAAACTTAAAATCTAAGTATCAAAGGGAAAGGCTTATTTTAAATTCAAATATACTACAGAATTAGTCAAAGCAAACTATAAATGCCATGCTCAAGTCATAAAGTAGCTCAATCAAAAAGAGACAGAAAAGTACATGCATGCTTACATTGTCGCAACATCAAGATTTCAATAAAATGTAAACAAAGATTTGTGCAAAGCAAGATGCAAAACGTCACTTTTCAACAAATACCTCGTATCTGCAGCTTTAAAGAAGCAATATGTGGTTTTTGTTGATAAATGAGAAGTATCGAAAAGGTCATCAGAGTTCCTACCAATGACTTAGCACAAACTATTTTGTAAGTGCATATGACTGCTTTTAACGAAAACCTCGTAACTGCAGCTTGTTTTAAGCTGCAGTTACGAGGTTTGCGTTGAAAAGCAACGATATTCATCTATGTATTTACAATAGTTTTGCATCAAGGTAAGGATGGAGATGGGTTTTTTTTATTGCATCTGATGATATACCGGTACATTTAAGTTTTACAAAGTTCCGTCCGAAATTTCAGACCATGATTACTCTCTCTTTCAAAGGTGACTATGACTAAAAGGGGGAAAATGTTACTCATGAAATTGTAGAAATGAGATTTATCACAGCTAGTTATATCATCCTATCATCTGTCATACCCAAATAAGGAAGTAAACAAGGAATATAACAAATATGCGACTTGTCAGGTGAAAAGGAAACATGATCGTCCCAAAAATCAACAAGAGGACCATGATGGTCCTATATCGCTCACCTGAACTAAAATGATATGAGCAATACTTTTGTTCAATTCAATAAATATTTATGACTTTAAGACTGAAAACAAACTTATGGTCAATAACGCAGTGAAAATCGAACTCATCCAAGATCTTATGGTGCCCAACATTGTGTCCAAGATTTGTCTTGTTTGACAAATAATTGTAGATTCTGGAGTATAAACAAGGTCGAAAACAGCCGAAAACAGCAATTTTGTCAAATTCAAGGGCACATAACTCTCGATTTTTTTTTTATCAGATCAGACTGAAAATCAAACTCATTCCAGATCTTATGATCCAAAACATTGTGTCCAAGTGTTGTCTTGATTGATCAATAATTGTAGATTCTAGAGTAATAACAAGGTCGAAAACGGCGGAAAATGGCAATTTTATCAAATTCAAGGGCACATAACTCTCGTCTTTCTGATCAGATCACACTGAAAATCAAACTAATCCAAAATCTTATGGTCTAAAACATTGTGTTCAAGTTTTGTCTGAATTGATAAATGATTGTAGATTCTAGAGTGTAAACAATGTTAAAAACAGCCGAAAACGGCAATTTTATCAAATTCAAGGGCACACAAATCTCATCTTTCTAGTCAGATCAGACTGAAAATCAAACCCATTTGAGATCTTATGGTCTCCAACCTTGTGTCCAAGACTTGTCTTGATTGGTCAAAAATTGTAGATTCTAGAGTGTAAAAAAGGTAAAAAACAGTCAAAAACTGCAATTTTGTCAAATTCAAGGGCTCATAACTTTCGACTTTCTGATCAGATAAGACTGAAAATCAAACTCATCCCAGATCTTATGATCCCAAAAATTGTGTCCAAGTTTTGGCTTGATTGATCAATGATTGTAGACTCTAGAGTGTAAACAAGGTCGAAAACAGCAAAAAATTACAATTTGGTCAAATTCAAGGGCAAGTAACTCTCAACTTTCTTATCAGATCAGACTGAAAATCAAACTCATCTGAGATCTCATGGTCCCCAACATTGTGTCCAAGTTTTGTCTTGATTGATGAATAATTGTAGATTTTAGAGTGTAAACAAGGTCGAAAACAGTCGAAAATGACAATTTGGTCAAATTCAAGGGCAAGTAACTCTCAACTTTCTTATCAGATCAGACTGAAAATTAAACTCATTTGAGATCTCATGGTCCCAAACATTGTGTCCAAGTTTTGTCTTGATTGATGAATAATTGTAGATTCTAGAGTGTAAACAAGGTCGAAAACAGCCGAAAATGGCAATTTTGTCGAATTCAAGGGCACATAACTCTCATCTTTCTGGTCAGATCAGACTGAAAATTGAACTCATACGAGAACTTATGGTCTGCAATGTTATGTCCAAGATTTGTCTTGATTGATCAATAATTGTAGATTCTAGAGTGTAAACAATGTCAAAACTAGGTATTTTTCGCATTCAAGGGCAGATAACTCCTGACTTTCTGATTCGATCTGACCCATAATCGAACTCATCCGAGATCTTATGGCCATACATGTTTTGACCAAGTTTGGTCAAGATTGGCTTATATTTGTAGATGCTAGAGTGTAAACACGAAATTGTGAACGGACGGACAGACAGACGGACAGACAGACGGACGACGGACAAAAAGTGACCACAATAGCTCACCTTGAGCACTTTGTGCTCAGGTGAGCTAAAAATATTTTTCAAATTGTCTGGTTTTCAAATTGTCAGCGCAGATGCTGCAACATCCAATTCAATTTTAAAGACAGTACAGTAAAGTGACAGTGAACTGAACAAATATCAGTATTGTTTTCTCAATGGTCAAAATATCTACCCTGTACACTAGACCTATAGATAAGAAGGGGTGGAGGCATTCTAAATTTGGTACTTCAATTCCAAGCTCGATGCTATGGGTACTCATTGAGACGATTCCAATAAGTACCCACAACATAGGGTTTGATGAGCGGCAAGTAAAATATTGCATTTAGAGAAGCATTGACACCCTCTCTCCTGCAGCCGAGGCACAAGCCATCTTTTACAGCCTTAACTGCCATAAAATAATTTTTGTCCTCGTACAATTTTCAAATGGTGTCTACACTATTTCAGAGCTTCAGATTGACGGTGCGCCCGCGCCAATCCCACATATTTTCAAAATATGACGCATGAATTTTTGCAGTGGTGCGCCAGCCCGGCGCACAAATTTCAGTAAAAGTATGATCATGAAATACATGTAGTAGACTTCAAACAATAGGACCTTCGCATAACGCACCCGTAATCTGCTATACATGTACATCAAGCAGCGAAATTGTCTGACCTACTTGATTGATCTATTTTAAGATTATTATAATGACCTTACTTGATCAACCAATCATATTCCTAATTCAAATGGTAAACAAGTGCCTGGCCAATCTCGGACGATCTTCGTAACCTTCACGTTTGATTCGTTTTACCTTCACCTTCGATTTGTTACTATTTTTAGTAACGGTGTCCGTGACGGTACCCGGCTTTGTAATTCAAATCGGTAACCAGACAACTCGATTGAAAACATCCGGCTGTTTCGACGATGTCTCAAACAAATTTATACACTGTTTAAAATGTTTTTTAAACGGAAAGCAGAGGAATATACGGGTAAAATCACATATAAAGAACATACGCCTGTATTTTTAAATCTAGCGGATAGTTGGTCTATAATCGTCGAATAATCAGCGGAATGATTCAACCTAAACAAGAGGGCCATTGGCCCTGAAGCGCTCACCTGAAATAATAATAACTTTTTGTATACCAATTTTCAGGTTGATTGGACAAAAAATGTGACCTCATGGGTGGACATAAGGTTTCACTAAGATTTGACCTTGTGACCTAGAATTGATCAAGACAATCATTCTGATCAATTTTCAGGTAAATTGGGCAAAAAATGTGGCCACTAGAGTGCACACAAGGTTTTACAAAGATTTGACCTCATGACCTAGTTTATGACCCCAGATGACCCAATTTCGATCTTGTCCGAGAATTGATCGAGACAATCATTCTGATCAGTTTTCAGGTTGATTGGGCAAAAAATGTGGCCTCTAGAGTGCACACAAGGTTTTTCTAAGATTTGACCCTGTGACCTAGTTTTTGACCCCAGATGACCCAATTTTAAACTTGTCCAAGATTTCATCAAGACAATCATTCTGAGCAATTTTCAGGTTGATTGGGCAAAAATTGTGGCCTCTAGAGTGCATACAAGGTTTTTCTAATATTTGACCCTGTGACCTAGTTTTTGACCCAAGATGACCCAATTTCAAACTTGTCTGAGATTTCATCAATACAATCATTCTGATCAATTTTCAGGTTGATTGGGCAAAAAATGTGGCCTCTAGAGTGCACACAAGGTTTTTCTAAGATTTGACCCTGTGACCTAGTTTTTGACCCCAGATGACCCAATTTCAAACTTATCAGAGATTTTATCAATACAATCATTCTGAGCAAATTTCAGGTTGATTGGGCAAAAAATGTGGCCTCTAGAGTGCACACAAGGTTTTTCTAAGATTTGACCCTGTGACCTAGTTTTTGACCCCAGATGACCCAATTTTAAATTTGTCCTAGATTTCATCAATACAATCATTCTGAGCAAATTTCAGGTTGATTGGGCAAAAAATGTGGCCTCTAGAGTGCACACAAGGTTTTTCTAAGATTTGACCCCATGACCTAGTTTTTGACCCCAGATGACCCAATTTCGAACTTGTCCGAGATTTTATCAATACAATCATTCTGAGCAAATTTCAGGTTGATTGGGCAAAAAATGTGGCCTCTAGAGTGCACACAAGCCAAAGGTTGACGCACGACGGACAACGGACGACGCACGACGGACGCCGGACGACGGACACAGCGGTATCACAATACCTCACCACGAGCACTATCGTGCTCAGGTGAGCTAAAAATGTGGCAAGCAGGCGATACTGAATATGTGACAAATCGTCACGGCATAGATACTCGCTCTTTCGATACCATTTTTTGTTAAACTATTTTAGCTCTATCTCATCCACGCTGGAGTTTTTTATTCCAGCAAATAAAATGATATTTATAACCGATTTATGTTATTAACTCGCTATCACTCTAGCCGAGTTTGGGGATTTTTTGCATGATATGTCTACAACGCACTGATATTAAAACAAGAGGGCCATTGGCCCTGAAGCGCTCACCTGATATAATAACTTTTTTTGTAAACCAATTTTCAGGTTGATTGGACAAAGAATGTGACCTCTAGGGTGCACACAAGGTTTATCTAAGATTTGACCTCGTGACCTAGAATTGATCAAGACAATCATTCTGATCAATTTTCAGGTTGATTGGGCAAAAAATGTGGCCTCTAGAGTGCACACAAGGTTTTACAAAGATTTTACCTCATGACATAGTTTATGACCCCAGATGACCCAATTTCAATCTTGTCTGAAAATTGATCAAGACAATCATTCTGATCAATTTTCAGGGTGATTGGGTAAAAAATGTGGCCTCTAGAGTGCACACAAGGTTTTTCTAAGATTTGACCCCGTGACCTAGTTTTTGACTCCAGATGACCCAATTTCGAACTTGTCCGAGATTTCACCAAGACAATCATTCTGATCAATTTTCAGGTTGATTGGGCAACAAATGTGGCCTCTAGAGTGCACACAAGGTTTTTCTAAGATTTGACCCCATGACCTAGTTTTTGACCCCGTATGACCCAATTTCAATATGGTGCGAGATTTTATCAAGCCAATCATTCTGAGCAATTTTCAGGTTGATTGGGCAAAAAATGTGGCCTCTAGAGTGCACACAAGGTTTTTCTAAGATTTGACCCTGTGACCTAGTTTTAGACCCCAGATGACCCTATATCAAACTTGTGCGAGATTTTATCAAGTCAATCATTCTGAGCAATTTTCAGGTTGATTGGGCAAAAAATGTGGCCTCTAGAGTGCACACAAGGTTTTTCTAAGATTTGACCCCGTGACCTAGTTTTTGACCCCAGATGACCCAATTTCAGACTTGTCCGAGCTTTCATCAAGACAATCATTCTGAGCAAATTTCAGGTTGATTGGGCAAAAGATGTGGCCTCTAGAGTGCACACAAGGTTTTTCTAAGATTTGACCCCATGACCTAGTTTTTGACCCCAGATGACCCAATTTCGAACTTGTCCGAGATTTTATCCAGACAATAATTCTGATCAATTTTCAGGTTGATTGGGCAAAAAATGTGGCCTCTATAGTGCACACAAGGTTTTTCTATGATTTGACCTCGTGACCTAGTTTTTGACCCCAGATGACCCAATTTCAAACTTGTACAAGATTTCACCAAAACAATCATTCTGAGCCAAATTTCAGGTTGATTGGGCAAAAAATGTGACCTCTATAGTGCACACAAGGTTTTTCTAAGATTTGACCCAGTGACCTAGTTTTTGACCCAAGATGACCCAATTTCGAACTTGTCCGAGATTTTATCAAGACAATTATTCTGAGCAAATTTTAGGTTGATTGGGCAAAAAATGTGGCCTCTAGAGTGCACACAAGGTTTTTCTAAGATTTGACCCCGTGACCTAGTTTTTGACCCCAGATGACCCAATTTCGAACTTGTCCGAGATTTCATCAAGACAATCATTCTGAGCAAATTTCAGGTTGATTGGGCAAAAAATGTGACCTCTATAGTGCACACAAGGTTTTTTTAAGATTTGACCCCGTGACCTAGTTTTTGACCCCAGATGACCCAATTTCGAACTTATCCGAGATTTTATCAAGACAATCATTCTGAGCAAATTTCAGGTTGATTGGGCAAAAAATGTGGCCTCTAGAGTGCACACAAGGTTTTTCTAAGATTTGACCCCGTGACCTAGTTTTTGACCCCAGATGACCCAATTTCGAACTTGTCCGAGATTTCATCAAGACAATCATTCTGAGCAAATTTCAGGTTGATTGGGCAAAAAATGTGGCCTCTAGAGTGCACACAAGGCAAAGTTTGACGGACGACGGACGACGGACGACGGACACCGGACGCCGGACGCCGGACACAGCGGTATCACAATAGCTCACCATGAGCACATTCGTGCTCAGGTGAGCTAAAAATCATTGACAATAATATTTGATAAAAATTATCTGCAGTTATAAAAGCAGAAAATAGCCTTTATCTTTTGTACTTTGTTTATATACATCCACTCAAATAACAACAAAACAGTGATGATTTCACAGTCATTTACTCCAATCCAAAAATTTGGATATGAACGTTAAACTGTGGCCCATTGTTTTGGAAAATGACCCCTCAAAATCCTGCTTGGTGGGCCCTGTGGCCCACATGTCTCTGAAACAATCTGAAGCTCTGCTATTTGTAAGCATATTCATACCTTCCAATACACAATGACAAATCGCACAATTTTACTTCCTTGATATGAATATTATCCATAATTACAAAAAGTCCCCAGATACATAAATATTTTACCAGTTTTCCCCATTATATTATGTGCTTGTATTTCCCAAATAAATGTCATTTTCAAAAGAAAGACCCAAAAATCCAAGTGACTACTTATATTTATGTATACAAGTTGACAAGAAAAGGCAAGAAATAAAGGAAACTTGGAAAAAGTATAAAACAATTTTTTTTTATAATTGTGTCAGGTATATGACATTACAATAATGAACAACAGATTCCAAACTTTCAAAGTAATGTAGAAATTGTCTTTCATAGACAGATATATACCAAAACATAATAACGAAGATGTATCATATCGTTAGTTACCTTGAAAAACACCATGACTATGGCTAATTTAAGCTGTAGTCATTACATTTTCAAAAGTAACCAACGATGTAATGATTCCATAAAGAATTTTAAACCCCATTTCTACAATTCATGATTAACACACTCCATGCTAAAAATAAAAGAATTGATTCTGATCATAACCTACTATGAATACAATTAGAAAATCAAGTCTGCGAAAGTTTGCATTTTCTGTCCTTAAAATTATTTTAATTCTTCTTTATAGCCAAAGAAATACATCATCTGGTTTAGATAATTTAAAGATATCACATATTTTTCTTCCTTATCACAAATACCAATCTGCTTAACCCATTACCACACAGTGACTCTTTTTGACTCCCCACAAGAAATTGGCTTTGGAAAACAATGTGGAAAATGAAGAAATTGCTTGTGACAAGCAATTTCTTCATTTCCCACAATGTTTTCCATCCAAAAAGACCTAAAATTTAAAAATTCTGTTCACTTGAAATTGTCGTCTGCAGAATCTTCCAATTTGGACCGCCCTAAAATTTTGTTGTTTGGTAATGGGAAATAAGATATGCGCTGTAAAGTGATAAGACTGGGTGATCAGAATCAATTCGAACATCAAGGCAAATGAAATCCTGTTGTTCTGTTTAAGCCTGCAACTCTTTGTCAAAGTAAAATGCATTTGTAAAACATGAATGACCCTGTAACACCAATAACCCATTACCAGACAGCAAATTTGTTTACTCTTCCAATTTGAAAGGTTTTGCAGACGAAAATTTCAAATTGATGAAATTCTAAAAATGTTTCCAATTTGGTACAGAAAACAGTGTGGAAAATGAAGAAATTGCTTGTCACACGCAATTTCTTCATTTTCCACAAAGTTTTCCCAAGCATTTTTCTTGAGGGGCGTAAAAAAGCATCGCTGTGTAGGAATGAGATAATAAGGCATTCTTATTTCATAAATACAAATAAAGTAATGTGTTTAGTTTTCACATCACTTGCAAAATTCAAGCGAATAAATTAGAGTTGGAAGCCTAAACAAGCTCGAGACTTCATCTACACTGGTACAATAATATACAACACCAAGAACACCAGGAGAGGAAATATCTCGTACTGGCCGTCATTATAGACTTACGGGCGCTTTTTTATCTATAGGCTTTATCACAAACTTTTTGTCGTTAAATGATATGTTTCGAATTTCACTCCATGGAAACCCGATTTTTGGAGTTAATCTGCAAGAAAACAGCTTGTAAAGTTAGTAACATTTTATCTATTCATTCATTAATTGATAGGCAGCAAAATTTTAGACATGCCTAAGTTGAAAGCTATTTCAGATGACAATTTCAAGTGAATCAAGTTTCACATTTTTTAGTTTTCTTGGGTAGAAAACATTGTGTGAAATCAAGAAATTGCTTGTCACAAGCAATTTCTTCATTTTCCACATTGTTTTCAAAAGCCTTTATCTTCCAGGTGTCAAAATGTGGGAATGGGTTAATGTGGTAACAGATTCTAAAGAAGTTATTGAAGAGAAACATGGATCTTGATCACTCTGCAAAAAGCAGCATGTGTATAGAAAATGATCTGGAACTATGTTTGTCTCAAATGCTGCATTAGCCCAGGGTTTTCCCTAACACACAAAATTCTCCATATTGGGACAGTTCTAACTTAAATGGTCCTTTAAAAGTTATCGACTGTGCCATGAAGATGTCGGAAATGAAATACAGAGACAAAATTATCCCCCCCCCCCCCCCCCCCCCCCCGAAAAAAAGTCAAGGAAAACCCTGATAGCCTCTTTTCCAGATTCTGAAGCAACATTGCATAGTAATCAAACAGTTCAATTGACCATATCATAATATCCAAAGAAACGACTAGTATTGACATCCATAAAATTAAAAAAATTGTTTTTTGTAAAACCTTTCCCAAATGACAAAATTTTAGGGTGGTGCCATTTAAAAGCTGCTGCAAACGACAAAACGCAAGATGTTAAAGATAGAATTTGTGTAAAATATAGCACGGAAAATATTGAGACAAAAGGAGAAACTGCTGATTATCAGCAGTTTCTTCTTTTGTCTCAATGTTTTCCAAAGCCATTTATATTAGGGAGGGCAAAATTAGGTCTTGTTTGGGAAAGGGTTAAAGAGAAGTAAATGCATGGAACAATCATGATCAGTCAGTAAGTCAGTAGAAGAACTAAACAAGGTGACTTATACAGCCAGACTCTAAAATCATATGTGACCAGTCACACTAAAGGGACCTTATCAGAAGAAAACATGCTAAGATAGGTTAAAAATTCTAATTTTAGAAAATTATTTTAGATTGGAAAGTATCGGCCCTAGTCTGGCTGCGCGGACTGTGCAGACAGGCTAGGGTCGATATTTTTCACACTTAATATAAGGTCCCTTTTAGCATGACGGGTCACATATAGTCAAAGTGTGTAAAATCATCTCTAAGAGGCATGGTATATAAGGAAATATGATCTTTATGTCTGACCTTAGCCAGATCATATAACCTCAAAAAGATCATTTGAATAGATCTATTTTGAATCTTAAGCTTTTTAGATCGCACAATTCTATTTATAAGCAAAAAATTCATGCCAAGAACTTGTTTGATTGGGGTTTAATGCCACTTTCAACAGCTATGGTCAAATGACGAGAGCAGGGGCACCTAACCATGGATTCCTGGTATTTCTCTCACTTATTGGCAACACTATCATAATATCCAAAAGAGCCTCCAGCTACTCCCCAACATAGTATGTTAATGATTTTCAAAACATTGATGCGCTACCAACTAAGCCATGGCCGTGGCCTCACCAAGAACTTGAACCTGGTACAAAAACATCATAATTTGAGTAAAAGTAAATTTTTTTTAAAAGTTTTTGCTTTTAACTGAATGAATTTTGTTGATTATCTTACCTGTCTTCCCGTTCATATACATTGAGACCTAAGGCATCTACTCCCAATAACAGATCTGTTCCCTTTTTGTTCTTTATTTCAAAATAATTCACACCATACATTTCTAAATCTTGCGCAATCTTCAAGTACTCTAACATGGCGTCTTCTCTGAAAGAACAAGATGTGTTTGTGAAAAACAAATGTCCCTGAAATAGTTATTTTTCTAAAATGTTAAGTTTTGTGTTAACTGTTGATAAGGGTCATTAAAGATATCACAACCAGATCTAATATGGGAAAGAATTGAATACTTGACCATCATGATTGTGATTGTTTGTTAGCTTGTTTATTGGGGTTTTAATCCATTATCAAACTGCAAAATTTTGGACTAGTCGAAATTCAAAAGTGTTGCAGACGACAATTTCAAATGCACTGAATTTAACGTTTTTTGTCCTTTCTTGGTAGAAAACCGTGTGGGAAATGAAGAAATTGCTTGTCACAAGCAATTTCTTCATTTTCCATAAGGTTTTCCAAAGCCTTAATCTTGTGGGGTGTCAAAATGCGTCTCTGTGTGGTAATTGGTTAAGCTGTTTTCATATACTAAGGTCATATCATGTGGCTAGAGCACCTAACCATGGATTCCTGTTGTTTCTCTGTCTACCTAGCCTCCAGCTACTTGCCCATATTGGTTCACTATATCAAACCATTGCTGGGAGACATTTTGTCAGAGAGGGTATTTGCCGCAGCCAGGTATTGAACCCGGGACCTCTCCAGTGAGGCAGATTGATAGTGATTTAGATAACATCAAATATTCCCTTACCTTAGCATTCCTCTGTGTTCACAATACCAATTCTTTATTCTTTCTTCCCATTGTTGTTTGTCTAGTTTGTGCTGGTTTTTTACTCTGTAACAATGAAATATATCATGAACCTCTCTAGAAAAAGTCAATTTGATTTGATTTATTGGGGTTTTATGCCGTTTTCAACTACTAAGGTCATATCGCGGCGGGTGGAGCACCTAACCATGGATTCCTGGCGTTTCTCATACCAGTATTACCACAACACCCTTACCGAGCCTCCAGCTGCTCCCCCACATAGGTTCACAATATCAAACCATTGATGGGTGACATTTTTGTCAGTAAGGGTATGCCGCGGCCGGGTATCAAACCCAGGACCTCTCGAATGAGAGGCAGATGCGCTACCAACTGCGCTATGACCACAGCCTGAAGAAGTCAAGGGGAAACTCTGGGTCTGTTAGACACTGATACATGTACTCAACGAGCATCTTCAGGCATCATCTGTAGCAATGGAAATTGATAAGGGTATACCTGTCAATTTCCGTTGCCACAGAATGATGACTACCAGAAATTGACAGTAAAATTTCTTTAATTTCGCTTCTCACAGATGAATACGAAGACGCACAAAGTGTTCCCTATCTACAGTACAGCTCGCCCATTTTTTGTCTATTTCATCGCCACGATTGGTTTTTGTGTTAATTCGGGTGGAAAAACACGATGGCCACGGCAAGCACGTTTTCCCACCTGAATCTGCCATCACCCCGATTTTCCATCGCTATTTTCCACTTGACCACCACAAATATCCACCCATCGCCCAATTAACGGTGATGCACTGAAATTTACAGTGGAAAAACATGGTGGTCGCGATGGCAAATGGCTGCAGTTTTCCATCCGAATTTTTTTGTCCGCCATGGCCTAGTGTTTTAGGCAAAAAATGTGCTAGCTGTACTGTAATGTTGGGTTGTAATCCCTAAATAAAGATAGTTTAATTGTGCCTCAAATGTACAATTGGCTCTTTCTCATCAAAGTAGATCTAAGTGTGTCATTCACAAATTCTTCATTTTTTGATGGAGAAATGTCAGATTTGGTCTTCAAGGCTAGTAAAAAGAGATATCATTCAACACTAATAGACAAAGCTTGAGGTAAAATATCAATAATTGTTCAATTTATAAATCACAGTGTGTCTTCTTAACAAGCTTTGGCAGGCAATATAGACAAAGATCAGTCCGCACAGATGTGCAGTCTGATCTTAGCCTACACTGCCAATTTTCTACTGAATTTTTGTGACAAATACTTACTGAAATCTCTCTTACTTTAATCCATTACCAAACGGCAAATTTTTAGACTAGTCAAAATCCAAAGATGATGCAGACGACAATTTCAAGTGAAAAAAATTTTGAATATTTATGTCTTTTTACGAAGAAAACATTGTAGTAAATGAATAAATTGCTTGTCACAAGCAATTTCTTCATTTTCCACAATGTTTTCCAAAGCCATTATCTTGTGGGGAGTCAAAAGGAATCAATGTGTGGTAACAGGTTAAAATACCTTTCTGGAAGCAGTTTTTCGTTTTCTAGGAACCCTGGTGGGTGTGCATCCTTGTTGTGGTCCCCAAATTTGGATTGACATGCATAGGAAGCCAGCAGTACGGAGGTCTCAGGTGGGCAGTAGATCTCATCACTCAGGATGGCTTCTTTCACTTGTAAATAAAACATTTTCTGAAAAGGATTAAGATAAATTGGAGTAAAATACAGATTGTGGTCCCCAAATTTGGATTGACATGCATAGGAAGCCAGCAGTACGGAGGTCTCGGGTGGGCAGTAGATCTCATCACTCAGGATGGCTTCTTTCACTTGTAAATAAAACATTTTCTGAAAAGGAACAAGATAAATCAGAGTAAAATACAGAGTGCAAAGAAAATGATCCTGTACTCAGCAGATGCCATTGCTTTTTTCTAAGGATAACTTTTTGAGCCTCAATCTGGAAACAATAGTTGTCCGCGGACAATGTACCTTGCCTATACGAGAGCTTGTCGCAAAAAAAGGACTTCAAGGTCAAAGTCACTGGGTCAAAGGTCATGCTCTCAAGGTCAAGGTCATGGCATGAGGTATCCATATGTGAAATATCAAGGCTCTATCTGTAAAAGTGCATGAGATATAGGCCAGGTAAAAGTTTGTTAAAAGTAGGTCAAACTCCAAGGTCAAGGTCACAAGGTCAAAGGTCATGGTCCCAAATGAAAGGTCTTGGCAAGAGGTATCCATGTGTGAAGTATCAAGGCTGTATCTCAAATAGTGCCTGAGATATAGACCAGGTTAAAGTTTTTGAAGATGCGACGCTGACATCGACGCCGACACTAGGGCTGTGACATTAGCTCCCCAGACATAAAGTCCCGGCTCGCTAAAAAGTCCCTCCTATAGCATTGAGACAGCCAAGTTTCCAGATCAGCCTGTGCCTGAGTGCATCATGGCCGAGATCCATGCTGCTCTCTTACAGACGCTATAGATCATAAAGGCACTATTAGAGAGCAACATGGCTCCTGATCAGACTGCATGTATATGCAGGCTGATATGGATTCATGTTGGGCTCAAAAGCCTTAATTAGAGGACACTTTTCAAGATCCTGATTCATTTGTTTCTTGAACAATTAAAATTTTGTCTCTTGTTACTTTAACTTTTTAAGAAAGTTCCAACAAGAATGCCAAAGTCATGTCATAATACATGCTATTTTTGCTGATGGAGGGAGGTGATACCAATCTATATCCATCTTTGACAGAATATAACAAAATGTGTTTGTGAAACACCAATGCCACCCCCCCCCACCCCCACCCCCCTCCCGCCCGGCAATGCTAATGTTAACTTTTCACTTTCTGTTTCAGACTGACAGACAGACAATGGTAAAACAATATGCCCCTCATCATTCAATACCGGGGCATACAATATTCAAATGTCAGAAATGCAAGAAATACAGGTGACTGAATGACTCATTTAATTGGTCAATCAATTTTTTGATTGACAGGGGCAGGCTTTTAATTCCTTTACCTGTGTAATATCTTGTATAAGCTCCTCAGATACATCTTCTGGGAAGAATTTGGCACGGAATTTAAACTGTAATGGGGTCTCTTTTTTAACATCTTGGCTCAATACCTGAAAATAGAGATGTGGACAAATCAATATGTGGTCATTAAACTTTGCTTTGACCTGTAATTTGAAACATTTACAGACTAAATTTTAAAGCCAACTTCACTGAAAGCTTTTACAAAAATGATGTTTATGATGCATAGAATAGATATTAGGTATGATTGACAAAGTTCTAGGGTTGTATTTATCAACAATTATAATTCCAAGTTTACCGTTTAATTACACAATCCATTTGACTGGTCGAAACATACATCTCGTCCTATCAGATGGCTTGTGATGTAATTTTGCTTTAGAAAATAAATCTATAAATGTTGATGAAAATGGCCCCTGAATGCAACATCATGACTGGCTACCATAATTTTCATCTCTTTTCCATCCTGCAACAGTCTTCCCAAAGATATGTTTCTTGCGGACATTTCCTGATTTTAACAGGTCACTTTGACTTTTAATTAAGTCTTCATCAATTTAATGAATGTTCATTAATATTCACTACAAAATTAACCAGTGGCTAGTCTTGATGACCCAGCATGTCTGGACATACTAATGTTCTAGATATTCAACTAAATGGCCACCTGTCCCCAAACACTTTCAAGCTGCTCTAAATTGAAAACCATTGCAGAAAACAAAATCACCCTATCAAAGGAGCTTGAAAGCATGAAAAGCAGAATGAAAATACTGTTGTTACCAGCAATTTCTACTATTCCTTCTATCTTTTCAATTTTCTTTCAAGATTTTGTGATTAGTCCATGAAATAGCAGTGAATAAGTTAATAATCAGGTCAAATATGTAAAGGGTATTTTAAAATCATGATAATATTACATGATCAAAAGGCATGCAGTCCTGAATGAGGCTGGTACAAAATAACGTTTAAAGATCATTTTACAAGAAAAAAGTTGTAATTCAGCAAAATTTAAAACTTAGTCACCCCTGTGTTTGAAATAATACCTAATCTAGGTGAGACAATCACCACAGATACTCTAGATAAGAATTTGTGTGTTTGAATCTGTTTAATGTCGCTTTCCACATTTTTCCAATCTAATGATTGATGACGATAATCTAACTACATGCTTTTCTGGGCATCACATTTGCTTTTTAATGTACTAAGCAGGGATCTGATATGTGCTTTACCCAAAGACAAACCTGTATGACCAGTGGCTCAAGCCAGAAAAGGCTTTGCAAAACATTGAAAGAAAAGTGGAAAATGCTGATGCCTAGATTTTTCAAAATTTCTCTCAGCATTTCTTGCGGAAATTGTCTGCCTTTTGAACAGTTTATTTTCAACTTTTTTTTTTCAATTGGAAAAAAACAATTTTCTCCATTTTGAGCTTTATTGTGACATAATGTTTCCATTTTTTTATCTCTCAAAACATGGACTACATACTACTAGTATCTTGTTTACCAGTTACTCATTACTTTGTCTTATCTTGGACCACTTCGAAAGGATCAATTCAAATTAACCCTTTCCCGAACAAGACCTGGTTTTGACGTCCCTAATAGAATAGGCTTGGGAAAACATTGAAACAAAAGAAGAAACTGCTGATAACCAGCAGTTTCTCCTTTTGTCTCAATATTTTCTATGCTATATTGTACATAAATTCTATCTTAAACAAGGTCCATTTGTCGTCTGCAGCAGCTTTTGAAATGGAAATTTTGAAAAAATGCTGTTTGGGAAAGGGTTAATCCGGACTATTGGGTCAGCTCATGAAATTCACACATTTTACGAGGTGGAAACGTCTGATAGATAAGTGACACAATGCTATCAATTTTTCACCATATTTGGGACCACAAGACGCTATGTGTCATCACCAATAGCACGGTGTATAATCATGTGACTCCGAATTTCTGATAATCTTCTGATATCTTTTTTAATACTTGATCAATTTGAATTCGGTTTGAAGCAGAGGTGGGCAAATGCCAGCAATAAGCTAGACATGTTGGATTTTTATAAAATAAACTGATAAAAAAAGTTATTGAAGATAAACCAAAATTTTGGTTTATCTTCAATAATTTCTTTATCAGTTGATTTTTTAAGAATCAACCACGTCCATCTAATGCGTGACATCTGACCACATTCTCTGCTTCAAACCGAATTCAAATCGGTCGCATATTAACAAAACTATTGAAGATTTTCTGAAAATATTGTATCATATGATTATCCTCCGTGATATTTGGGACCGTTAGACGCTATGTGTCATCGCCAAATAGGTGTTAGGACATCAGAGTGAAAATGGAATTTGTGTTTTTGTGTCATTTTTGTTTCATTCACCATTTTCATCCATTCAAACCATTTTCAACATGGATTTTAATGAATGAGCAAACATACTCTCACACAAACTGCCCATTTGCTGCAATATCATAGCCACAAACTTGATGATGGGTATTGGTTTGTGAAACCCAGATCAAAATTCAAAAAGGTTTGGTTACATCATTGCAACTAACTGCCCATCAACATGCAAAATTTCTTTGGTTATGGCCAGTAAGTGTTATAAATTAACCCTGTCCTTTCCCCCAACAAACCCTGGTTTGACATCTCTAATAGGGAAAACTTTTGAAAAGCTTTGAGAGGAAAGAAGAAAATTCTGGTACTCAGCATTTTTTTATTTTCTCTCAATGCTTTCAATGTTCTCATCTTGTCATCTTAATTACTATTGAATATAAATTGGTCAATTATCTTGTTGTTTTACAGTTAACCCTTTCCCAAACAACAAAATGTAAGGGTGATCCAATTTGAAAGCTGCTGCAGACAACAAAAATTATGATAATAAAGACATGATTTGTGTAAAATATGGCACAGAAAATATTGAGACAAAAGGAGAAACTGCTGGTTATCAGCAGTTTCTTCTTTTGTTTCAATGTTTTCCCAAGCCTGTCCTATTAGGGACATCAAAACCAGGTCTTGTTTGGGAAAGGGTTAAGGTAAGGGTCAATTTAAATATTTATCAGTTGTCCGAAATCATATGCCCTCAGCTATAGAACACTTGCCTGTCTAGAGGTCAAGGGGGTGAGCTCTTAATTAACCTCCACAAAATTAACCTCTGTGAAGTCGTTGATGTGATAGGAGCCTTCTACAAATTCAAATATTTACGCTGCAGCAACTGGTGCACCTAACCATTACTGCTAGCAGTGCAAAGACCCACATAATTGACTGTGTCCAATTGATGAGGGAGTCGGACAAATGATACATATCAAAGAGTTAATCATATTCATAAGGTTTGGTTTATTGAGGTTTTGCGGTTTCAATTGCTATGGTCATATCATGGACGCTGGAGCACCTAACCATGGATTCCTGTCGTTTCTCATACCAGTACTACCACAACACCCTTACCAAGCCTCCAGCTGCTCCCCTACATAGGTTCATGATATCAAACCATTGATGGATGATTTTCTTCAGAAGGGGTATTTGCCGCGGCGGCATTTTCTTAAGGTTTTGGGATTTTTGTTTTCCATTTTTTTTTTTACATTTCAAAGTACCAACTCCTTCTCTATAATCTTCCATCTTTACTTCACTTCCGTTTTTCATTATCTAAAAATGAACAATGTTTCAAGGCAATGGGTTGCACCACGCCCAGGGCAATCAATGGGCTAGACTAGACATTTATCTCATTTAACAACCACTATCAGTCCAAAATCAATATCTAAAGCAACAACACAAAACCCATTATCTCATTTAGTGATAACAAACTGGATGCATACATTTCACCAGAAAAACCCCTTGAAACATATTGTTCAGTATTTGTTCAATCTGAATGTGATTTTGAGCATACTATGGCATTGAACTAAGTTTTACTGTTTATATAGATCACAATAAATAACCTGGCAGAGCGTCCCTAGCTGATAGCTAGAGATGCTCTGCCAGGCCATTTATTATGATCTATACCATGAATTAATGCAACAAACTATGCATGAATTGTTAACTATAACATCAAACAGATTGATTGATTGATTGATTGATTGATTGATTGATTGATTGATTGATTGATTGATTGATTGATTGATTGATTGATTGATTGATTGATGGACGGATTTATTACAGGTGCAATGTCACATTAAATATTCTTTCAGTTTTATGTTGAGCAGTTGGTACACCTAACCATGCATTCCTGGCTTTCTTCCACCAGTACAAATAACACATCCTCATAATGATTGGATTGAGTTTTACATCCCACTCAACTACTAAGGTCATATGGAGACGGGACCTCGGTTTAACCCAAACAAGACCTGGTTTTGACGTCCCTAATAGAAAAGGTCTGGGAAAACATTGAGACAAAAGAAGAAACTGCTGATAACCAGCAGTTTCTCCTTTTGTCTCAATATTTTCTGTGCCATATTTCATCCAAATCCCATCTTCAATAACATCCATTTTGTCATTTGTGGCAGTTTTTGAAGTGGATCACCCTAAAATTTCGCCGTTTGGGAAAGGGTTAATTTCTCATCCGAAAGACTGTCCTCATAATGAGGGGTTACTATATTGACTGATTTCATTGGCTACCTGACTGAAACTGTCATGGTGACGCAACTCCACCACAATTACTGTTTTTTTTACAGGTAAAAACATCCTTTTTTTTATCTCTCAAATCTGTCACATATTGTCTGTAACATTCGAAAATGTCGTAACTACAGCTTGAATAAGCTGTAGTTACGTCATTTTTGAATGTTACAAACAAGTTATCACATCATCCTATGAAACATTTGAAAACGATGTAACTGCAAGACTATTCAAGCTGTAGTTACCTCATTTTCGAATGTTACTGATAATAATGTGATTCAACATCTGACAAACCAACCAATTATTCATCAATCATTGTAATAATGGGGTTTTTTCTTGATCTTTGTAAAAGTATTGACATCTTACTTCACTTGTCAAAATGGTGAAATCAAAAATGTGTTGGAGTAAGGATCGGGACAAGGGGGGTTATTATGGCATCTCAGACCAACATAGATCCAGATCAGCCTGTCAAGATCAGTCTGTGACTATGAACAATCCAATCAGATCCATGCTGTTCTCTTATAGCCTCTTCAAAACCTCTAGCAACAGTGAACCAAAGACAGCATTGTGGTTCTTGATAACCCTATGGCACAGGCTGATCAGGATCGAAGTCAGTCTCATAAGCCACATGGGCCTTTTGTCCAGGTTTTAAGTGAAATTGAAATACTTTGTATAATTCCAGTGGATATCAACATTTGAAAGAAATGACAACTAATTTTTCAGCTGGTGCTTAAATCCTGAGTAAATCGTCGCTTTTCAACGAAAGCCTTGTAATTCAGCAGCTTAAAAGAAGCTGCAATTACGAGGTTTTCGTTGAAAAACAGCGAAATACTCCTACAACTTTTTTGTAATTTCTCGTCAAAAGAGTGTACATAAAAGGAAAGGATCCTATAATGGATGCACTAGGGCTAGGGTCACCCTAACCAACCACCTAGTTGAGGAATGTAGACCTTTGTCATTTCTACATCTCTAGGTGGGTCTAGATTATGGAGGCTCTAGACTTTCATCATCGGCTAGGTCCTGTTTACTTTTGTCTAAATTTGATTTCTTTAATATATGTTTGATTGAAAGGTGTTTAACTCCTCTTTTAAAAGTATATCAGTCATGAAGGGCAACTGGAGCACCTAACCATGGATTTCTGTTGTTTCTTTCACCATTACTATCACAATATCCTTTCTAAGCCTCAGTCTGCTCTCCCACATAGGTTTACAATAATCCAGCCATTGATAGGAGACAATTTAATGTTAGAAAGGATATTGGCCAGTCAAGGATTGAACCCACAACCTTTTGACTGTGAGCTACCAACTGCGCTATTGCTGCACCAATAAACTTGTATGATTGAAACAATATTTCTTTCTTTCTGCATGCATAAAGCAAGTTTTTATTTTTATTTGCTGAAAAACAGACCGACTTTTGGCTAGACGTACAGCCCTATTTATACCAGATCAACAGAGACCTATTCAACTTGGATGTATATAATACAATGTCGGTTTGGTTTTACTGGGGTTTTACCCCGTTTTCAACTACTAAGGTCATATCGCGGTGGCTGGAGCACCTAACCATGGATTCCTGTTGTTTCTCATACCAGTACTACCACAACACCCTTACCGAGCGTCCAGCTGCTCCCCCACATAGGTTCACAATATAAAACCATTGATGGGTAATATTTTTGTCAGTAAGGGTATTTGCCACGGCCGGGTATCAAACCCGATCCTCTCGAATGAGAGGCAGATGCGCTACCAACTGCGCCATAGCCGCGGCCTTAATACAATGTCGAAGTTTGTATAAAGTTTCAAATATAAAATCACTTCCTCTATTCATGTCTTTTGTATCCATTTTACATATAAATTCTGTTCTTTCATGAATTTTAAAGCAATAAAGGGTCCTAAAAATAGTTACCCACTCCAAAATCAGAATGCTGAATGAAATTCAACCCTTTCCCAAACTAGTCAATGCTTTGATCTCCCATATAGGAAATGCTTTGGAACAAAAGCAAATACTGATAACAAGTATTTTTCTCCTTTTGCCTCAATATATTTCAATACTATACTACAAAGACATTCTTTATCAACAACCATTTTGTGCTCTACAGACTACATCAGCTTTCAAATCAGAAGTCTGAATTTTCTTCACAACGGAAAGGGTTAACAGGCAATTTTGAAGGAAGTCACCACTTCAATTACATAATGCTCTACTTTTGTATCAAGTTCATTAGCATTGGAATAAATTACCCCTATGTATTTACATAAATTTTCCCTACATGGTATAGAATTTGTAGTGCAAGAAATTACTCATGAATATAAAATTCTATTCAATGGAATTCAGGTTTGCTTTTATTGATGTAATTTATCAGCCAAACCCTTTTTATATTAATCCCTTTTATTATCCAAGCCTTAGATGACAGTGTAGACAAAGATCAGGCTATAAAACTGTTCTTACAGCATGCATTTTGATCAGACTTCTGTCAGAGCAACATGTAATCCGAGTCTTCTCTGATGTAAATACGCTCTTTGATATTTTGATTTTTCGCTAATTACATCAGAGAGCGTTGCTCTTTGAAAACAGCGGAAAGTTCGGTAACGTTACAAGTAACTTGAAGCTTTGTTTTTGTGTATCATATCGAATCACTCGGTAAAACACTGTAGGGTATAGATCAATAAATCATTTTGTGTCATACCTGACCAAGAATTTCATTTCAAATCGGCCTGCTGGATGAGTATAACCTTTGGTTTTGAATGGAAGGTCAAGGTAAACAAAGGCTGCTCAGGTGAGGGTTGTTGCAAAACATTGCCTATTAACCTTTTAGAAATACTTTTTGGCCGTAATTTTTTCAGCAGCCATAACAATAAATGGTTCATTTTTCGATATCATCAGGGGTTTTAACGATAGCGTTTAAGATCGGACGGTGAACGATGCGCAACAATTTGTTGCGAACTTCTTGATGTTTTCAAAGAGCAACGCTCTCTGATGTAAATAGCGAAAAATCAAAATATCAAAGAGCGTATTTACATCAGAGAAGACTCGGATTAAGCAACATGTAAAGGAATTTCGAATTCCCAAATTTCTTTATTTCAAATCCAAACCCCATCAAGGTTTCCACTGACTTTCAAATCTGGGGGTACAAACCATACTTTTACAGCATGCTTGTGCCCCCTCTAGTAGAGACAAAGAAGGACTCTTGCAAAAACTGGGGGTACAAGATTCATTTTGGGGGTAAAAAAAAACCATTAGGAGGTTTTTGGACACCCTGCCCATGTTGTGTGTACTCATTGGAATCGTCTCAAGAAAACGATTCCAATGAGTGCCCACAACAAAGGGTTTGATGAATATCAAATTATATTTTGTATTTTTGATGAAAGTCATTTACACCTTGATGTCTTATCTATAGCTCTGGCAAATCTTCATCAATCTCTTGCTTGCGATCCAATGTTTCTGTGTACTTTACTTCTTGTGGCCCCTAACTAACAACCAATGGTCATTTTGTACCAGGCCATGGGAATGCACATTTTTGTCACAGATGGTCTATGAGTTGGAAGCAAAATATGTGACCTAAACCCACCCACATATCTTTTCGGATGTATTATTACAAGCATTGCAGACAGTAAACAAGATGTGGTTTGCTAAGCATTTTACAACATTTGACAATCATAAATCATACAATTCTTCAAAATATTCAATCCTACAATGTCAAAATAATTTTGTGGTGTATAACAGTAAACTTTTACATGTTTCAATTCCTGGTCACACCTAAACTTCTCCACTTTAGAAGAGAAAGAGCAACCCCACCTATCTGATATTGGCTAGTTAACATTTCAAACCAGACAACCACTAGCTGGGTGTGGACAGCCATATATTGACAATAAGATTACGACATATAAATGTGCATTAATTTTACCTAACTGGTCCTACAGATGAACATGGACAATTACAATTCAAATTTTGTGTCATTGGACAACCAAATGCGTCGGAACTATAGCTTGTCAAAGCTGAAGTTTCGACATCTTTGGTTGTCAAATGACCATCATGCTTCGTAAATTTTGCCCCCAAAAAACTAGTTCTTACGTCATATGAATAAATCTTGTGGTGTATAGCAGTATTAAACATTTACTTGTTTCAATTTTTGGTCACACCTGAACTTCAATACAAAATAGCCCCCACCTATCGAATATTGGCTAGTTGACATTTCAAGCCAGATAACCACTAGCTGGGTGTGGACAGCCATATATTGACAATAAGATTAATCATTCTTTACATGCCGATAAAAACTTGACATCAACAACGAAATACTTCAAATAGCATTCAGAGTAATGTATAAGAGCCATTTAAGGTATCCAACATCTCAAATGCTGATTCCTTAGTTCACATCTTATGTTGTTGGTACTAACTTAAATTGTTTGGAATAGTAATAAATACAAACTTTGAATGAAAATGACTGCTTTCATCTGGAGCTGTGCACTAAATCCTCACTCTTCAACAAATATCTTGTAGCTGCAGTAACAAGGTTTTTGTTGAAAAGCAGCAAAATAATGGTTAGATTGACCCTTTTCCCAAATTAATGGCAAAATTTCAAGACTATTAAAATTGGGTGCCGTTGCAGATGACTAAAATATTGGTATCAAAAGAAGAAAATGATTTTGTATGTTCATGCTTTAGAAAGTATTGAGGGAAAAGTAGAAATTGATGATTATCAGCAATTTCTTCTTTTCTCTCATTGTTTTCTAAAGCTTTATCACTAAGGGCGTAAAAAGTCACTTTGGAAAAGAGTTTAGATCAATGAAACATTATAAATAGCAAGAAAATGTTGTCATAATTTTGTCTAAATTACATAAATAAAGTCAACCATGTATGAAACCATGAATTTAAATAATGTTACTAATTCATCCTTCACCAAATATTCCAATTCTTTCTCTTCTTTTAACTCCTTTAGCCTCATTATTCTCTGAGCTACATCAAATCAAAATCATATCTCTCAGCTTTCGTTTTGTTGTCTTTCAACTCGCATCACCTTTACAATTTATTGGTTAAAGATAGGATGTTTGATCAAGGTTTAAAGCATCACCTCTATCAACTGCTATGGTCATATTGTGGCTGCTAGAGCACCTAACCATGGATTCCTGTCAATTCTCATGTTCAAGAAAGGGTTCATGATGATTGAAAACCAACATTTTCTCCTTTTTCCTTAGTTTTGTTTGTTATGACACATAAATTTTCTGTTTCGTAAATATATAATTTATTTATAGTCTATAAAGATGTCACCTTGACTCTGTTCAATCTGAAACTTCACCATCTGGGTATAGATTTAGATGACAGGTTAACCCTTTCCCAAACAGCAAAATTTTACTGTGTTCTAAATAATTCGAAATCTGCTGCGGACCACAAGTTGGAAGTTGTCATAAACATTGCATACGGAATTTATGTACAAAACCACAACGAAAATATTACAGGAAAAGGAGAAAATGCTGATTGTAAATCAGCATTTTATTCTTTTCCTTTAATATTTTCTGACCCTCTCTCTCCTTTGGGATGTTGAAACCCAGTCCTATCCTAAAGGGAAAGATTTAAATGACAGAGTAAGAGCTATAAAACGCCCACAGTGTCTGTTAACAATGCCCGAGTGTGAAAACTCATTACAAAATCCAATTTGTGAGACTGATTTTCTCATTACATCTATGTCACAGTTTGACCTTGTCTACCTTTTGGCTTCAAACAGGTTAGTTTTTGAGAAACAGTTAACCTTCTGCGCCTTTTAGATGTAAGGAAAAATCCATTTATACAACTCAACAAGATTTGTTGGAAATCAGAAATCAAATGCAAGGGTCTTCCCCCACCCACTCCACACCTATCCAAATGCCTTAGCACCCATTTCAACGGCCTTGGTATCTTAGGAAAGTTCTTACCACTAAGATGGTTAATTGATTGGGGTTCAACGCTTCTTTCAAATTCTGCTATAATCATATTACAGAGACTGGAGCACCTAACCATTGATTCTCGTCGTTTCTCATACCAGTACTACCACAACATCCTAACCGAGCCCAGATATGTTATCAAACCATTGATAAAGAACCTTACCAGTTACCATAATCAAAGATGCTAGAACAAGGATGTTTCTTGCTTCAACATAACATATTTTCTCTCTATAACGAATTCACTAAATCAGTGTGTAGGGTATTATCTATGTCCGAATAATTACAGTATAACACATAAGGGTCAGAACGTTGACCATTAAATCTAGACATCGAGCCTCTTCCCAGACAAACATCTTTATCCTAATTAGGCCAGGGTCACTTTAGAGTTTCTTTTTATGTTGATCTCTTTTGCTAAGGCACATTATTTTATTTTATTTTTTTTCTAAGGCACAAAAATTCTTTTGCTAAGGCACAAAAACCATGTTTGAAATCAAAACTAATGTCTTTGAGCTCTTACACAGTTAGACTTAACTATATCAAGGGACAAGGCCAGTAAATCAAAATTGTTTCTCGTAATAGAGCAAGAAAGTGTGATAACAGAATGTGATTTCTAAAGTGTTCACATGAATTTCATCTAAATTTACATAAAACTGATTTAGCAGTTATAATTAAGTGACAATTGGCACAAAATTAAAGTAAGTAAAGGTAGATTTGCATGTAGTTACAATGGTTTTGCATTCACCCTTTCCCTAACAGCAAATTTATGGACTGTTGCATTATGAAAGCTGCTGCAGGCATCATTGGTGTTGATACAGACAAGATTAAATCATTTGTGTACAATATAGCACAGAAATCATTGAGACAAAAGAAGAAAATCCTGATCATCAACATTTACTTCTTTTGCCTCAAAGTATTCCAATGTCTTTTAGTTTACGGGTCATCCAAACCATGTTTGTTTGGGACAGGGTTACAAAATTTACGAGCTTATATAGTGGATGCAATTAAAATGCACAGAAAAGCCCCTGACAATTCAATCATTGACAACAGCCCGAGGGTGACAAACACGTTTACAATGTTGACAATATCATCATGGCTAGTGTTACACAACATAGGTATGTTAACAAGACATAACTTAGCCCCTTCCCAAACAATACAAGTTTAAATCATTTGAAGTGGAATGAAAGCTGCTGACTTTGGTGCTAAAGCTATTACAGGATATGTTCACAATCAAACAACAATGTGTCCTCATCCCTGCCAGAGAAATTCCAAACAAGATAGAGCATTATGTTTGGACGTGATGTGGGTATGATATGGACACCGAGTTATGTGCATGTAAATATTGAGGGAAAAGAAGAAAACCTCATGATTTACCCACATTTTCTCCTTTTACCAAAAAAATTTCTCACTATTCCTATCTAGGACTTCAAAAGCAGGGCTTCTCTGGACTGGTTTGTATGGAGTTCTTCATCCCACTCTACACTCAACAGCAGGTCATATCGATACCGGACCTTGGTTTAGTCTCATCCAAAAGACTGGAGAGGTAGGGGATTGAACCCACGACGCCTGTGTTACAAGTCCAGCGAGTTACCACTGTATCAAATCCATCCAGAGGGCTTCTTTGAGAAAAGGTTAATTAAACTAGCCTTCCCAGGGGCTTAATAAGGATAAGGGGAAATGGAAGATAGCATATTATGGAAAAGGTGTAATTTGTATGAACTGGAGTAGAACAAATTTCACCTTGTATATAAAATTACTCTTTACTCCTGTCTGCAACCATATTTGGGCAAATCTTCAATTATAGGGGTTGTTATGTAAATCTTGACTAAAAATGTGTAACAGTAATTCTAGACTAAGTTCAGACTGCACAATCTACACTGACTGTGGAGTGGCGCAACCAGTACACCTGAGAGCGGTTTGCAAGTAAAATTTGACATTTTTTTTTATCAATTCAAGGGCAGAAAATTCACGAACCAAAATACTTATATATAAATTCTGTAAGCTGTGTACACAACTAGACACCATAGAGATTCATTGCGGCAAATTTGATCACATTCAGATTGAAGCTAGGATCATTGTGAACACAGGAAGTTGCCAATGAACGAACAGACAGATGGATGGGCAGACAGACGTGCAACCAAGCCATTAGATAGTATGACCCTTCTGGCACATAAAAAAGTTCCTTCTATTCAAAATAATAGAATAACAGACCCAAATTTTTGCTGCCTGAGTAAAGCAAGGTAACGTTTCATTTAAGGCATGGTAAAGTATCATTAAAGTGTTAAAATTGTCCAAGTCAGCAATAAAATCCAGTGTTTGAATAAGATGGAGGTTTTAGTTTTCGCTATTTATCTACCATCTTGAAACAATATACATATATATCATCACTTTTCAACAAAAACGTCGTAACTACAGCTTGTATTAAGCTGCAGTTACAAGGTTTTTGTTGAAAAGCAATGACACGTTAGCTGATTTTTGTCTTGTACAAAATATTTTCTTTTGTTAACTTTTCTCTTATCTCCTATCGCATCATTTCTTTCAGTTACAAAAATCTAAAATGATTTGTTTTTAAATTCATTAAATGCTGCCACTAAAGTGGTTCAACTTTTTAGTCACAAGCTATTCTTTATCAAGCGATATGAAAGGTAAAAATTTGTACAAGATAATAAATGTAAGATTCAAGAGTTGGGGCCTGGTTAACATAGTCTTTCAGAGATAAAGATGACATAAGAAATGTTAAAGCAACACAGGAATTTGCATTAAACTGATAACAGGTCCATTCTATAAGATTATTCATCTCTTTAAATTTTACGATTTCCTTTTTTCCCTTCAGTTTTAGGGTCTAGCGAGGTTACTACTAAGGAAACACTGGCAAAAGGAATTTTTTATCTGTATTATGTCTTCAAAACCTAAATAATGTATAGGGTCATCTATGATCAAAACCAGTGACGTTTCGGAAATGATTAATAATTTTACTTCCCCTAAACAACACTATTTTAAGCCTCTCTTACAACCGGTTGTACGTGCTCCTGCATGCGGTCTGCGTCTAAAACTTAGGCTTAGTCGTGCAATGCATGCACATGCAACGTACGGTTTTGGTGGATGCAACCACGTTGCAGACTGCATGTAGCAAAAAATTGACCAGACAATTCTCTAGCCTCTCTTAGAACCCATCGTGCGTCCTTAGAAATCGTGCGTTTTAAAACGCACGATTTATAAGGATGCATGACGGGTTCTAAGAGAGGCTTTAGACTTGTCTATATTGAAATCTGCAATAGGCAACGCAATTGATGCTAACAATGGAGGGATTGTTTAAAATACAGCACAAAAAATTTTGAGGCAAGAGAAGAAAATGCTGTTTATCAGCATTTTCTTCTTTTGCCTCATTGTTTCCTCACACTGTTCCTATCAGATATCATATGTCACTGTGACAACCATGTCTTGTCTGGGAAAGGGTTAACCATGATTAAGTTGGAATAAGGGATCATATGAATCAATTATGACCCAAGATTTTAATCAGGATTGTGAAGTCCATGTAATTGTATACAAATCTGGCCTTGTCAACAACCAATCTACAATTCATCATGTTCATTCTACAAGGTATCAATCAATAAAGGCGGAATTTTATTGAATTACAGGCTTGTTTTGGTACTTCATCCAAACCTATTGAATTGATTAATTGTTCGGGAGAAAGCTGGAGCACCTGACCAAGAATCCCTGTCATTTCTCATACCAGTACTACCACAACATCCTTACCAAGCCTCAAGCTGCATGCTCTCATAGGTTAACGATTACCATTATCAAGCCATTGGTGGGAGACAATTTTATTTGGTCATGAAGGATATTTTCTGCCGCCTGGGATCAAACCAAGTACATCATGAGTGAGATTCTGGTGTTCTATCAGCTGTTATTTAATAGATATTTCTATTAAATAACAGCTGATAGCACACCAGACTACCACATCCTTGGCAAATTCATGAATTTGCCAGGAGGGTCAAAATATGAAATAAATAAATTTTATAATCTTACACAGAGGTTATTAAACTTTCATTGAGTGGGAAATGAGTATAATTATGACCTTCCCTAAATATCGCAAACAGGTTTATTTGAAAATTGTAAATCCGGTAGAAAAGACTGAATGGGGTTCAAATTTCATTCATAGTATTTTCCCATAGTAAGCAAATACCTGCTACAGGATTGTGTTCCTTTTACCTACATTCATATTTAATAAATCATAATTGATATCTAGTCTGTGTTTAATTGTAATCTTCAACAATTTTCAAGTTATACTGACTAAAAAGCTTCTGTTTAAAAACTTACAAGAGTTTTAGGCTGTTTTACCTTTACAATTGAAATAAAATATTGCTTTACAGAGATTGTTTAAGGCCATGTCCCCCCCTTTTTTCACTACATGTCCTCACATTTTTCCTATTTAGACTGACTCAAAATTGCGCTTATTTTTTGGAAACTTGGAAATTTGATGATGGTTTATTGCAAAACTATGATAAATGCATTTTACAGTCTATGTATCTATAAAACCAACTCTGCATTTATCCCTAAAATTAATGTTATTTGCTAATGGTGAGAACAACAAATTAATGATCCATGTTGGGTTGACTTTTTGTGAAATGTTTAAAAGAATATTTGTTTTACTCATCATAAAAAAACTTTGAACCCTTTCCCAAAAGTTTAACGCAAAATTTTATACTACTGCCTTCAAATGACAAGATGGGTGTCGAAAAAGAATGAATTGGTATACAATACACCACAGAAAAATATTGAGGTTAAAGGAGAAAATGCTGATCATCAGCATTTTCTTCTCTTGTCTCAATATTTACTCAAACCCTTTCCATTCAAGACATCACAACAAAATCTTGTTTGGGAAAAGATTAAATAACAAGGTACTGAAACCAGTGATTTACATATTTGCACCTATCCTTTTCTAGATAAATACACCCATATCAGGGCTTATCTAAAAGTGAACCTTTTATCAAACTCGATCATGAATGGAAAATTGTCTAAACCTCCCTTTAATCAGTGCAATTTAACCCTTTCCTAAACAGCAAATTTCTTAAATGATACATTTGAAAGCTGCTACAGAAGACATTAATGTACATGGAATTTGACAAGATTGGATATGTGTACAAATTCAATATGGCTTAGAAAATATTGAGGCAAAGGGAAAAGATACTGATCATCAGCATTTTCTTCATTAGCCTCAATTTCAAGTTTTTTGAGGGACATAAAGATTAGGCATTGTTTGGGAAAGTATTAAATATGTCCTATGTAACCCCTGCTCTTCCTCATTTTCGGGAAGTGGTATCGGTTGCTGTTGGCTGGACCGTGGTAGGATGGGATTTTGTGATGCTTCTGACCACAGCAATTATCAGTTGATTTGTATTGAAGAGACTGTTTCAGCTAACCAGGTTTTCCTGTATATATCTCATACATAATATGAAACACATCAAAAGAGCAATCAGCTGCTTTCTCAAACACAGACTCTGATTTTCTACTTCCTATAGCTCTTGGAAACAGCCAATAGCTCTTGGAATTACTGCTTTCTAGTATAGCCTTTGGAATAAGTCTATATATTTAATAAGCTGTTCCACGTAAAACATCAATGATGTTTTTTTCTTCCAACTCTAGTTTAAAAGTGCAGACATCGATGATTGTTCTTATTTCAGAAAGATGTAAATATTTCAACATTGATTTTCTTTTTATGTTGCCCGTTATCGCAGTAATGAATGGATTGTGTAGGTGTAAGGGTGGTGTCAAATACTTCAATTTTACATATTTTACTGATAATAATGCAAAGGGGCAGCTATAGTGTGAAAGAGACTTCACCGAAAAAGTAACAACTTTTGCTCTGCATCTATAGCAGAAAGATCCCCAAATCTCAATCTTAGTTTCTAGTCTGTGATGGTATGTCCGGAAATCTCGTCCCGTATGCATTAGAGTATTAAGCATGCCAACAACTGCAGTTGTGTGCTCCAATATCTGAACTTTCATGATTCACTTGTTGGCATATCTGGAAACGCGTCATTACGTCGTATTCCGCCGTTTACGTAACGTTGTCAATTTGCTTAATTGCAAACCGAGTTTAATGAAACATATGAAAATGATGTCGTTTTTGTTTATGTGTGTTTCTATTAACAGATATCTGGATATAGATATAAAATGCTTTGAAATTAATAATTCATATGATGCATAGATATGCCGTCGTTAACATTATTGAGACAAATACTGACGTATTCAACGTTCTTTACTTTTGCACTACTTGACATCTATCTTGACATTTAAGTTTAATCGTGCGGGTGTTGTAGTGGTTATAACCTTATTGATCGGAAGTCTTCGACAATATATCGGGTAAATAAATATCGATTTCATAGATTTCACGAGCTGTACATGCACTTGACCCACGTGCGTGAGCTATACCGATCGAAAGTTCAAAAGCGCCACATTACAAATGACTGTAACTATTTTTAAACAATTATGGTATCTTTATAAAATTTTATATGTGAATTAAAAAGTACCATTTAGATTAATTTGCATGATTTGTTGTCAGTTATTACTGAAAGTAAGGATGTCATATGAGTAAAGCTTAAAAAGCTCTAAATCGTCGTAGAACTTCAGATAATGCATTTATACTTAATTTAATTTACATGTTTTTTTAAGCAGAACCCAATCAATGGAGAAAAACAAAAAAAAATGAATGACACGCTTGTATTTCTGATGGGTACAGCAAAAAGAGAAAAGTGGTGGGTGGGGTAAATCATGGTGTTTTAATTTTCCAAACAGTCTTCTTTTTATTGACAATTGTCACAATCCTTTTTACACAATGAATTAACACAATCAAAAGAATTTCAAACATATTGTGTAATTTTGTTCCTCACGAGCGCATATTTCAACCATTTTCTAAGAAAACCAGTATATATGGTAATTTTGTCAGTCGAAACTGTCCTCATCCGAGCGTACATGTATTGAATCCCAAATATTGTGTATCTAGTTTATATTAATTTTTTGTACGTTTAGTATTCAATTACATATTAAGTATTTAGTTCTTATATACAAAAAAAAATACAACTACATGGCTGTTGTACAAAGATATGTATTGCGTACATTATTGTGGGTGATATTTATATTTATACCCGTGTGGATTAGTTTTTTTGTATTATACATATAATGCCGAGCAGATTATCTGTCTAAGAAGCCAAGGATATCTACCCAATGGAGTCATTGTATCATGCCAAATTCTTGATCGAACTCTAGTCAGTGAACCAACAAAAGATTCATGTGAGATTTTACTTCAGGGTGTAGATATCATGTCTCAGTATGGGGACAAAACCTGAAATTGCTCAACGTTTCAGCATTTTTGATGACAGCTATTTATGTCAAAAGAATAAAGCTTCTTGATAGAGAAAGTAATACAGTGGTGCTACAAAAAACTGTACAAGAACGAGCAAAGAAACGCCATGAAACACTACTCACGGCCATACTCAGAGAAAATGAAATATCAAGCATGGCACTGGTGTCTTTTTGACCTTGAAACAGAGAAATTACAGTTCTTGGTGCAATGATTTTGTTGAAGTGCCTTAAACAAGAGGACCATGATGGTCCTAAATCGCTCACCTGAATCAAGATGGCAAGAGTGATAATGGCAATTTTGTCAAATTCAAAGGCATGAAACTCATAAGGACTTTCTGTTTGGAAACAATTTGGAAACAATCAAGAAATAATTTTGTTCCAATCAATCCTGTAAGGTTGGGTATGAATTAGCACAATTGTTGACAGTTTTTTTTTTTCAATAATTATTTAATGATTTCGCAATATACAACATAGGGCTAATTTTCAAAGCATTCTGATCTGTTAGAGATTGATCATTTATGATAGGCTCAATTAACAAGATTTGGTCAGTGATTGAAAGAATATAGCGCAGGATTACCATCTGATAAGCTAAGGCTAATCCCCTATTTGTTTACATAAGATAAACATGGGGTCAGCCACAGCAACAGATAAAGAGAAATAGATAAGAGAAATAGGACAGATTCCTCTGAGTCCGATAAGCCCCTTCCTACCTGCCACATCCTGATTTTTTATCAATTGTAAGAATTTGAGAACAAATTTTGAAAAGAGTGACTCAAGGAACATTCCTGCAAAGTCTGGTTCATTTGGGCCCAATGATTGATTTTTTAAGAATTTTCTTATAATTTCTCGAAATCCAATAAGCCCCTTCCTCCCTGCCAAGGCCACATTTTTTATGATTTGTAAGAATTTGAAAACAAATTTTGAAAAGAGTGACTCAAGGAACATTCCTGTAAAGTCTGGTTCAAATTGGCCCAATGGTTGATTTTTAAAGAATTTTCTTACAATTTCTCTGAGTCTGATAAGCCCCCTTCCTCCCTGCCACGGCCACAGTTTTTGACAAATGTAAAAATTTGTGAATAAACTTTGAAAAGAGTGACTAAAGGAACATTTCTGCAAAGTCTGGTCCAAATTGGCCCAATGGTTGATTTTTAAAGAATTTTCTTATGATTTCTCCGAGTCCGATAAGCCCCTTCCTCCCTGCCACGGTCATAATTTTTTGACAAAGGTAAAAATTTGTGAATAAACTTTGAAAAGAGAGACTAAAGGAACATTTCTGCAAAGTCTGGTCCAAATTGGCCCAATGGTTGATTTTTAAAGAATTTTCTTATGATTTCTCCGAGTCCGATAAGCCCCTTCCTCCCTGCCACGGTCATAATTTTTTGACAAAGGTAAAAATTTGTGAATAAACTTTGAAAAGAGTGACTAAAGGAACATTTCTGCAAAGTCTGGTCCAAATTGGCCCAATGGTTGATTTTTAAAGAATTTTCTTATGATTTCTCCAAGTCCGATAAGCCCCTTCCTCCCTGCCACGGCCACATTTTTTGTCAATTGCAAGAATTTGAAAACAAATTTTGAAAAGAGTGACTCAAGGAACATTTCTGCAAAGTCTGGTTCAGTTGGGCCAAATGGTTGATTTTTAAAGAATTTTCTTATGATTTCTCTAAGTCCAATTATATGCCCCTTCCTCCCTGCCACGGCCACATTTTTTGACAAATGTAAAAATTTGTGGATAAATTTTGAAAAGAGTGACTCAAGGCACATTCCTGCCAACTTTGGTTCAAATTGGCCCAATGGTTGATTTTTAAAGAATTTTCTTAAGATTTCTCTAAAATCTGATAAGCCCCGCCCTGCCACGCCCACATTTTTTGACAAATCAAAAATTCACGAACAAGTTTTGAAAAGGGTCACACAAGGAACATTCCTGCCAAGTTTGGTTAAAATTGGACCAATGGTTTAGGAGGAGAAGATGTTTGAAGAAATTGTGAACGGACAGACGGACGGACGGACAGACGGACGGACGGACGGACGACGGACAAAAAGCGATCACAATAGCTCACTTTGAGCACTTCGTGCTCAGGTGAGCTAAAAACTAGCATCATTAAATCAGGCAGAGATCTACCCTAACACTTTGTATCTGTTAAACAATCGGAATTTGAAGGTTACAAAGAGGTTCCTTGTAAAACACATTTGACCGACATGCACTCTGGGAACTTGAAATGTGTCGCTGTATCAAGACAATGTGTCGGCCATCAAGGCGTACATTTTAAAAGCCAAACGGGCTGGTCTGTACTGGTAAAAAGGAGCGGACAAAGATGCTTGTTTGAATCCATAACAATTTACAGATTAATGAATGTTGTCAGTCATCTACCGTACTTCAGCTAATTATAGTGTGGCTTTATAGACATCTATTTTTTCGATTTTGTACACCGTATAGTCCTATTTTATCATACTTTAATTTCTTTTAAGAATCGATGTCTAATCTCTTCTTAATCTATTAGTATTCTGTTTTTATTCATAGTTGTACACTACAACACAATTATGCCAGAAAACTTGAGGTTCAACCTTGACATCTACTAGACTAGTATATAGTTTAAGGATAGTTGTCTTTTTTTTTTCTTTTTTGAAAAGCACTAACAAGTAGAGAAACGGATCTTGCATATTACATTTTCCCACACAACTTTAAACTTATAAAGGAAAATCAAATAAAAAAAATAAAATAGTGGTAAGTGGAATAAATATTCGACATTACGGTAAATACCAATCTAATTGAAATATAGATCCTATCTTTCAGTAGGATCTAACGACGACCCGTTGAGGGTCATCTTCTGTGACCTTTCTTTGGACCAATCAGATTTTACTTTGGAAAAGTTGAAAGATTTTTCGCATGCGCACGGGCATGCGCACTACCATGCACACTACACTTCCGTTTCTAACAATAACTAGTTGCCATGGACGCCTCCAGTGTGGTTATTTCATTACAAAGACAAAGACCAAAGTCCGTTAATTTTGAGAGCAAAGACATGGCATTTATGAAGCAGATAGTCTTCTGCATGGCAGCAACAGTTCAACACGATCATCATGCCAACTAAACCCGAAACAAAGCGATGTTAACTTATAAACGTATACTGTCGGTGGGTAGTCAAAACCTCGAAACTCCAGCTTTTTCAAACTGTAGTTACGAGGTTTTGACTACCTATCCACAATCAACTATATATTGGCAAATTGAATTCTCGCAAAATATAGAATCCATTTAGCTCAGTCGGTAGAGCGTCCGACCCTTGATCCTGAAGACCAGGGATCGACTCTCACCATGGCGTCATATTTTTTCCTACTATGTATTTTATATTTTTCAATCTAAAAGTTTCTAGAAATCACAAAAACATAATTGATAATTGTATTTTTATTTCGTTTTTGCAATTTCTAGAATAATTTGGTATGGAAAAATGTAATAAAGATGATAAAAAATAGGGGGATAAAAAGATGAAATCGGCGCGTGGTTCGATCCTCTAATCTACGGTTTCCAAGTCGGCAGCTCTACCAACTGAGCTAATCTGACTACTATTGCATTTGTATACCAATTGCCAATATATAGTTTATTTATGTTCAAAATTACACACCGCTCTACTTCGGGTTACAATGATCGCACAAAACTGCCACTTAGTACAGTGCCAAAATTATACTGAAATCTATCCACTTCATTAATAAATGCCATATCTTTGCTCTCAAAACTAACGGACTTTGCTCTTTGCTCGGTGTCAAGCGCGTGTCTATCGACCGCAGCCATTTTGGTGTTGTTGTCAGGGACAACAGACCTGCGTTTGCAACGAGCGTTTTGATTGGTTGGTGTAAAAATAGAAAAAATGGAAATTCCCAGGTCACAGAAGATGACCCCTAATGCGCGATCTTCAGATGTAACATTATGAAATTATGTTATCTGGATTCATTCAGATTGCGGTAAATACCTAAATCAAACTTGAAAAGTGAATAACACGCCTTATAAGTTTAAATCTTTTAATGTTCATGTACTGGTTTCACAAATATTAATCATCAGGATGCTTGGATGTAAATTTTATGATTATAAGTAACGACGTTACATTGACGTTTTTGACGTTAAGGCATCAGAGCAAAAATATCGAAGGGAATCACATAATGGAACATTAAAAAGTTAAATTTTAAGGGTTTTTTCGCTTTTCAATCGTAATACAGTGAATATATGTATTAAATAAAATTGACCTACCATCGACGTTATTTATCTTTTTACGTAATCAGAAGATGTGACTCTTGATATAATATTTTCATGATGTTACCTTTATTGTGTGTGATCATGAACAAAAAATTGTTAAAACCATTCATATAAGCAATAAACATGTATGTTTGTAGTTTGACGTCAGTGTGACGTCTGAATACTAAAACGCATTTAACAGGTTTTACAAACTGATGCGTTTTCTCTAAAACAATTATATCAAAGGATTTGAGTTATTTTCTTGTACTTTTTCTGTATAATATCCCTGTAATCGACTGTTTATCTCAATTTTGTTGTTTATTATTGTTGTTTTTGACGTGACGTCACAGGAAAACGACGCGTCTACAGACATGCCAACAAGCAGTTTCATCATTACCAAGGAATTGTTTCTCTGATTTGCGTTGTTGGCATTCTTAATACTCAAATGCACACGGATTACCGATTATCACAGACTATTCTTCATAAATTTCACTTGTATTTGCTTCAGATACTGACAGATCTCGGAAATATTTATTTTTTCACCAAAAGTTGTCCGTTATCAAAGTTATGAATGGATTGTGTAGGTATAAGGGTGGTGTCAAATACTTAGATTTTACATATTTTACTGATAATAATGCAAAGAGGGGCAGATATCAGGTGATAAGGAATTCACGGAAAATGTAACAACTTTTGTTTTGCATCTATTACAAAGATTGCCCAACTCTCAACCTTTCTTCATAAATTCAACTTTTATCACATTATGAAATCAAACATGAATAAATTGCTCAAAATCAATTTGACAATTTTCAAAACAATGCTGCATAAATTATGTTGTCCTGTAATCTATTATGTCTCTGGATACAACAAATCCTCATTAATATTGCAAACCTCGTAACTAAAGCTTGATTGAAGCTGTAGTTACGAGGTTTTGCAATAACACTGACGAAATAATGTGTGTGTGTGTGTGTGTGTGTGTGTGTGTGTGGGGGGGGGGGGGGGGGGGGGGGGCGTGCGTTGTCGTTATTTTTTTTCCCTGAAAGCTTGTTTATTGTCAAGGGCATCTGATTTGCTACTCAAATATGAAATTTCATCAAATTCTGACCATTAGACTAGGAGAAATTAGAGAAAAACTGTATTTAACCTTAAGCCCCCTTTTCCCATGACGAGGCCTGAAATCCAAAAGCCGGGAATAATACATCGGCATTATGTCATAGGGAGTTCACATGGTAAGTTTCATTTGATTTGGCCCAAGAGTTATGGAGAAATCGCTTCGGACGGACAGACGGAATGACGGACAGACAGACAAAGCGGCTACTATATGCTCTCCCTTCGGGGAGCATAAAAAGCCTTAGCGTACATCCCCAAGAGTTCTAGATAATCTAAACTAAAATGAGTACAAATCAGAATTCTTGTTCGTATTCTTAACCCTGTGTTGTGGGTACTCATCTGAATTGCCTCACGAGTCAGGCCTGTCACGAGTACCAACAACATAAGGTTTGAATTAGAAATAGTAATAAAATAGCGTTCTGTAAACATCCTTCCTACTTATCTCGAGCAATGACGTAGTATTCATGCAGTATGACAGGTCTGCCTACGCTAGCATGTCACAATATGTTTACAGTGTTGAATCTAGCTTTGCCCGAGAGGGGGCCCGTCGGGCCCACAGCCATCAAAACAGGGGGACATTTGGGGAAAATGGGGGACATAAAGACAAACATAGAAAAAGAAATAAAATTATGATACTATAACCTTTTATTGGTTTGTACACATGAATATACATCGTTTTCTTGCATAAGTAAGTCCAAAAATACTGTGTTGACTTTGTAATATTCAAATTTAAAAATTTGTAACGATATGTCAACTTATGACAGTTTCGCAATATTTTACCATACGATAGCGATAGGTCGATAGAACTTTTAAAAGTCGATGAATATCACGATAGTTCTTTCGACTATCAACTGTTTACGATAGTTTTCTTAAAAACGAAAGTAGAACAATAAAATCCAGTAAACGCTTGATTCTAAGTAAACATGAACTCAAAAAGCGTTTCAAAGATCATGAGTAAATTACTTTACTCCTAGAGGGGTGCTCTCAATGAAGTTAATTGATCAATTACTCGGGCAGGTGCGTGGAAGCGTCTATTTTGAAGCAAGTCAAATCCGGTCAGAAAAATGATCAATGAAGGCATTTCACACGAAGTAATGTATTCTGTTTTTGTAGGAAATTGGTTTAACTTTCAGAAAATAACTGAATTTGAAGGGTATTCGATCGTTTCAGCACAATCGTAGGTTTCGGAGTTTTCCTCTCTGATTAAATCGCCCGATAACCTACTCAAGCCGTCAGGTGATACTAAGTTCCGCCCATTTATGCAAATTTCTCATCGATCTCTTCCTTACCCATGTGCTTGTTAGCGGATATTGGAAAAATGTAAACAAACCAAACAGGGAACCTCTAAATAAGCGGAAAAGTTAAGTTAAGGATCTCAAATGAATTATTTTCAAGGCGAAAGTGAATTTTAGATTTGAAGTTAGGACGACCATACGGGCTTTATAATACCGGAATGGACTTTTTACGATAGAGAAGCGAGTGCGCCCGTCGGGCCCGAGCTTGTGTTTCCATTGCGTCATTTGCGGATTTTGCCGGTCCATGGCGCAATGGCGCACTCTAGATTCAACACTGTGTTTATTTACATGAAAAAAACAATTTTACCATAACATCCAATTAGTCTTATCTACCTTTACAGCAGCACAATGAACCAACTAGTCACACATAACAAGTCTATTAACCCTTTCCCAAACAAGACCTGGATTTGACACCCATAAGAAAATAGGCTTGGGAAAACATTGAGACAAAAGAAGAAACTGCTGAAAACCAGCAGTTTCTCCTTTTGTCTCAATGTTTTCTGTGCTATATTATTCACAATTTTGACTAAGGAACATCTATTTAGTCATCTGCAGCAACTTTCAAATTGGACTGCCCTAAAATTTTGTCGTTTGGGAAAGGGTTAACCCTAACCGTTGCAGTCTTACAGGTGATCATTTTTCCATCATTTGACCTTGAAATGCAATGTATGACCTTCAGGAAACGGAGGAAAGGTCTCCATTTTGGAGCTTGTGAACTCTTGGCAAGCCAAATTACATTTGAGCAGGGATTGGATCAAAATCCAGATCGGTGTACTAAACCCTTTCCCAAAAGACAGAACTTTAGTGTGGTCCAATTTGGAAGTTGCTTTAGACAACAAAACTGATGTTGATAGTTGTCAAATTTGTTTAAGACCTAGTTCAGCAAATACAGAGACAAAAAGGTGAAAATGCTGCTTATCAGCATTTTCTTCTTTTATCTAAATATTTCCCAAAATAATTCTATTAGGGGCTTAGAAACTTTCAAGCTGCTGAGAAGCATTTTTCACAGTTCCTTAGAGTAGTCCACCCCTAATGAGATTCATGTAACGTCAGAATTATTCAGGCAATGTCTTTTAAAAATTCCAAATTGCATGAATCTTATTAGGGGAAGACTACCTTAAATGATTTCTTTGCCCGAAGTTGTCTTAGTAGTTTCCCTTTTGTCTATACAAAAGTAGCTTTAGCTGTCAAGTTGGATTTAAGTCTAAAATTTGGTCATCAAGAAAAGGTTTAAGTTCACAACAACAGTGGAATCTCCCTTAACATTTTCTCGAACAACAAATTTTTGTTTTTTTCTCCAGTTTTATAGGAGTTGCAGACAATAAAATGAGTGTTATTTGGTGAAAGGAATATGTAGATCACAGCATGGAAAATATCGAGGCAAAAGGAGAAAATGCTGATCATCAGCATTTTCTTCTTTTGCCTCAATATTTTCAGAAACTTATTCTATAAGGGACGTCAAAAACAGCTCTTGTTTGGGAAAGGGTTAAACCTCAAGATGGTTAAAAGGACTTACCCTTTTGTTCAGTTTTAGCCAAGTTGAATATCCTTTGGTGTCAATGTATTGTAATCCAAAGAACCAGATTTCTCTCAAACCAATTGTTTTTACCACCTGTGGATTAGAAAAACATTTACAAGTTGGTTTTTTTTCTATCTGTCTGAAAATCTGAAAGATATAGGACAAAAAGCTGCTACAAATACAAGAAATGCTTTCACTTATTAACCAAAGACCCAATTTGTGATAATGTGCAAGACAAATTTCAAAACCCTCATTATAATCCGAAGCCATTCTTCAGTACACTAACCAAGATGGTAAAGAATGAAAATACATTTGAATCAAGAACTGGAAAAATTGATTGATTGATTGATTAATTTAACACCTCTTTCATCTGCTATAGTCTATGGCAAAGCTAGAACACACTAACCATGGATAATTCCTGTCGTTTCTCAAACCAGTACTACCACAACAACCTTACTGAGCCTCAAGCTGCTCGCCCACATAGGTTTACAACTATCAAGCAATCTGTGGGTGATTAATTCATTAGATAGGATATTTGCCCAGACCGGGCAACAAACTCGAGACCTCGTGAGTGAAAGTGTTAGTCTGATGGGCAAAAAGTTTGCCATGGCCAAGGCCTATCTCAAGTTGAACAAAAGCTTCTACTATACCTGGTCAAAGAGCTGTTTGCCGGATGTGTTAGGCTGAATGGCAAACTCCAGCTCAGCGTCCATGGTGGTGACGCGTACATTTACCTGAAATCAGAAACAAAGGACATTGTTGTAAAAAAATTTTATCTATTTACATAAAATATATTGTCACTTTTCTTCTTAACCCTTTCCCAAACGGCAAAATTTTAGGGTGATCATGACAAAGTGGAAGTTATTAAAGATATGATTTGTGTAAAATATGGCATAGAAAATATTGAGACAAAAGGAGAAACTGCTGGTTATCAGCAGTTTCTTCTTTTGTTTCAATGTTTTCCCAAGCCTTTTCTATTAGGGACGTCAAAACCAGGGCCCGTATTCGTCAACATGTCTAAATTGATTTTCTAAAGTAAAGTTACATTACAACCAATCAGAGTGGCCTAGACAAACATTGATAAAAGTCTCGGCCACTCTGATTGGTTGGTATGTAACTTTACTTTAGAAAATCAATTTAGAAATGTTGGTGAATACGGGCCCAGGTCTTGTTTGGGAAAGGGTTAAACCTTGTATATGTCTCTATCAATAACCTGGCAGAGTATCTCTAGCAATAAGTTTATTGTTCTTGTGTGTCTGTAACTCCTTAGTTTCGATATGGACTGAACATCATTTTGCAATATATATAGGAAAGGGTCATAAGGCTATTTTCTGGTCAATTGACTCCCATTTCAGAATGGAGAAGAAAATGATCATAATTTTAGCCTGTAAACCTTGTAAGTTTATACTAGTCAGTGATCTTATTTGATTCATTGACCACAAATCCTCTGCATTTTTTTTCATTTCATCTTTTTCCATGAAATAGATGCATAGTCCTGATAGAAGGCTCCGAGATCCAAAAGACATCTCCAACTCTTTAATTTCAAATCAACAGGTTTTTAATGCAAAGTAACAAAGTATTACACACTTGAAGCTACAAATAACACAATTAAGGCTCATATTTGAGACATAATCTAGCTCAAAGTTACATTCAGTTTCACATGAACTCATCTGAATCCAACATACAGAGCCCTCATCATGTTTCAAGTGTAAAATGATAACCTTTATGAAACCGCCACAATGGATTAGCTGATTCATCTTAAAGCATGACCTTCATACCAACCTTGATCTTAGTTTCTGGGTACATTTTTATGTCTTTGACATTGACCTTGACAAACCATGTAATATCATAACAAAAGATTTAGATAGGTAACAGGATTGAAACTAACAAACTGCAAGTTACAGGCGTGTACCATTAGTTTTTAGAGTTGTATGGTTGATTAATTGATTGATTGGTTGGGGTTTAACACCTCTTTCAACTGCTGTGGTCATATAGCAGAGGATGGAGCACCTGACCATGGATTTCTGTCGATTCTCATACCAGCACTGCAAAAATATCTTAACCAAGCAAGTTAACAAACAAGATTAAAATTAATGCTTATGACCTGCAAGTCAAACAGGTGTATCAGTAGTTTATAAAATCCATATGGAGAATTATTTGCAGCCAATTTATGCCTATTGGTAATTCTAACTTTCGAGACAAAAGTGTAGTATACAAGGGTCAAGTTGTTCATCTTTCATTATCTTCCTGCTTTTGAGGATGTAATTACATCTACATGCAATCTCAAGGCTTCCCCAATAAGAGAGCTGGATATTTCTTTTTCACATCAGAATAAATTGCAGCCAGCCATCTGCTGGTTACTGTATCTGCTTTCATGCCATCCCTTCAATTTCAAGACCAACTCTTAATGATTTCTGAAATTAGGTTACCTGTAATTCACAGGGGTAAAAGTTGAAAATTTTGAAAAACCTGAAAACCTGGAAAAGTCTGTATTTATATAGTAAAAATCGAGAAAATGGGGCATTTTGGAATACTCAAAAACCTGAACTTCAGGCATATGCCTGAAAACTTTTACCCCTGTAATTCATAGATAATATTGTCAAAAATTTTAATTTGAACAAGACTTGAATTTTTGTTTGTTTATAAAGCAATAAAATTATACTGTAACTTCACCAAAATAATGCTGAGCCCATGTTTAATTTTGAGATTCTATACATTTTTGAACAGTATTTCAGACATATTTATGCTGCTAATGCACCTTACAATGGATTCCTGACATTTCTCTCTCTCCAACATTACCACAAGTTCACAATGTCCTTTCCACGCCTCCAAGGTGCTCATGCTACTTAGGTTTAACTTTACAATACATTAGCAGTTGAAGGGAAAAACGTCTGAAAGGATATTCACCACAAGCAAGGATTGAACCCTGGAATAAATAGTTAACATAAAATGCATAATGTGGCTATCCTCTCATATACAATTTCAATTTTTCAATTGTTATATTTCAATTAAGGAGCTCTTTATGAATTTTTTAAAAACACAAAATTTACACTTGAAATTTGCACAAAAGGGTCAACAGGTTAGAGTGCTCTGTTTGCATAAGATAGGCTTACCTATCAGTTAACCCTTTCCCAAACAACAAAATTTTAGGGTGATCCACTTCAAAAACTGCCATAAATGACAAAATGGATGTTATTAAGGATATGATTTGTGTAAAATGTGGCAAAGAAAATATTGAGACAAAAGGAGAAACTGCTGGTTATCAGCAGTTTCTTCTTTTGTTTCAATGTTTTCCCAAGCCTTTTCTATCAGGGACTCAAACCAGGTCTTGTTTGGGAAAGGGTTAATTATCAGTTTGTTTGAAGGCCCGACTAGAGTAGTCATAAAGTACCCTTTCCCCAATAAGATCGGGTTTTTATGTTCCAAAAGGAAAGAGGATCAGAAAACATTGAAGGAAAAGAAGAAACGCTGATGAGTGATCATCAGCGTTTTCTTCTTTTCCTTCTAAAATTTTCTGTGCAGTATTGGATAATGTGTACACACATATTGCAGATTTATTTTGACCAATTTTGCCATCTGCTGCATTTCAATTCAAAATGGAAGTCTTAATTTTTGCTGTTTGGAAAAGGGTTAAACTTAAATCTCCCATTCATTAACACAGAATCTTGAGGACTTGACACAATACCATTTTAAGTGCATATAGATTTATAATGCACTTACACCATTTTTGTGCTAAGCCCTGAAATTTGTGTCAACATACCAGTGGTGTAACATAGTAAGTAGTATGCTGTCAACTTTTGAAACTTCGATTTCTTCTCAAAATGATATTGGTCTACAGCGACTGAAGACCCATTCCCCATATTCATCTTCAAGTTCACAGGCTGATCTGACTTTCCAAATCCAACCTGAGTAAATGAATTGGATGGAGTGGAGTGGAGTTTTCATCCCACTCAACAGCTAAGGTCATATGGAGACATGACCTCTGTTTAAAGTCTTATCATAGAGACTGGAGAGGCGAGGATTGAAGGAAACCTGTGTTACAATTCAAGCTTGTCACTGATTACCTAGCTGCGCTATCGTAGCCACAAACTTGATGATATGTATTGGTTTGTTTGAAACCCTGAGATGCTGATCAAAATTCAACAAGAGCTGTCCGAAGACAGCGCGCTCCACTTTCTAAGTTGCTTAGTATAAACGGGGCATAACTCCAAATATAGTGGAGCCAGGGTCACAGGCCCTGTTAGTAAGGTAGAGGGTGTGATGGTGAATAAGTATTCCAAGTTTGGCTTGAATCCCTTTGATAGTATGGAAGTCATTGATGTTTGAAAAAACTTTAGCCTTTGTTGCAATGCTGACGCCAACGCCGACGCCCGGGTGACAGTATAAGCTCTCATTTTCTTCGAAAAGTCGAGCTAAAAAGGTTTCGGATACATTATTGCAACTACTGATTAACCAAATCTGTCCTCTCCATGTGCAAATGGGTATCACTGTAATATATCTGCTTTACATTGTAACTAAGCATCATTGAAAAAGGGTTTGCTTGTCTGAGCCTTTTATATATATTACATATATAGCTCCTGTCTAGGTGCCTCAAAGCAATGCCAACTCGTCATGTTTAATATTCAATATCGATCTCTAGCATCAATAAGGGAAGAAAAGCCTGTTGTCATTGTTTAGTATACAGTAAGTGTCATTGGAAAGTAAATGTATCTCTTGATAGTATAACTCAGGGGCAGGCTAGGAATAAAAGAACCGAAACGTTATCCTTTAGGCATTGAAAGGCGTCGCTATGTGGGAAAGGGTTCATATTTAATATTGATCTACCAGCAACACAAGAAGAAAAGCCTGTTGTCATTGATAGGTATACAGCAACAGTGTCATTGGAAAGTAAATGCGTCTCTTGACAGTATAACTCACTTCTCAGGGGCAGGCTACAGATAAAAGAGCCAAAACGTTATCCTATAGGCATTTAAAGGCATCACTGTATGGGAAAGGGTTAATACTTAATATTGATCTCTACTAGCAACAGGAGAAGAAAAGCCTGTTGTCATTGTTAGGTATACAGTAACAGTGTCATTGGAAAGTAAATGCGTCTCTTGATAGTATAACTCAGGGGCAGGCTACAGATAAAAGAGCTGAAACATTATAATTCTATTGACGTTGAAAGGCATGATCACTATGTGGGAAAGGGTTAATATTTAATATTCAGTGTTCTGCCAAGGATTTTGATAGGATGAGACAAATGTCTCACTGACCCTAAAAAGTTTGAGACATTTCTGAAAATGGTAGTTGATGAGCATCGGATTGTCCCCGAGCATAGCGACCGCTGAGCATATATCCTTTTACACCTTTACCAGAGCTGGTCATTGCTTTGGCTCGCTAAACCCATTACAATGGATGTGTTAATATTTGTCTTTTCATGTCATAAAACGTTTTTCCTTGTTAGCCGTAACCAGTTCTCTTGAAAATGTCGGATGGTGGCAGTTTTCCGTGTTTCGGTAGCCCTATCTGGGGCCGCCGTATCGGTAGATGTAGAGGGTTCAGGCTCACTTACGGCGTGATTGGCGATGGAGAAATCAGTCCTTCCTTTTCCGAAATAACTTAGAATTGTTCGGGCCTTTTTAGCCGAAGGTTCTGACATTTTGTTTACGCACATACGGTCAACGAAAAGAGGAACGAATGACTAGATTTTTCTCGATAATCAATTGGCCAGATATCGCGCACTTGATGGTCTGGCATCCAATCAGAATCGAGTAAAATATAACGGTGTCGCCACGAAAATCACTTTCCATCATGAATTCACTCGACTGCCCCCGTAATTTACGATTTTTTACTGTGCGACAGAACTCGCTATGGACATAATTTTTTTGGCGACATTTTCATTTTTTGCGAGAAAATCGCAAATACGCGGCCTTGGCAGAACACTGAATATTGATCTACTAGCAACAGGAGAAGAAAAGCCTGTTGTCATTGTTAGATATACAGTAACAGTGTTATACGAAAGAAAATGTGTCTCTTGATAGTATAGCTCAGAGGCAAGCCACTGATAATAGCAGGGGTCTCGTTTGCCCAAATTTGGGGCCGTTATTGGGCCCCATTCCCAATGGCAAAAGTATCTTCTTTTCCCAATTCTCTGGTTAAAAATTCCCAAGGAGGACCCAGAATGCCCCATGTTAAGACCTCATCTTCATTTACAAACATTTTGAAGACAGTTTTAGAGTAGATTCTTAAACAAGAGTATGTACAAATGCATTTTACATCACTACAGTCTAATTTGCAGTTGAAACTGAGTGACAGTATGAATACAAACTTGTTTTAGTTTTTCCCAATTCAGGTACAAACGTCTCTATTTTTCCCAATTTCACTGGCCCCTGGCCCCAAACAAAAATTGGTAGCAAGACCCCTGAATAGATTTTATCCTTTGAAAAAAACACATGCGTTGAACTTGAAATCAATCCAACAGATAAGAGGGGGTGGTGGCTTTTCAAAATGCAATATTTCATAATCATTTATCTTTCATCAAGCAATATATATGTTGTAGGTACTCATTAGAATAGTCTCATCTAGGCAATTCAAATGACTACCTGCAAACATAGAGTAGTTTTGAATTGAAATAAAGTTTTTACCAACATTTATATCTGTTTCTGTCAAGAGTGGGAGACAAATGGATATTGACATAGCAGACATCTGAGTCTAGATTATGATAGCAAACTGTGCTGTAGATACTCATCTTAAATTGTCGAAAAGGTCATGCTTGGGAAAGGGTCAAACATGCATGATGTTCAGATGTTTTGAGCCCTGAATATCATGAAGTATCATGAAGTATGACCGATAAGAATCTTAATCCAGTATGGTACCTTAACTTTAACCCACTACCGGACAGCAACATTTTGACAGGTCCAAATTCAAAAATGTTGCAGACAACAATTTCAAGTGAATAGAATTTAAATATTCTTGGTCTCTAGGGGTAGAAAACATTGTGGAAAATGAAGAAATTGCTAGTCACTAGCAATTTCTTCATTTTCCATGATGTTTTCCAAAACCTTAAAAAGCTTTTTCTTGTGGGGTGTCAAAAGGCGTCAATGTGTGGAAATGGGTTAACATTTTATCATTCCAGAAGATTTGCGATATTTCATTGAAGTGTATACTCTGTACTACTCACAGAGGAATGTTGTCACTTGTCACAAAAATGTGTATTCACTTGTGTATTCAAATTCAATAATTTATGACCAGTTTTATCAGTTTAACCCATATATCATACCTATAGATCTATAGGTGGGCATTTTCTAGATGAAAATTGAATTTATATGATAGATACTGGCATTGTATTTGTGCCAAATTATTGCAGACACTAAAAATATTGTAAATAATTTAATGGTTTGGCATTCTTGAATGCGTAACAGGAACAGTGGTAAAGACTAGCAGCGGCCCAGTCACCCATGGCACCTATATTTTGGGCTAGGCCCCTGAATATGCAGAGAAAACGCCCATACTCTTAAAGTTATTAAGTATAATTGAATTTTGCTATTCTGGGCCCCTAAGTTAAAATCATCAATCTTTTTCCCTGGCGTGAAGCATTTCAGAACAATACCCTACTATCTAGCTGATACTCTAGACTGTACTATAAGGCCTAATAAAAAAATATCTGTGTTTCGGGTTTCCCGACCCTACCTAGAAAATACCGCCGACCCTAAAGTTTTTTTTTCACCAGTCTCCAAGAAAAAATCGGGGATGTCCTTTTTGCGAATTGGAAGGGAAATTCCTTGCGCTAAAAATAGAATTCTGTACTCGGTTGTAACCGTGACCCTGTCGGAAAATTACGAGAAATAGCGAATGCAATATTCGTTCATGGGAGATCAATAACTCTTAACTTTAGGCTCGCCAACCGTTAGATACGAGATTCTTATCTCCGACTAACAAATACACTTCCTTTGTTCGTATTACTCCGCGACCGGAAACCGTTAATTGGATTAATCGGCGTTTTTCCTTCGTTGTGTACAGCGGTTGACCTTGACCTCAAAATAATTTTCAACTCAGTAAGTTATTCAGACACAGGTCGAATATTTATCGAAACTTTATCAGAAAAATGAAACAATCGGATGCTTATGATGTTGTGAAAAAAACTAATTTGATCCATTAAGTCTGGCTGTTAACTCAAATGACTGTGACTACCGATGAAGGTGAAGAATCTCCTCGGAGATTTTTTTCAAAACGAAAGTAGATAGACTTCACTCTCCGAGCCAGTAAAAACGGCGAGCGATTTACAAAAATTATAAAAAGAATCGTAGACCAAAAGAAAAATTAGCGTTGATCTTTATGAAAAATTGTTGCTGACAGGATATCCTCTGATGCACCCTGGCTATATCATGGCTAGAAATTGTCTGTAAGCAAGGATACAAGGATTGCCAGGACCATTTTGATTGTCTCGAGTCACACTTTTTTTTTACAATTTACATGTGATAAGCTAATTATTGTCTCCTACTGCGTAAACTAAAACCTATCTATAGCCTATGGGTAAATCTCAACATATTTCAGTTTTCACAATCAAATGTGTTAACCCAAATGCCAAAACTTATTAACTTACCACTTCTATTATAACAACTTCCAAGTTAAGGAAGGGGTAAATGCAATAACCTTGTTAAATGTTCCCCATATTGTCCCCAAACTTAGTGTTGGCATGATTTATACACTTTCTACCAACATCCTTTGACTTCCGCTTTATTCCCTGCGATATTTGTAAAATAAAGTTGGTAACTCACTGTCTTGGGCTGGGACTCATTGTTTCAAACCTACTTCAGATTTCAAAATGAACCACTGTATTTCTATTTTCTTTTTTGTTTCTTTAAATTATAATCCTCAAGTATAACTGCAAACTGAAGTGAACAACAAGTATAAAGTTCTACAAACAGCACCAAACTGAAGAGAACAAACATTGCATATCGCATGTTGTTTTAATGCAAAATGCATTCATTACAACTTACAATGTAGATCTATCATTCACAAAAAAAAAAAAAAAAAAAAAAAAAAAAAAAAAAAAAAATCCTACCTACCCTACCTAGAATTTTTCAGAGTGAAACCCTAAACACAGATATTTTTTTATTAGGCCTAACAAGAGCTGTCCGAAGACAGCGCGCTCGACTTTCTAAGTTGCTTAGTATAAAGGGGGCATAACTCCAGATAGAGTGGTCCCAGGGTCATGGGCCCTGATAGTAAGGTAGAGGGTGTAATGGTGAATAAGTATTCCAAGTTTGGGTTGAATCCCTTTGATAGTATGGAAGTTATTGATGTTTGAAAAAACTTTAACCTTTGTTGCAACGCAGACGCCAACGCCGACGCCAACGCCAACGCCCAGGTGACAGTATAAGCTCTCATTTTCTTCGAAAAGTCGAGCTAAAAAGTGAACTTTGTATTGATCATTTGATATTGTCTCAGTTTTGTCAGAACAGTTATTAAAGCCACAGAAAGTCCAACAGAGAAATACTTAAGTTTTGTCAATGATATATAATCATGTCTAATGATTAACCAAGCTGTTACATGATTGATGCACCATTTGATCTGAGATAAATAAAAACTTTTGACAAGCATGACACATCTGGCAGAATGAGTTCCTCACATTTGTCATCAATTTCATGATACAGTGTCTTGTTTAATGCAAAAATTATGATAAAAAACTTATCAAGACTTTAAAGGGTAACAGAAATGTAAAATCTGGAAAATGAATATAGATTTATGGAAATGCATGTATTTCTAATTAGAACAGAGCTACAGATTTTAGGGTTAAATTAGGAGGCAGTGAAGACATTGTCCTTAATTGCTCTGTCATTTTCAAAACCACGCGTTGTACATGTTGCATATTGTCGGTGGGAAGTCAAAACCTCGTAACTCCAGCTTATTCAAGCTGTAGTTATGAGGTTTTGACTCCCCACCAACGATATGCTATTCATTTGAATCATTGTGATGAGACGATTCCAATTTATACTAAAAATAGATTTTTGCATAATAATCAAATATTTTAGAATGCTGATACTAACTCCTGTGGTCCATTTATTCACCAACAAGTCTAATTCCAAGTTTAGGTTTAAAATTACACAACAACCCATCTGATTGGCCGAGACATATGTCTCGGCCAATCAGATGGCTTGTAATGTAATTTGGATTTAGATTTAATTTCGAAATGTTGATAAATACAGGCCCTGGATTATACTTACAGCCTTCGGCATGGTTGCCTTTTAAATTTGAACTTCAGGGGCACAGAAAAACACTATCCAGTATCCACAGGAAAATATCCTGGTAATTAGCACCTGAAAATAGACAGAAACCATCATTTAGCAGTTACACAAAAACATAATACATTGATGCTTGACCATGGCTTTCCCAAACTGCAATAATTTGGACCGTTTCCTTTCGATGCTGACTTAAAAATAAATATGAATAGATGGAATTTGTGTACAACAAAACTTAGAAAATATTGAGGCGAAAGGAGAAAATGCTGGTTATCAGCATTTTCTTTTCCCTCAATGTTTTCCAAAAGCATTCTTGCAGTTGTGTGGGATGTCAAAACCAAGTCTTATTAGGGAAAGTTTTAAATTCTTCAAATATATTTTTTTCAAAATGCTCTCCATCAATTTGACAAAATAAATAGAACATTGGGGTAAAAGAAAATATTGTATAAAGTTGCCTTGTTAAAGGCTAACAAGGGGAGTAATTCATTGGAAGTCAAGTTTCAGTTGATTGATGACACTATATTATAGTCCTGTATAACATATTGACAGCCAACTACTTGCCCAGAGGCTAACAAAATATTTACCTTTCATAACTACACTTGACTTGAAAGTATTGTAGCCTTAATTTTAGTATTTATGTCAATGATGTATTGTTTCAATCCTGAATCATTACATAATGATGTCAAAATGACTTAAACCCTATGTCAAACGAACAGGTTGTAACTTTATATATCATCGCTTTTCAATAAAAGCATTGTAACTGCTGCTGAAAACAAGCTGCAGTTACTGGGTTTATGTTGCTTCAGTGATATTGAGAACAGTAATTAACCCTTTACCATACAAAACTGGGTTTTGATGTATCGGAAGGGGAGGGTAACATTCATTTTGTGGTCTGCAGCAGGTTTCAACTTGGAATCAATGTTTAGTCTAATTTTTTGCCATTTGAGAAATTAGGAATGAATTTATGTACAATTCAAATATTAAAACAAGATAATTCAGAGGTCCCATTCACGCACATATGTGCGTAATTCACGTACAGAAAAGAAAAATCACGCACACACATTCTGGGTAAAGGGTGCATGCACGCACCGAATTCATAGAATTGAAACTGCTTTAAAACATATTTTTCATGACAGATTCTCTGTATATTTCCAAGTCAGTGAAAATATATTTTTGTAGTTGAAATAGGTTAAGTAACGATGTTTTGCCCCTTGAAATAGCATAACATCTTATAACTTATTAAACAGAATGTAATTTTCATGATAAGTAATTATTATGAGCTCTCTGTTGAACAAGCATATCTCAAAAGTATTTGATTCATCATTGTTATGTCAAAAATCATGCTGTCTGCTTGCTGTAGAAAACAAGAGGCCCAGGAGGGCCTGAATCGCTCCACTGGTTAAAGTGGAAGAATTATGCCATGATTTCTTGTAAGCCTTACACAGCGGCAGCCAAATCTTGATATTTGTGAATAAATTTTGAAGAGAGACTCAAAGAACATTCTTGCAAAGTCTGGTTCAAATTGGCCTTATGGTTGATTTTTAAAGAATTTTCTTATGATTTCACTAAGTCTGATAAGCCCCTTTCTCCCTGCCACAGCCACATTTTTTTGACAAATATAAAAATTTGTGAACAAATTTTAAAAAGAACGACTAAAGGCACATTCCTGCAAAGTTTGGTTCAATTGGGCACACTGGTTGATTTTTTAAGAATTTTCTTATGATTTCTTTAAGTCTGATAAGCCCCTTCCTCCCTGCCACGGCCACATTTTTTGACAAATGTCAAAAATTGAGAATAAATTTTGAAAAGAGAGACTCAAAGAACATTCCTGCCAGGTTTGGTTCAACATGGCCCAATGGTTGATTTTTAAAGAATTTTCTTATGATTTCTTTAAGTCTGATAAGCCCCTTTCTCCCTGCCACGGCCACATTTGTTGACAAATTTCAAAATTTGTGAACAAATTTTGAAAAGAATGACTCAAGGCACATTCCTGCAAGGTTTGGCTCAAATTGGCCCAATGGTTGATTTTTAAAGAATTTTCTTATGATTTCTTTAAGTCTGATAAGCCCCTTTCTCCCCGCCACGGCCACATTTTTTTGACAAATGTTAAAATTTGTGAACAAATTTTGAAAGGAATGACTCAAGGCACATTCCTGCAAGGTTTGGTTCAAATTGGCCCAACGGCTGATTTTTAAAGAATTTTCTTATGATTTCTTTAAGTCTGATAAGCCCCTTTCTCCCTGCCACGGCCACATTCTTTGACAAATGTAAAAATTTGTGAACAAATTTTGAAACAAGAGGACCATGATGGTCCTAAATCGCTCACCTGAATCAAGATGACAAGACTGATAATGGCAATTTTGTCAAATTCAAAAGCATGAAACTTATAAGGACTTTCTGTTTGGAAACAATTAAGTAATAATTTTGTTCCAATCGATCCTGTAAAGTTGGGTATGAATTAGTATAATGGTTGAGTTTTTTTTCCATAATTATTTCATTATTTTTGCAATATACAACATAGGGCGAATTTTCAAAGCATACTGATCTGTTAAAATTGATTATTTATGATATTTTGAGCAAAATTTGGTATGTGATTTGAAAGAATATAGGAAATGAGGACAAACCATCTGATAAGTTAGGCTTATAATCCCTTCTTATTTGTTTACATAAGATAAAAATGGGGCCAGCCAGAGAAATTGATAACAGAAATAGATAAGAGAAATAGTAAAAGCTTTCCAAATTTATTACTTATATCAAAACCCTATGAAGAATGTATTAATTTTTTCAAGCAGATGGTTGTAATGATCACCAACAACATAGGGTTTCATGAATATTGAAACAAAATATTGCTTTTTGAAAAGCAATTATCTCCTCTTATCTTCAGCTTCTTGTATTCTGGAAGCCATTCATGAAATTAGGTCTTACACAAAATTTCAAGGTTCTAGGTCAAACACTTTAGAAGAAAACTAAGTATCTCCATTACAACCCACAGTACAGTATAATTTTCAATGCATGGAATTTCCCTTACCCTGCCATACCAAAATACTTTTTAAGGAAATAAAAATTACAAGATACAATTTTGAAACGAGTCACACAAGGAACTTTCCAGCCAGGTTTCTTTCAAATTGGCCCAATGGTTGATTTTTAAAGAATTTTCTTATGATTTCTCTTTTCCGATAAGCCTCTTCCTCCTCGACATGCCCACATTTTTTGACAAATGTAAAAATTTGTGAACAAACTTTAAGAAGAGAGACGCAAGGAACATTCCTTTCAAGTTTGATTAAAATTGGCCATATGGTTGATTTTTAAAGAATTTTCTTATGATTTCTCAAAGTCCGATAAGCCCCTTCCTCCCTGCCACAGCCATATTTTTTGACAAATGTAAAAAATTGTGAAATAAATTCGAAAATAGTGACTCAAGACACATTCCTACCAAGTCTGCTTCAAATGGGCCAAATGGTTGATTTTTAAAGAATTTTCTTCTGATTTCTCTAAGTCCGATAAGCCCCTTTCTCCCTGCCACGGCCACATTTTTTGACAAATGTTAAAATTTGTGAACAAATTTTGAAAAGAGTGACTTAAGGATCATTCCTGAAAAGTCTGGTTCAATTGGGCCCTATGGTTAATTTTTAAAAAATTTTCTTATGATTTCTCTAAGTCTGATAAGCCCCTTTCTCCCTGCCACAGCCATATTTTTTGACAAATGTAAAAAATTGTGAATAAATTCTAAAACAGTGACTCAAGGCACATTCCTACCAAGTCTGCTTCAATTGGGCCCAATGGTTGATTTTTAAAGAATTTTCTTCTGATTTCTCTAAGTCCGATAAGCCCCTTTCTCCCTGCCACGGCCACATTTTTTGACAAATGTTAAAATTTGTGAACAAATTTTGAAAAGAGTGACTTAAGGATCATTCCTGAAAAGTCTGGTTCAATTGGGCCCTATGGTTAATTTTTAAAAAATTTTCTTATGATTTCTCTAAGTCTGATAAGCCCCTTTCTCCCTGCCACAGCCATATTTTTTGACAAATGTAAAAAATTGTGAATAAATTCTAAAACAGTGACTCAAGGCACATTCCTACCAAGTCTGCTTCAATTGGGCCCAATGGTTGATTTTTAAAGAATTTTCTTCTGATTTCTCTAAGTCCGATAAGCCCCTTTCTCCCTGCCACGGCCACATTTTTTTACAAATGTAAAAATTTGTGAACAAATTTTGTAAAGAGTGACTCAAGGAACATTCCTGCAAAGTCTGGTTCAATTGGGCCATATGGTTGATTTTTAAAGAATTTTCTTACGGTTTCTCTAAGCCGATAAGCCCCTTTCTCCCTGCCACGACCACATTTTTTGACAAATCTAAAAATTTATGAATAAAGTTTGAGAAGAGTGACTCAAGGCACATTCCTGCCAAGTTTGGTTCAAATTGGCCCAATGGTTGATTTTTAAAGAATTTTCTTTTGATTTCTCTTAGTCTGATAAGCCCCGCCCTGCCACGCCCACATTTTTTGACGAATCAAAAATCCGCGAACAAGTTTTGAGAAGGGTCACCCAAGGAACATTCCTGCCAAGTTTGGTAAAATTTGGCCCATTGATATAGGAGGAGAAGATGTTTAAAGAAATTGTGAACGGACGGACAGACGGACAGACGGACGGACGACGGACAAAAAGCGACCACAATAGCTCACCTTGAGCACTTCGTGCTCAGGTGAGCTAAAAAATGACTCAAGGCACATTCCTGCCAGGTTTGGTTCAACATGGCCCAATGGTTGATTTTTAAAGAATTTTCTTATGATAAGCCCCTTTCTCCCTGCCACGCCCACATTTTTTGACAAATCAAAAATTCCCGAACAAGTTTTGAAAAGGGTCACCCAAGGAACATTCCTGCCAAGTTTGGTCAAAATTGGCCCGCTGGTATAAGAGGAGAAGATGTTTAAAGAAAAAGTTAACGGACGGACGCACGGACGGACGGACGGACGGACGCACGACGGACACAACGCCATGACAATAGCCCGCTGGCCTTCGGCCAGTGGAGCTAAAAATGAAATTGAAAATGTCAACGAATGATTGTTTTTCCTGAAAGTAAGCAACTGAAAAAATGGATGGAAGTGACAACTAGTCTTGTGTTAATGATGTTCGCTGATTGAGTTCAGATGCAAGTTCATAAAGGTAAAATGGTTTGAGGAATGCTATTTCTGTTCATGTCAACAAGACTCTGAAATTCTAACACCTGTCACTAGCCATTGCTTAACTGAATCATTACCACACAATGGTAAATAGCCTTTTTAAAAACAGTATTTGTTGTATTTTAGTGCACTCCCAGTTTTCATTTTGCACTCCCAACTTTTCACTCCAGGGAGTGCATGCACCCTCAAAATTTTTTTTGAGTGGGAACTCTGTAATTATATCAAGGCAAAAGGAGAAAATGATAATTATTAACACATTTTTTTGTCTCAATGTTTCTCAAGCCTTTTCTATAAAACCAATGTGTCAAAAAAGTGTCTATTTAGGAAAGTGTCAACCTCATAATAATGCTCAATCATGATCCCTAAATCTATGAAATTTGTCTGGCAGTAAAGATATATGCATGCAGCAGCACTGTGCATATCATGCAGGGGCCTGGGCGACTTTTAAGTTTATTCTACAATGACATTGACTGCCTGCATAAAATTAGCATCTCACCCTTAACAAGCTTATGTATATCCGACATTCGTGCAACATTAAAAACAATATCTAATGTCGCACACATTCCTAAAGTATGCGTCAATCCAATCTACATCGAAAGTTCATGATTCAGAACTTGAGAAAAGAATTGGTACTTCAACCATCAAATATTTAAGATGTCACTTGAAAATTTGATCCAACGTAGTGTGGACTACATTTTCTCAGTACTTGTAGTAGCTTCAGAAATACATTGTCCAGTGACACCCCCCCCCCCCCTCATCCCACCCCCACAACGCTCCATTGTCTGGAATCCGGGCTTTACAGACAAGCCAGTACAAATAAAAACACAATGACACCTTCTCATATTGACACAATATTGAAAATCAAACTTAATCTTGGTCTAAGTAACATAGGACACAACATCTTCCCATTATTTCGCATTATTTCGCTTCAATCACGCGAAGGTTAAATGCACAATAACAAAACGGAAGTTGAAACTCGTTTGACAGGTAAAAAAAATTGACAACAAAATACAAACTTGCTAAATCCGAATGATTGTTATTTTACACTGCAAAGATCGCCTGTGTCTGTTATTTTAACAAATACCACTTGTCGATTTCATCATGTAGACTCTCCGACGTGGGAGTAATTTTGTGATTCATTCATACATTCTGCCCGCCCAAATCTATTTTGGGAAATTATCTGGAATATCTTTATGTTTTTGTCCTTACAGCTACAAATAATACAAAGATATATATTTATGAACTGAAGTACTTCAACGAAAATTCAAATATCTTTGCGACTGTTCAAATTGAACAGCTGACAATCAGAAACTTACAAAATATCCAACAAGAAAACTTCCTTTGGTGTATTATCACTTTCACCGACCGGTATCAATATGGCGACCAAGGGTGTGCCTCGGGATATTGCGTGTTTTATTCCCAATACAGCTATCCCTATAGACGTCAATTGCCTCGTTGTAATACTCACTTCCGTGTTTTCAAAACAAAACCCGGGAATTTTTTAAATGTGCAGATGGTCTAATAATTGTAGAAATAATTTTGTCGGAACAATGAAATGAAAGTAATGCCCGGTCACCTGTTTCATATTTTTGGAGTATTTTGGGTCAAACTCGGTCGAATAAGAGCTTTGAATAATATTTTACCCATGCTGCAAAATTGCAAAGCGCGCTAGCTAGTCCAATTTGATTCGAAAGGAACTTCGTGAACTCGGCAGACGAGAAATCGAATTCTTGTCAGAAGTAGAAAATGTATAGGCCTGTATTGTGGCATAGATATTATTTGGCCAAGTGGGGGTCTTCTCTTTTCCCTACATGTAGATCTATGTCTTTAAGAAGCGCGCCAAAACGAACGTTCAAGATTAACTAGAACTAGAGATCTAGATCTAGAGATCTACACTGGTCTGACTGGTGTACCAAAAATATTTTCATACAAAATATAAAATCTTTGGTATTTCATAACCATACACTATCCCAGAAGACACTGAAATTATTTTGAACATTGATTATTTCGTTTGTTCATGGTGTTGGTTTGAATGGTAACTAGGGGAGACCGGGGCTAGTTCGGCCCCCTAATTTCGATCGCTCATATTTTGAATTATATGAAAGTTATTTGGGCGTGATTTATTTATTTAAGTTCGACAAGCGAAAGCCTTTCAAACTGCGTCTGTCCTTTTTATATATTTCTTTTCGATAAAGAGAATTTCAAATTTTAGAGTTTTGATCGTGGTGGCCGAACTTGCCCCATACATGGGGCAAGTTCGGCTCACCCTTGGGGCAAGGTATGCACAGACCTATAAATCCTTATATTTCATTTTTAGACTGTTTAAATTTAAAGGAATCTGTATACGACTTCCAAATGAGGGTATAAATTGAAAAAGTATTGTTATAACAGTCAAATCATCGTGAGTAAGGGGACATTCGGGATAACAAGTAGAGGCTGGGGCAAGTTCGGCCTGTGATTTTGAATTTGTCTATTTTTTTACATTTCTGTTAGAGCTAGGCTTGCGCAATTGATATATTCAGAGTCGTAAAGAAATGGCAATTCTAACAGCGATTATTCTTTTTATTCATGGGCAAGTTTGGGGGTGGCCGAACTTGCCCCAACCCCAAAGGTCGAACTAGCCCCAGACAGACCTGGTGTCAACATCACGTCATATCTTATTTTAGATAACATAAACACTTCATCTTTAGTTTTAATATGAAAGAGGACTTAATTGTCTTCATAAATATACAAAAAAGAAATCTGAATCCTGGCGCATATTACTATAAATAGAAACTTACATAAATGTGGAAAAGTTACTGAAAGTGTCTAAAATCAGAATCGTGTTCTAAATTCTATGTTTTTGTATTCAATTCGACCAAAAACCTTCTGCGAAAAGCTTTCTTCATGAGTGACATTAAAATCCGGGTCAGAGCTCTCTATCTCTGTCGACAGGCTCAAAAGAGCCACTAGCCCAACTTGGCCCGGGGCCGAAATAGCCCCGGTCTCCCCTAGATCTAGTAGGCTTGATCTAGCTGCGATATCGTAGCCACATTTTATCAGAAGTAAATCTAGATCTAGACTAGATCTAAATCGCATAAAACATATTCTGTGTCACAAATTATGTAAAAAGGTAGCCTATCAACAAGAATTGTTTTCATTTTTTCAACGGAAATTTCAAGTCTCAGAAGATCTAGATCTAGATCTAGCATAAAATAGGTGGTAATAGGCCTAAATTAAATTTAACTTTATTTGAAAGTGATTTCAACATGAAATTATGCTGGATTGACTGTAAAAATTGTCAACCTTTTGTCGGGTAACATTCTTTCTGCGTTCAATAGCTTTGTTTTGAATTTGACTCTATGCTTAACTTGCCGGAATGAAATACTCCAGCACCTGCTTCATTGCATCAAATACCGGTATGGAGGAACTGTAACTGAATCCCAGATCAAAATTCAAAAAAGGTTTCAGTTACATTATTTCAACTAGGCTAGATCTAAGCCCTTCCCATTTAGGCCTACCAAATTTTAACGCCAGGGATATTAGTGACTTCGTAGCCTAGGCCCCTACTTGAAGCTTTATGATAGATTATTACTAGATCTAATCAAAGATTAATGGTTTTGATTTGGATATTAATTAATTAAAACACATAGGGGGCGGTGGGGCTAGTCCGCCCTCGGGGCATGTTCGGCCAGTGGCCCTGTAGAGCCTCTGGACAGAGAAAGAGAGCCCGAAACAAGATTGTTATGTCACCAATGACGGAAACTGATCACAGAAAGTTTTTGGTCGCATTGAATAGAAAAACATAGAAATTAGAACACAATTCTTATTTTTTGGTATTGTCAGTAAATTTTCCACATCTGTGTAAATTTTAAATTATAGTAAGATGCACCGTGATTTAGATTTCTTTTTTTTCTTTTTTTTTTTTTTTTTTTTTTTTTTTTTTTTTTTTTTTTTTGCATAATTATGAAGACAATTAAGTCCTCTCTCGTATTCCGATTTCATGTCATCTAAAAGAAGATGTAACGTGATTTTTCCACGAGGTCAGTCTGGGGCTAGTCCGACTATTTGGGTCGGGGCAAGTTCGCCCATGGCCAAACATGCCCATGAATAAAAAGAATGATCGCGGTTAGAAATGCCATTTCTTGTCGCATCTAAATATATCAATCGCACAGACGTAGCTCTGACAGAAGCGTAAAAATTGGACAAATTCAAAACCACTGGCCGAACTTGCCCCGCCCCCTGCTTGTTATCCCAAATGCCCCCTTTGTCACGATGTTTGGCTGTTAAAAAATACTTTTTCGGTTTATACCTTCATTTGGCAGTCGCATACGGATTCATAGAAATTTAAACTGTCTAAAAATCCTTTACAATAAATGTTAGCTCTGAACATACCTAGCCCCAATAGTCGGCCGAACTTGCCCCGTGCATGGGGCAAGTCCGCCCACTACGATAAAAACTCTAAAACTTGAAATATTCTTTGTTGAAAAGAAACATATAAAAATGATAGACGCAGGTAGAAAGGCTATCACTTGTAGAGCTTATATATGTAAATTACACCCAACTAGCTTTCATAGAATTCAAAATATGAGCTTTCAGCAATCGAAAAAAGGGGGCGAACTAGCCCCGGTCTCCCCTAGTGATGTGTAAGACAACGAATTCAACAATGACAATTATGAACTTCGTGTTGATCAAGCCGAAACGGCCATTTAAAATGTTGTCTGAAAAGTGACCGATCGAATAGACAACAAGCACGGCTTTTTGAAATTAGCCAAACGCTATTTTCCCTAGGACCTTTCATAGGTTTATGCTCATGGAAACGTTTATCACGCAGAAAGGAAGCAATTTCGTAGGGGGAGGGGGGAGCTAAAGCCTCAGTCTTTGAATATTGGAACAGGAAGGGGGCTAATTCGGCTTTTCCCTACCTTTTCAGTGTGAACCAAGGGGAATTTGGCAACTTTAGGGGACTTAGCCACCCTATTCCCCCGGTTCCTACGGACCTGACATGGTTAGCAATCAAAAATCCTATGATATTCTTCATTCATGTATTTTAAAAAAAGCTTTCTCTGTCGTGTTCGATAAAACCAGACATTTTTTGGTTATCATGGTTTAGCCATATTTATCCAAGGCACATTTTTCTTCTAATAGCCTATAACCCAACGTTGTAGGCGCACGATAAAAGAACCCACACGAAGCTTCAAAAGACATGTCTTACAGCAGAATCACTTTATGGTTGCTTTCCAACAAAATCCTCGTAACTAGGGCTAAATGGGTACAGAGTTTCTACCCAGGTACCCGTCCACCAACCCGCGGACCCGTGTGAATGGGGTTCCCCTTTAGAATAAAGGGTTTCGTTTTCCAAGTAATACACAATTTTGACTGAATTTCTGCATGAAAATGAAATAATCAGGCTACTTACGAGGGTTCGTTTGAACCCCCTTTAGATCCGCCACTGCACTTACAGACAACTTAATGTAGTCTACCCATAATGAGATTCTCGCTACGTACGTCGAAATTATTCGGGTGACGTCGAAAACATTCGGCGGTGGAACTTTCCACTGCCGAATGTTTACGACCGCGCCCGAATAGGTTTGGGTACGTTACGACGCCGCTCGGAAGAATTCGATGTTTTATGAATCTCAAAATGGCCACAGTACGGGTCTAGCGACTTGTTGCGAACCCTGCTTTCAAAACGACTAATTTAGGAGCTCTCTTTTCAGGACTACGTGTGCCATTTTGAGATTCATAAAGCATCGCCCTTTTTTCGAGCGGCGTCGTTACGTATCCGAACTTATTCGTGCCGGGTTGTAAACATTCGGTGGTGGAAAGTTCCACCGCTGAATGTTTTCGACGTCGCCCGAATAATCTCGACGTCGCGCTAATCTCATTAGGGGTGGACTACCTCAATTCCGATTACAAAATCACAAACCAGTTATATTAATATAACGCATACGGCTCGAACGTAACCCCATTGTTTACAATCGTTACACGATATGAGGTCTATCTAAAATTCAAGTTTGCCGATCGGCAAACGTGCGCGGTCGGACCTCTAACACATGGGTTACCTGTTCGACGAAACCCCAGCAGTAAAGACCATTGACAAACTCATGGATGCAGTGGCGGATGCAGAGGGGGTTGCAGGGGTTCAAACGAACGCCATTTTTTTTGTATATTCGAACCCCCATCACAGAAATTCTGGATCCACCACAAGGCTTTTTTCGTATTTTTAGCGTTTTAACTAGGGGACATAACCATTAAATATATTTATCAAATATTCATGAGTTGTCTCCCCTACTTAAAAGGCGCTCATTACCTAAAGACTATTGATTGAATGAGGGTTAATCCTTTCCCAAACAAAACCTTGCATTGACATACGGTACATAAGAGAGTGGGATTGGGAAACATTGAGGCGAAAGAAGAAAATGCTAATATTCAGTAATTTTTCCTTTTGCCTCAACTAATTCTATGCTATATTAATCACAACTTTTACCTTTAGTCAGATTCATTTTGTAGTTGGAACATCTTAAATTTAGTCGTTTTGGAAAGGGTTAATGTCACTTTCAACTGCAATGGCAATGGCCATATCGCGGCACTTAGATCGTCAATCAAAGTCCCATGGGTTCCAGGAATTTCTTTCACCAGTACTACCAAAAAAATCCTACCCGAACCTCCAGCTGCTTTCCCACATAAGTTGTCCACATCCATTGGATAGACACAAATGTCATTTGTCAAATGTCGGAATGGATATTGGCCGAATCAGGGTTTAAACCCACGAAAACCCGACTTTACCGACTGAGCTATCCGGACTCGGCGTGCTATAGACTAAAAGTTCTTTTTAACCCTTTCACAAACAGCAAAATGTTAAGGTGATTTAATTTCAAGGCTGTCAAAGACGACAATTATGAATATGGAGGTTACCGAAGATAAAAAATGTGAATACAATAGCACATAAAACATTGAGACAAAAGAAGAAATTACTGATTATTTTGCCTCAACATTCTCTGTAAGGGACGTCAGAACCAGGCCCTTGTTTCTCGAAAAAAACTTAAGTATACTCATGAGTTCATGCTCAACTTCTATTCAATACCAATCAACGTTGATTGGTATCCAATAAGTTTTTAGAGAAACCGGGGCCAGGTCTTGTTAGGGGGGAAAAGGCTAATAAAGAACAAAATCATGCAGGTGTATTCCCATAGAATATACTCAGTTCCAAAAGAAAGTGTGCACTTTAAAATTTTGAATATCTCGAAAAGTATACCGTCTACCGTCAGGAAATTTTGTACGACACATTTCAAGACTATTGACAAACGATGTTCCGATGAAGAAATAACATAACACGCATGAAATTTAGGCTTGGTTTCGACTTTGCATTTTTAGTGTTTCACGTAGGTCTATGCCTCACGCGCTGGCTGCGTTATTGATCTGCAATTTACACTCACTGCAATTCTTTCGGCCTACCTTAGTATAGAATCACATTTTCATTACATTCGTACATAGCGCATTAGCGTGAAACGAATTACAATTCACGCCGGTGAACAAGCCCGAATCTGGTGAAAACAAAAGTCCTCAACAAATTTGAATTTGCACGATAGGCCTATCAATGTTCTAATAGCACGTGTCCATTTTTATGGCATCTTAAAGGCATACACATTTGTTGTAGAACGTTGTTGCACCGTCCGACGACAATTTACTGGACTACTAACGTAGCGATTACTGACGTTGACGTAACGTCTATGTAGGAAAGTTCAAACTTTAACGTGGAAATAGCTTTGAAGGCTTGGTCAAACCCTACAACGGCATATAAGCGTGTATCTCTTTCCACAGAAGAAGCTGTAAGCAGTGCAAATCTCAACATCATCAACACCATAATGATCTGGCTGCGTGTATGCAGTATGAGCAATTCTATTGACATCTGTTCCAATGCCAATTTTCTTTAAGGTCTAATTTGAAGTATGATATCACTTTTACACCCTAAATTGCCACAACCTTTGTGAAAATTAAGGTAAAAGAAAAAAGCGAAAGTGCACACTTTCTTTTGGAACTGAGTATACTAAACCATACAATGGACATCCTGAAACGTCTAGGAATGGTTAAAACAACAACAAAAACATGCAACATTCGTTTTCGTTTTTTTATTTCTTAACGTAAATTATCGTTAAATAATTAAATAATTAAATAACATTTAAACACAGAATCGTCTAAGACAATAACTAGACAACACATCTATTCAATATGGAATCAAATCAGTGATTGAGTGGGGATCAAGAAAAGAGGTTGCTAATGGCATTTGGGACCAAATGGATCCAGATCAGACTGTGTGTATCCATGGTGTATTTTTAATAACGTCTTCACTTTTTTTACGACAACTCTAGGAGATTAGCATAGATCATGACTAGGCTGTACTTCGGTACAGGTCAATCTTGATTCATAATGGTCTTATGTCGCTGTTTTTCAACAAAAACCTCGTAACTGCAGCTTAAAACAAGCTGCAGTTACGAGATTTTCGTTGAAAAGCGACGGTATGTCTCTTCCTAAATAAGACCTAGCTTTGACGTCCCTAATGAAAATAGTCTGGAAAAGGTCGAGATCAAAGAAGATATTGATAATAATCAGTGATTTTTCCTGTTCTCTCAATATTTTCTATGCTATATAGGCCTAAGCACATTTCATAGGCCTACTTTTGATAAATCTACCAATTATTTCGTCACAGCAGTAAATTCCAAAGTCTTCCATTCTAAAATTCTGCCGTTTGGATAATAGGCTAACACAATTGTGTGTTTTTTTCTTCTAAAATAGTTCAGTCCCATTTCAAAATATTTTATTCAAAATATTTTCAGTGCTCTTTCAATTTTTGAAATATTGAGAGTTTCTGAAAACTACCAGTAAACCTATTTACAATAGTTTTAACCCTTTCCCGAACAAGTAAATTTTAGGATAGTCCCATTTGAAAGCTGCTACAGAGGACAAAATGAATGCTGCTAAAGAAAGGATTTGTGTATAAAATAGCTCAGAAAATATTTAGGCAAACGGAGAAAGTGCTGAATATCAGCACTTTCTTCATTTGCCTACATATTTTACCAAGCCAGTTCTATTTGGGACATCAAAATCAGGTCTCTCTTGGGAAATGGTTAATGTATTTTTACAATACAAACACCGCTGATCAGTTGCACACCAAAGAATGAAATTAGCATCGAGTTACACAACGACAATTTCACATTAGAAAAATTGTTCTAGATTTATGTTTTAACAAGGTCTAAAGTTTCGACACTTTTGAAATCTTTTCAAATTTTGTTACGACACCATGCGTCACAATTTTTTTTATTTCAAATTGCAGCCCGTCACATATTTTTCCCAGAGAAACAACAATTTCCTGCCCAACTACTCGATCGTCGAAGAAATATTCCATATAACTCGAACATCAAACACGAAGACTAATCATGAAATTAATGTTACATAACTATCAATGAATATCTTCAAATAAATTAACGTATTTTCACAATATAAACACCATAAATATACAATTATTCTCCGGAGGATACCTTTTCCTATCCGAAAGCACAATTTGCATTCATTAAAATGTTCCTGAACGCCATTTATGCTACGAAACGTTGCGAAACGAGTTTCGAGACGTCATTAAAGCATAATTTATTAGTATTTTCGGTGTAATCTTGAACAATAATCCATTTTTTTATCAACAGTATTTCGTAGTCTGCAGCGGCTTTGAAATTGGACCAGTCCAAATTTTCGCCTTCGGGAAAATATTTCCAAAGTCACACTGACTTCAATAATCTTTCATTAATTGTAACATTTTGATATAAAACACTAATTAATATTTTTCACGACGACACCTTTTCCCGCCCAAAAGCACCAAACACGCGATCAAAAAATGTTCTTGATCGACGTTTATATTCTATAATGTCTCGACACAGGTTCGTGAATGCCTCGGTAACGTTCGTGACATCTTCGGACGCGGACAATTCCAAGAACGGACAACCTAGGGTGGACGCAAACGTCTGACCTGGAAATAGAGGATACAACGATTCGTTTGAAATGCGAAAGGAATTTCTAAGAAAAGTTATATGAAACAATAAGCCTATCTCTTTGAAAACAGATAAGTATTGTGAATGTAAATGCCCAATGTTTTGTTTTGAACCTTACAATTGCTTTTTAACCCATTACCATTGGTCCAAATTCAAAGAAGTTGCAGACGACGATTTTATGCGAATGAAATGTTGCATATTTTGGTCTTTCTGTGTTGTGGGAAATGAAGAAATTGCTGGTTAAAAACAATGTCTTCATTTTCAACACTTTGTTTCGCAGCATTTAACTTGTGGGGCGTCGAAAAGTGCCAATGTTCGGTAATGGGTCAACTTAAGTAGGCCCTATGTGGCTTACGCTTACTGAGCCACGTCCGTTTATTAAGACTTTCATGTGTCTATTTTTAAAACGATTAATTAGAAGGTCTACTAAATTTTCGAATGCCCTTTACCTGTGACTGTGCGCAAAAAAGGAAAATGATCATTCTGAATATTTCATGGATGTAGAACAAAATTAATCTACTGTAAATGGGTGAATTGCATTTTATGAGTACGTATTACATTTTATATTTTTGTTCTAAGTTTTTAAATAGGCTACCATTTACCTTCGTCTTGTGTGACTTGGCGCATATGTGCCAGGTCTGCTTTATTGGCTAATACAACAATTGGGACACTCGCTCCTTTCTTGAACTCCTCCACTCGTTTCTGAACTTCTGATAACAAATCGAACGACTTTTTACTGACCACCGAATACACCAGGACATACCCGTCTGCCCATTTTAACACGTCTTCCCTTGCTCCGCAATCTTCGTTCTACAAGAAGGAAAAAATAAAATAATATGGGATATACATGTAGATCTGCCCCAATCCGATGCATGGTGGCGATTGTGCATCATGGAATGGCTAAATCTACGGACAAATTTGCCTCGTTTCAGGTAAATCATTTTGCAATAACTTTCTGTGTCAATTTTCAAACGGTTTGTTGCATGTACCCGGCCTTATTGAGCTCTTTCCTCTAGTGTATGACTTACTTGAAACATCCCTGTACTTTTCGTAAAAATTGATCCCAACCGACCAGACAAACGACAAAAAATTCAGATCGTTTTTCTGGTCGGTTGGGATCAACTGTTGGGAAAATATGAGGAGTTTTAAAATAAGTCATACATCTGAGGTAAGAGCTCAGCAAGGCAGGGTACATACAACAAACCACTTGAAAATTGACTCGTGTATACAAAAGAAAGTTATTGCACAATTTCCTACCTGAAACGTGACTAATTTTGCCGAAGTTGCGATCATTTCGTTTTCTGGCAGGTTGGGATCATCTTTTTTTTTTAAAAGGTAAAATGATTCCACAAATAATTTATATATCTACGAAAAGAACTCAGTAAGGCGGGTACATGCAACAAACCCTTTAAAAATTGACACAGAAATAAGAATGTTATTGCAAAATATATGACCAGAATTTAGATTATTTTTGTCCGTACTTGTTATCCATCCCATGATGCACATATCGTGCGATGGCTTGTTGTGAAACTTACAATCGATATAACCCTTTCCAAAACGACAAAATTTTAGGACTGTCCAATTTGAAAGTTGCTGCAGACGACATAAAAGATGTTGGAAAAGAAAGGATTTGTGTATAACATAGCTAAGAAAATATTGAGGCAAAAGGAGAAACTGCTGGTTATCAGCAGTTTCTTCTTTTGTCTCAATGTTTTCCCAAGCCTTTTCTAATAGGGACGTCAAAACCAGGTCTTGTTTGGGAAAGGGTTAAAAAATGTTTGTGAATACGGCTCCTCCAGATATTCCCAATACTGGGTCCTGGCCAGACAAGCCCAAATATCTTTTCACAAAATAGATCAGACTTTCGAATAAATATTAATTTCAATTGTTTGAAATGTACCGGGAGGCTTGAAATGTAAAATCAGGAGATTTGAAATGTAAAATAAATATCATTAACAACTAAATTAAAAGCCAATAAATAGAAAGTGGATCTCACCAAGTTCTCATTTAGCCCACTTTAACGTTTAAAGTGACATTTCAGAATTCATTTTACATATTTCACTTTCATTCTATCTGAAAGAGCATGTTTTCTTATGAAAATTCTGAAAATTTCAAGTCAAATTATTGAATCGTTTACAAGAAATATATATTCTTGTGCTAAAATTAAACAAATTGTTGTGGACAACAGTTCAGATTTATATAGACGTCGCGCACGGTATTGCGACACTTTTCAAAAAACGCTACCCTCCGCGATTCATAACTGAAAATTGTAGAAATCGTTTTCGTTCCCTCAACTTTGTTATATATCAAAATAAGCGTAAAGCCTTGATATTTTTCAATGTTATACTCATTTCAAGTTCTTATTTTGTATAAAATTGCTAGAAAGAATTTTTGTTCGTAAATTCGGCGAAAAAACACGTGTAACATGTAACATAAATGTTCAAGAGTAACGGATATTCATTAGCAATTCTGCGATTAAGTAACGTCAAACACACGGAAAAATATATTTTGTGACAGTGGAAATGCTGTAGGATGTTTTACCGATCGGAAATAAAATTTCTACGTCGATTACGCAAATTAGCCCAGTTTATTTACCAAAAATCGAAGTGTAACAATTAGAATTACGTCGCAGAAAAAATGACAATTTTGTTGAATATTTTGTTAATTAATGACTCTAATGAAACCAAACTTGATATAAAAAATACCATTTTTCTCTATTTCAATAATATATGGAAGAAAATCAGTTAGCATAGTAAACGAAACAATTATTGTATAAAATGCGTGTGGACAGAAATTGTTTTATGTCGTTGAAAACTCTAATTTTTTACAATTTAGACTTAAAAAAATACAAGTTTTCTTATTCATACAAACATTTAATTTCAATGTGGAAATACCGTTTTTTTCTTGTTGATCATATCAAAATTTCGACGCAAAATAACGAAACGTATAAGAGATATTCAAATTTTTTCTTGTGGACAGAAAATGTATATAAACGTATACTTTATTTGTTTGACGTAATCCTGAAATTATCTAATTGGCGCATTTTAAGATGAAAAAAGAACGAATTAATGTGGCGGAAAAGCTATAGAAAGACAAAAGATGGAAACAGTGGAGTATTTCTTAAAACGAGGTCCTGTCTTTATGAACTAGTTTAGATTATATAGAGAGTAAACATTAAACGCACAACACAACCGTCTACGCAAAAACTTATCGTTACGCAATTGACGTTCGCTAGTTTGACGTTACATTTTAGTGCCGCAATACCGTGCGCGACGTCATAGTATTTGTCATTTCTGTCCCAACTTTGAAGGCGTATTTTTCCCTTATAAATAACAACTTCAAAGAACTGATAGCATTTCTAGGCATTAAAATGACCAATCTTTGCATCAAGACATACTTTTAAAAAATGAAATAAACGTGAAATGTCACTTTAAGTGACATTTCACAGATACTTTTTCATATATTTTACTTTCTTTTTTTTTTATCTGAAAGAGCATAATTATTTTCTTATGAAAATTCTGAAAATTTCAAGCCAAAATATTGCGCCGTTTATTGCAATTGCCATCTCTGTCTCAACTGTAAAGGCGTATTTTTCGCTGTTAGGCAACAACTTCAAAACACTGTTAACATTAATACGCATTATAATAACCAGTCTTGGCATCAAGACATACTTTTAAAAATGAAATGGGAATGTGACGTCCCTTTACAAAAATCTTTTCGAAAAAGAAGTGAAGGTTGACAAAAAGCATTTTGTTTTCTATCCCAATACATTCTATGCTACAACACAAAATATTCTAGATGCTTTACATGAACAGTTTGACGTGTGCTGTACCTTTGATTTTTGTACCAAAATTATTGTCTGTTAAAAAACAAACCTTTTCCAAACGACAGGATTTTTGAATAAGTCGAAACTACATGTTTATGAAAGTTGAACTTTATTGATGGGACTTGTTAATTCTTCTAGAAAGTCTAAAATAGTTCCAGTATTTTCAGTGGAAGTAGAAATCATAACTTTCAGCATTTACTTATTTTCTATAAATGTCTCCCGTAAAAGTGGCTTCATATTAGCAGTTTGCTCAAGAAAGGGCACAACACAAACACGATTGCATCCCCTTTACTTACCATGCTTCTTGTATCGAGCAGCTCAAACGCCATTTGTTCGCCGTCGACTATTGTGGAATATTTGTACTTATTTTCTACAGTCTGATCATACTCCCCGATAAATCTCTTTGTGATGAATCGAACTGTTAATGCTGAAAGTATATTGAAAGAAATGATAAAATTACAGAAAAATGAATAAAATGATCGAATCAATCATTTCTTATATGTAATAATTGAAACGCCATCTGCTCGCCATCGACTATTGTGGAATATTTGTACTTATTTTCTACAGTCTGATCATACTCGCCGATAAATCTCTTTGTGATGAACCGAACTGTCAATGCTGAAAGTATACAAGAAATTAAAATATATACCACTTGTCCAGATCCTGGCTCAAATACATTCAAATGTCGTTTGGGTATCTATCTCACAACTGAAAGGTAAAATAATAACGATTACAAGAATGCATTATAGAGATGTAACAGAACTAGCTGTAAACAGACAGAATATCAAAACAAATGAGTTATTTCTGCAGATTATGTCAATTACAAAAAAAAAAAAAAAAAAAAAAAACAGTTGTCGCCACATCGTATGGCACAATGTTTATATTTTGTTCAAATGTAATTGAACGTTAAACAAAACATAAACACGTGCCATACGACGTGGCGACAACTTGTACAATAGTACCGGCCGAAAATGACAGTGACGTGGGCCAATGTTTACTACTTGTAACGGTGCAAATCAGACGAATTGATTGGTTTTGCATCAGTAAACATCAGCCACGTCACTATCATTTTCTGCTGGGACTATTGTACTCGGGTATTCACCGGGGCACCCGAAAACTGTTTACAAAATTGTTCGGGGGGGGGGGGGGGCGTAATTTTGAACGTGTTTTTTCTTGGTGTTTATTCAAAGACATTTGGGTATCTATCGTGCTTGTGAAAAGGTAGAACTATAACGATTACAAGAATGCAGTAAGAGAGATGTAACAGAAATAGATGCAAACAGACAGAATATCAAACCAGATGATTTATTTCTGCAGATTATGTCTGTTATTGCTCAGATATTCATTGGGGCATCCGAAACCTATTCACACATAGCTCGGCGTGGTCTTCTTGGGAGATCCAAAATTATATCATCGCAAGGGAAAGGGGAAAACTAGAACGATTGCAAAAAATGCAGAAGAGAGATGTAACAGAAATATCAAAACATGTGATTTATTTCTGCAGATTATGTCTGTTATTACCCTGGTATTCTCTAGTGCATCCGAAAACTGTTCACACATAGCTTGCCGTGTTCGTGGGGGATCCCAATTTGTAACGTGCCATAGATTTATGAATTGCAAAAGAAAAAAAAAAAGATTATATACCATAGATATATAAGGTAATTTATTCATCTTGCAAGAGAAGAGAAAACTAGAACGATTACAAGAATGCATAAGAGAGATAAAAAAAAGAAGAAAAAAAATATCACTGAGGCATCCAAAAATTGTGTGTTCTTGGGAGGGGGCTATGGAATTTGTAACGTGTTATCAATAGCAAAGGTTCATGAGGTTGTTCGTATACATGTATATCTACTCGGGCCTCGCAAGAGACAGGGTATACTATCTATAACGATTACAAGAATGTAGTAAGAGAAATGTAATAGAAATAGATGTAAACAGACAGAATATCGAAAATGGTGATTTATTTCTGCAGATTATGTCTGTTATTACTTTAGTATTCACTGGGGCATCCGAAAACTGTTAACATTTAGCTCGTCGTGTTCGTGTGGGATACGAATTAAAATTTTGTAACGCGAAGGTCGTTTGCATTATCTATCTTGTAAGAAGCAGGGAAAACTATTTACTTAGAACGATTACAAGGATGCAGTATGAGAGATGTAACAGAACTAGATGTAAACAGACAGAATATCCAAATAGATGATTTATTTCTGCAGATCATGTCTGTTATTACTTTGGTATTCACTGGTGCATCTGAAAATTGTTTACACATAGCTCCCTGTTCTTGGGTGATCTTGAATTGTGTAACGTGTTCTAAATTGCAAAAGTTATTCGTTTAATTATATCTATCTGTATCTCACAAGAGAAAGGGAAATTATAACGATTACAAGAATGCAGTAACAGAGATGTAACATAACTAGATGTAAACAGACAGAATATCAAAACAGATTATTTATTTCTGCAGATTATGTCTGTTATTACTCTGGTATTCACTGTGGCATCCCAAAACTGTTTTACACGCAGCTCGTTGTCTTGCAATAGTAAGGTAAATTTATTTTAGCAATAACAAGAATGCAGTAGAAACATGTAACAAAAATAGATGTAAACAGACAGAATATCAAAACTGATGATTTATTTCTGCAGATCATGTCTCTTATCACTCAGGTATTCACTGGGGCATCCGAAAAATAATCACGCGTAGCTCGTCGTGTTCTTGGGTGATCTTGAATTTTGTAACGTGTTATAAATTGCAAAGGTTGTTCGCATATCTACCAAGTCCTCGCAAGAGAAAGGAATACTATCTAGAACGATTACAAGAATCCATGTGTATGTAACCCCCCGGTCCCACCGAGCCCGGTTTCCAAAATAGTCGTAGTCCTTCGGGAGGGCACATTGTCTGCGATTTACTACGAATTTGAGCCGATTTTCTCCGCTCATCCCATCTTTAGCGGTAAGTTCCCGATGGACAGCGAAATGTTACGATGCAATACGATTAACTACGATTTTGTCCCGATTTTGTTCCGAAGTACCACGAGATTAGGAGCCGAGTTACTACGAAACAGTACGAACTAGACCGACTGTCCCGAGTTCTAACTACGATGTACTGCGACGCATACAGAGTTACTGCGACATACGCCGACAGATCCGATCTACTACGACTTTTGAACATTTTCGTCGCGATTTTGCCCCGATTTCGTAACTTGGTATATAAATTATTATCAATTCAACAGAAAAATTAGTTTGGAATTTGTTTATTAGAGTAGCCACAAGCCAACAACAGAAAGCGACATTAAAATAACTGTTGTTTGTCCGAAATTACGTCACGGTTTACTTGATAAAATTGACCCCCATTGATAATTCAGATCTGAGTGTAGTACTGGTGAGTTTACGGGTGTATTGGATAGAGTTTATGCATTGTTAATAGTATGAGAAAGCCAGGAAAATATAGATAGATGCCCTATAGGCTGCATCTTCCCAAGCCAAGGGTGACATCTACGACGTAACGTCGTTTCTGTATTCACCCTTGGCGTATTTAGTCCGATTTTCTTGGTCTCCTGGAAAGCGTTTTCATTGGTTCCAGCGAGGTCTCGCTGGAACCAATCTGATTGTCGACTGATACATTTGTTATGAGTAACCAAATCATGACAACAGGCGGGAAAAGGCATTGCATTTGCAACTCAAAAATGCGAAGATGGGCGATTTTTCCTAAGAATTTCACTGCAATAGACAGGAATTCCCTAACTTTAATCGACGAATTAATATACTTTCGACAATTCGACCAAAAAAGCAGCTAACTTTTATACGGGCGAAAAGGCCGCTTGCGGCCTTGAGCTCGTCTATAGATTGAAATTTAAACGGAAACAAAAATGTCGAAAACCCTCTGATTTTTTCAATGTTAATTGGATGGAAAAATCAGAGGGTTTCCGTGAAATTTCGGGCGGGGGGGGAGGGTAATTTCGCATTTTCGGACACGCGTGCCCTTGGCTTTTAACGTCATTTTTTCAGCAATAAACTGATAATCCCCTTCCTAAACGCTATCAAAACGACCTGACAGAAGGAGTCGATCAATTGATATCGATATAAACAAAGTTCTTGAATTGTGTGTGAATTAAAGAAATAGAACAACAAAGCTAAATTTTGACCAAAGGCCTAAGCGAAGTCGACCTAGGCTAGCTCACGTGTTTTCGTTCTTGGATCAATCCATGATTTATGACTGATCAACGGCCATCTTGTTTCGTCTTCACTGGTCGACTAATTTTGGCGACATTCACCATGAAAATTGCAAGGAAAATTTGAAGTGGTGTGACACCAACAAGTCAAAAAGGAAGTGACATCACATACGATAACCGGAAATCATAAAAAGAATTTCTGCTAGACTGGGAAAGCACCACAGAAGTTGTAAAGCTTGTATGCACTTGTGAAATCGGCTTCGAGAACTATGTGAACGGAGTAAGTGTCTTAAAGTCTAAATCTATGGATTTTCAATATATCTATAACTCAAAACTAATGTAGAGATCTATTGGTTTCAAAAACACGGGTGGGCATCAGGGGAGCTACCTCGAAAATGTGTTAACGTAAATTTGTTCCCACGCCACATCCGGTAACTGTCGAGGTAGTGGAAATCCCCGCTATTTGACAAATGGACAAAGGTGAGCTCTCGCTTTTATTTGTTTTTTCTTCCAAAGAGCGCATTACTTAAAAATCTGGCGATGCAGTGCAATGCTACCATGTTTTAGCAATGCATGAAGACCGAAAACCCCATTAAATAGTGGAAAATAGGAGCAGGACGACATTAATTCCAGGACTGGTGGATTGCATTTTTGCCCTGTGTTGACATATCGGCAGGCATCTCGAGGCAGATTTTGTACTTTATTTTCAGTCTCTGGCCACTATTACATGGTTTGATGCAACGCGTAGCCAAATTGACTACAATGAAGCAAACATTTCAGATGTTCTGGTCTCCTGAACAGATTACCTGCCCAAAAACTCATTCGAGTTGTTCCCAGACCATCGAGGTAGCGGTAATTTATCGAGATAGTGCCCACGCGTCCCAAACATCTTACCTTCTGATATATTGATGTGTTGATACACTTTAATGATTCTGGGCAGCGACCTAATGGCTAGTTGGCGAAAATCAGTTCCGCTAGTCACAGAACTGTGATGCACGTGCAATATCTAATTATAGCCGATTTTCTGAAGAACTTTTGAAACAATGAGCAGGAACTGCCCCAATCACAACATAAATCCCAATCTCAAACCCATTCATGAAGAACAGAGACAACTATTAAACTTAATTCCCAGAATACCAGAAGTGCCTATCTTGAATTAATTCCTCCGTAAATAGCCTACAAACCCACCTAGAAACAATACAGCTGATAAATATCTCTTTTCTGCAGGTACATTTGGATTTGGCGGAATCAGTACTATAACTTGATTTTCAGGTGTAGGTCTCTGACTGAGGGTAAGCAGTACTGCGTTTCGTTTTGATGTAGATGTTCCTGAAAAATTAAATAAGTTTAATTGTCGATTTTTATGCTTTTCGGTCATTTCATGTGTCCAAACACGTTCATTTTATGGTGACCGAGTGACAAACTCTTGGGGAAAAGGATGCTAACGCGGCTTACAATATGTTCTCTTTGCATTGTTACTTAAATGTAATTTTTGTTGTTTCCCACTTGGGTTCAGGTTGGGTTTCAGGTTGGGATCTATGCTGTGATTGCGGCAGTTCATGCTCATTGTTTCATAAGTTCTCAAGAAATCTGCTATAACTAGATATTGCACGTGCATCACAGTTCTGTGACTAGTGGAACTGATTTTCACCAACTAGCCATTAGGTCGTTGTCCAGAATCATTAAGGTGTATCAACACATCAATATATCAGAAGGTTAGATGTTTGGGACGCGTGGGAACTATCTCGATAGATTACCGCTACCTCGATGACCTGGGAACAACTCGAATGCGTTTTTGGGCAGGTAATCTGTTCAGGAGACCAGAACATCTTAATTTCTCGTGTCATTGTAGTCAATTTAGGTACTTGTCGCATCAAAGCATGTGCTAGTGGTCAGAAACTGAAAATAACGTACAATATCTGTCTCGAGATGCCTGTCGATATGTCAACACAGGACGAAAATGCAATCCACCAGTCCTGGAATTAATGTCGTCTTGCTTTTATTTTCCACTATTTAATGGGGTTTTCGGTCTTCATGCATTGCTAAAACATAGTAGCATTGCACTGCATCGCCCGATTTTTAAGTTATGTGCTCTCTGAAAGAAAAAAAAAACAAATGAAAGCGAGAGCTCACCTTTGTCAGTTTGTCAAAATACGGGGATTTCCACTACCTCGACAGTTACCGGATGTGGCGTGGGAACAAATTCACGTTAACACATTTTCGAGGTAGCTCCCCTGATGCCCACCCGTGAAAAAGCAAAGGAGTTTCGTACCAAATAAATTTCGACCAATCAACAATGTTGTAGTTTGGGCTTAACTCTTTCCAAAATAAGACCTAGTTTTGACGTTCCGAAACTGAAAGTCTATGGTGAACATTTGTATCAAGCATCTGGGGCAGATCCAGGATATCTTTGAGGGGGGAATACGGGATCAAACATAACCAATAGAGGGGTTCGATTTCCTATTATTACACAATTGTGACTGAATTTCTGCATGAAAATGAAATAATTGGGCTGCCGCTACATCTAGGGGGATTTTTTTGAACCCCCCTGGGCCCTCACCCGCCAACATGGGCTGGTTTAGTGTAGTATGGGCTAAAAGTAAGAAATAATGAATTAAAACAAACATTTCTAGAAAGATAAGGAAAAACAGACAAGGTAGATTACTGGCCACTTTTCCATAGGAATTCTTGTTGACTGTGACCTCGCAATTGACATTCTGATTGGCTGACCTCAAGCCTTCCAACCAATCGGATGTGCTGTCAATATGGCCCTTCCAGAAAATGGCCCTTCCAGAAAATGGCCCTTCCAAAAAGTTTTTAGCTCCACTGGCCGTCAGGCCAGCAGGCTATTGTCATGGCGGTGTGTCCGTCGTGCGTGCATCTGTGCGTGCGTCCATCCGTAAACTTTTTTTTAAAAAAATCTTCTCTGAAACTACAGGATGTATTTCAATCAAACTTCACAGGAGTGATCCTTGGGTGACCCCCTCTCAGATTCCTTCAAAGCATTTGGATTGAATCAGAATAACCATACTTATCTGCCCTTGAAATTTCAAAATTAGCTGGTTTTGACTTTAGCTTTCTTCTAAAATCTACAAAAATTGAATAACCAGGACAAAACTTTGACAGAATTGATGGTGACTAAAAGATCTTGCCTGGGTTTTATTTTCAGCTTGATCTGAATTTTACATCATGAGTTATGTGCCCTTGAAATTGACAAAATTGCCATTTTCGGCTTTATTTTGACTTTGTTCTAACTTTAGCAACTGCAAATATTGACAAATTAAGACAAAACTGATCATAGTATTACGACCTCACTTGCTTTAATTTTTAGCTTGCTTGTTTGTGCAGCCTGAACATTTGAAATTGCATTCAACAAGACAAACAATCAGGCCTGTGGAGCGCTTCCAGACCACCAGGGCTGTCTAGTATTGTCAGCACTGTAAATTGAATTTTGAGTTAACTCATATTTTGGACTAAATATAGTTGTTGGGTGGTACAAAAAACATGTCTCCATTTATTATGCAGTGTTCTCCCCAGCCCAATAAGCTGTATCTGCCCCACTACAGCTTCATGTTAATCAGTGTAATGCCAAACAGCTTCAAAAGTACCCCACAGCTTAATTTCTTCAAAATGCTCTTCAAAGTGAGACATTTAGAGGTATTTCTTGTCAATTGATGATAAATTGTGCTTTCTTATATATACTAAAATGTACTAATTCTGTAAAAAAAAACATTAGAAAAGAAGAAATTGCTCAAATTGAGCAATTTCTTTTCCCATTATGGCTTTTCACAGTTATTTGCATGAATACAATGTGTTTCAAGGTTTACCAATGCCACTACAGCTTCAAAATATTCTGGGGAAAACCCTGCTATGTGCAATGATTTTATCCATGCATCTCGAACTAGTCTTGCTTTACTTGTGCAAGTTCCATTGTGAGCTGACGGTCGACTAAATTTTCTGTTTACATCGAAGTGGTTAGTCATTAACCTTGTCTATTATATCATATCATTTAAAACTTTTGTGTAAACTCCAATTACTACACTAACCCAGCCCGTGTTGGCTACCTGTGCCTCACCCCCTCTGGATCCGCCACTGAGGATCTTCTCCTTTGGCCCAATATTTTCTATGCCATATTGTACACAATTTGTGACAAATCATACCTTTATCAACGTTCATTTTGTTGTTTGCAGCAGCACCAGAATATGAATGTTGTAATATTTTGTCGTTTGGGAAAGTTTTAACTGGTAAAACCAAATTCTGTATTGCACAAGTCGAATCCTTCTTTTTGCACAATACTTTCTCAAATTATATCTTTCTAGGCAGTATGTAGAAATACCGAAACGCATGAAACACTAAAACACAATAATTAGTAATTACCAGAATGCTCTTAGAATATATACTAGGCAAGTAAAAAAGTTTAAACACTTGATTTGGGAAATGTTTGAATGTGTTTCAGTTTTTATGGAACATATCCATTAACCCTTTCCCAAACAAGATCTGGTCTTGACATGTCGAACGGTAACATCATGGGAAAACATTGAGGCAAAAGAAGAAAATACTGATAATCAGCATTTCCCCTTTTACCCTCAATTTTTTCTGTGCTATATTGTACACAAACCCAATCTTTATCAACATCCAATTTGTTGTCTTCAGAAGTTTTGGAATTGGTGCTTTCTCAAATTTTGTCGTTTGGGAGAGAGTTAACTGAAATTACTAAGAATACGAGGGTCATCCAATAATAAGTGAGACTGTTGTCATATCTCAAAAACTGTCAGACAGAATTTAATGAAACTTGGCACATACATAGCCTAACATATTAGCTATAGAAAAATTGCACCAAATGTTGTTGTGTTATTACGTCACGTTTATGACGTCACTTCCTGTGACACAAACAATTGTAACATGGACGCGTCTCATGCGGCTTGGCGGAAGACAAAAATGTGCATGTATAAATATTTCGTTATTTTAGGGCAAAACTAGGACAGAGATATTTCAAATCTAACTAAAAATTATTTTTGACAAAGCTTTGTCATGTACAGCTGTTTTCTGGTGAGTTCGGATGTTTAAGGACGAAAGGATTAGTGGGCAGAAGAGACCAACCTTTGGTCGGTAAACAGAAGCGAAAAGTGAAGAAAAATATCCAAAAATGACGATTTTTGTCCATGTAAATCAACGCATATCATTTGAAAATTGGTCAAATCTGGGGAAGCAATCAATGTACAGTATTATTGTATATTTTAATATCTGTCTTGAGATCTGTCTTTTACAAGAAAGAACCAAAGCTACATGAACGTACGACTTTGGTTCTGCATGACGTCAAAAAGCAGGCAGGGTGACGTCACTTTTGACGCTCTATAATTGGAATATTTTAGTGCAGCCACAAAATGTTCTGTACACAAGTCCTCAAGACTTTGATCATTGTTCTAAGTTAAAAGAATCATCGCGATGTGTATGTTTTGAAGATTTGAATGCATTGGAAGTAGAAGTGGCCAGTCTAATGTGACACATTAACACTGGTTGCCTAGCAACCGAAATCAGAAGAATTTCCCGCTGATTGAATTTTGTCATTATACAGGGAAGATCTTTTATTGAAGGAATATAGGTACTTTGAAAGCACATAAGTCAAGGTATTTCTGCAATAGGAACAGTCTCATTATTTATTGGATGACCCACGTACACCAGGATTTATGAAAGGTGTGTTTCAGGTTTTATCAAGATCTATAAAAAATTCACATTGAATTAAGCTGTTCCCAAATTTTAAAAGAAATATCATTGGACCTTTCTAAACTACTGCAAATGACAAAAAATGCATAAACATAAAATTGATTTAATTTATAAAACAGAAAATATTAAGACAAAGGGATGAAATGCATTTTCACAAGCATTTTCTATCAGAATTATAAATTTTATGTTTGAAGGGGATAAGTCTGTTTCGTTTTTATGGCAGATGGTCTATGATCAAGATGATTATGCAGACAATAAATTTGACATTAAAATGTTGGGAAATTATGTACATGTATATTCTAGCCCAGAAAATAATATGATAACAGGATGATATGCATTTTCATCCGCATTTGTCAGATGATCAAAAACATGAATTCATGATGTATGAATTTTTGTGCAGTACACCAAAATTTAAGCTGGTTGCCGATGACAATTTCTAGTGTAAGAGTTTTTCCCTTATTTTGGTCTTCTTAGACAGAAAAAATTGTGAAAAATGAAGAAATTGTTTGTCACAAGCAATTTCATAATTTTCCACAATGTTTTCAAAAGGCTTTATTTTGTTGGACATCATATAGCGCCAATGTGTGGCAACAGGTTAATGTAGTTGCACAAGTTTATGTAATCTTTTTAAATTTTGATCTGGGTTTCATAAACCTAAAAACCTAAAAACCTTCCATCAAGTTTGTGGCTATGATATGTCAGCTAGGATTAATGGGGTGTTCATTTTCTAAGATTTGCCATTGTTTGTTCTTCCATGGATTTTGATAGGATGAAACAAATGTCTCACTGACCCTGAAAAGTTTCATTCTGAGACATTTCTGAAAATATAGGGACATTCATAAAATCACCATTGATGACAAAAAATAAAAGGGTAACTTTAACACTGTTCAAATTTCATAATTTTTTACATTACATTCTATAACAAAACAAATGAGCCATGATCTTGACCAAGATCAGACTATTCCAAAGTGCAGGTTGATCAGGACCCATGATGCTCTATAGTAGTTGCTACAGATCACGGAAATGCTATTAGAGGACAAAAGTGGTCCTGATCACACTATGCATATGCACTGGCCAGGTGCAGTTTTCCTATATGATTTTTGCGCCACCGGAAAATAGTGCCGTTTCCAAAGCAAAGGGTTTTGTTCACAAAGAAAATTTTCTTCCATTTTTCCCAGTCAAAAAGCAGAACAAATTTAGAACACTAGTTATCCTGGAAAATGGGTGTTTCACTTACTTTTTTGCCCAAAATGATCTATTTGGCATTTAAAAAAGCACAATTTGGCCAGACCCCTTTTCCCAAATGGCTAGGAAAACCCCTGCAGGCTGAACTGGATCCATCTTGTTCTCAAATGCAACAAAGATTATTTTTCTAGAACTCAGCTCAATTGATCACAGTGCCAAGATGTTTATGTTAATCTATAGCCAATAGCACAGAATATATTGAGGAAAGATAAGAAATTTCATTTGTATTGTATATTTATTAAATTACTATGATTTAATATGATTTCTATACATTTCAGCAATAAAACAAGAATCTACATGGGTTCAAGTTAGTTAATAGTAATTGTGAGTAGGCCTAATTGTGAGGCCAAGTACCAGACACATTTCAGGTGAGTTGATTTTTTGTTTACAATTTTAGTGTATTCCTAAAAGTATGTATAATTCTGTCATGATGATGACATTAAGATGAGTTTCTCAAAAATGTGTATGTTGATAGCAGAAAATTGTATTTTCAATGATTTTGGGGGAAAACACATTCTGCTGTCTTACTATCTCTTTGAATGGCAACATAATATACCATCTTGCCTTTATCGGGAATATCCTGCTGTCCGCCATTAGCCATCGTTCAAAACTCCTGTATCTAAATGGTTTCAGTGAGTGAGGTTTTTTATGTATAGATTCAATAATTCAGATAAAATAGTACCAGGTTTGTTCAATCACTAACTGCACTGTCAAATTGTTGCTGTTTGTAAGCCAAGAAGGAAATAGTGTTTGAAACGAATATCACATTAGATTAAAGATTATGTTAAATGCACAGGTCTGTTGCTAACCGCAACACGTGCTGATCACCAGTGATCAGGGAACATTTTGGTTGTTTTCACAGGGGTAAGTAAGTAAGTAAGTAAGTAAACTTTTATTAGAGTGACATGTGTTATACAATCATGTACAATAACCAATATGATACTATCAACACCCGGCCCCATGGGCCTATAAGTCACTTTTGGGTATAATAATTAAAGCAAAATACAAAACAGCAGATGATGAAATGTAGAATAAGGTATTTCAGTACATATTGGCAGTCTGATCTGCTTCTGTATTACCTCCTACCCGAATATTTTTAGGTGTAATTCATTATAAAAAGGGTTATGTTGTGGCTACTTACTCATTAAATCATATATTGAATATTACTTGGCTGAACCTATAAAAGTTTTACTTTTCGTAATGACGCTAGTAAGTATTGAAATACATATATGCATTTGACAGATTTGTACATTTTCATGTTATGAATTTGATATATGCATCTAAATTATAAAATATATTCATGTATGTCAATAATCATTTTTGCAGACATGGTGAAAACAATGGTATGTGGATCGGCCATAAAAAGTCTGGTGGAATTGGTTGTATTTCAGAATGGTATGCATTTACTCTTCATTCCTAAAACAATCTAGATTTCATTGCATCATGTACAAAGTTTTTTGTTTTTTTTTTCAAAATCACAAAATATGACAAAAAAACTACTTTCTGAATGAAAATTGACGTCTGCTTTAGACGCAATCCCAGTTAAAGTGGACAATTGACTAAATTTTTTTCGAAATTTTTCATTTTACTATTCACTCATTCTGGACAAATTTTCTTCATGGATCACATCTTCTGCGCAAATTTCTCTTGTTTTGTCAAGTGGGCTTGCCTAGTTTTGGAGTTATAGAATGTTAAATGATCGAATGTGTGCATAAAAAAATGCGTATTTTAAATAGACCCCTTTGTGAAATGTGTGTCTAATTTCCCATTAAGTAATGCCTAAAGAATAATAAATCCGATACATTTTGATGAGTATTTGTTTGTAAAATGTGAATCAATTGACAATATGGGTGAAAATGGTGAATTGTACCTATGCGAATGAAAATACAAAACGGCTATCCTTGTACAATTCCTTTATTTTAGAACGTTGACTACTTCCAACTCTTCTAAAATACACCAAACAACCTTTAATTTTCTCTTGTATTATTAAACAAAAGCAATGGGTTATTCCCTTAATCGATATGCAGAAATGGAAAGTCAATGATTTATTACAAATCAACAATAGTTTAAAACTGGTCTGTCCCGAACGTAACTACAGCTTGTCCCGTACGTAATGTGCTTTCTTTCCTTTAATACCACAGCCTCTGTGTAATTACCTTTTCAATCAAATCATAATATTATCAGGCAATATCCATTTGCCAGACACTTTGTCAAAAAAATTATAATGAAATGAATAAATGAAAATAAATACAACTCTATAAGCCATCTGGGTGTGTTGTTTTACAAATTAAAACTTCCTAGCCAAATTAATTTCAATTTATAAAAGTTGAGATGTTCGTATTGTTTTAACACATGAGGTATGTGTAATAACTGCTTAATTAAGTGAAATGTTATCCAAAATTTGCTAGACTTCCTTAAATCTGATGGATCCAATATACGAAAACGTACGGGACACTTTTTATAAAGGTAAGAAACGCTGAAATAATCTATTTTAATGCGTCAATCTAGTGTAATGTATATGGATATGAATATATTCCTATATATATCAACAAAAACCGGCATATTTTGTGGAACTTTCCTCAATATTGTAAAAATAGTTCCAATTAAGCGTAATTATAATACCATTACGTACGAGACTAGTACGAGTACGTGTACAGTCTATTATGTGCATTAAAAGTCTATTTTGCTTAAACTGGGGCCATCAAGGAACCCAAAGTACATAAATAAAGCACAGGAAACATTCCATTTCAGCAATTAAAAAACTGAAAACTAAAAATTGCCTCGAACGTTATGGACTCGTACGTCACTTTTTAATGTGTACCAAACTTTATTTGGCCTACTGTATCAATGCTATTATAGTAATCGGTATAATTCTTTTTATCATATTTGAAGAGACTTCGAATAGTGATGTTACTTGAAGAATTAAACTATTTATAACTACACATTTTTAACTACAGTTACTTTAGTTCTTGCCTCGTACGTTACGGGGTTAAAATTACGGTAAATTGTTTAAGAATCATGTTGATTTTGTAAAAATACTGACAAAGGTATATCAAAATACGACTTTATTTTGATATTATATATTTATACTGAAGTAGATTAAGCTTGATTGATGCATTAGATGTATATTTATGTCAGTGTTTCTTAGCTTTAAAGAAAGTGTCCCGTACGTTTTTGAATTTTGGAGACAACGACTTGAGGCTTTTCTACAAATTTTGGATTACATTTTTTATATAAATCTTGGTATCGTTTTGGAGCTCTATGTATTCTGTACAGGATTGGGACAGTTCTGTTAAGATAATTAATTGTTGAAATTGACATTTTTGGTTTGAAAGTTAGAATTTATACCCGGAGACATCGGTTTTTCGTACCCCCTTGTTTGATTGTCACAAGATTTTCATAAGAAATGGGGTTCTTACGAACGTTAATTATAGATTAATTTTTTAGTTATAGGTGTTGGATGAAAATAAATGTGGTGGGCATTTATATAATGTTGACTATTTGCAACTAGAACATATTAAAGGCCGGAGACATCAATTGTCCCCTTTAACTGGGATTGCGTCTTTAAACATAATGTTTTCTTCACCATAAAGTGCATATAATTGTCTGCAAGCTTTTTCAGCATAGATCAGTTTGAAATATTGCTGTTTATAAAAGGTGTCACATTATGATTTATACATTTACATGTATGTGTCTGACTGGAATGTGTACATTTTAATTATCAATATACAGTTTACATGTTTTATTTACCCAGACAAAGAAGCTCTGAATAAAAAACATAATGGACATATGGTAGATCAGTTTACATTGTGTAAATTGTTTCGTCCAGTAGCATGAATTTGACTTACGATTTTGACATATGTTAAAATTTTGTCAATGTTCAATACCTGAATATTGATTTATCATCAAATGTGAAGGGCCTTGGCTTATTATACATGTACAAATTTGAACAGTACAGAATCCAATATGGATTGTTTTTATGAAATTTCACTGGTCTAAAAGCTTGTCCTTTGGGGAAACTTGAGCACAATGTAGAAACTAGAAACAAAATAATGACAAAAATTTGTAATTTGTTTCATTACAGACAAATGAAGTTAGCTGCTGAATACCAGTGATAGAATGTTTTACAAAATAAACAAACTTGCTGTAACCCATGAAGGACTTTTTATACGCCCGTCGAAGACGGCGGCGTCCACTTCTTTGTCCGGAGCATAACTCTGTCACCTTAAGTCCGATTGACTTTAAACTTGGCAGTTATATTCTTCTCATCATTACGGAGTGCAGTGCACAAGAACCATAACTCTACCTGGCTTATTTTTTGAGTTATTGCCCTTTGTTTTTTTTCATACTTGAATCTTGTCCGGAGTATATCTCTAAAAGTATAATAGCTAGGATCATGAAACTTTATGGGTGTATAGATCTCACTACGGGGGAGTGCAGTGCACAAGAACCATAACTCTACCTGGCTTATTTTTTGAGTTATTGCCCTTTGTTGTTTTTCATACTTGAATCTTGTCCGGAGTATATCTCTAAAAGTATAATAGCTAGGATCATGAAACTTTATGGGTGTATAGATCTCACCACGGGGGAGTGCAGTGCACACGAACCATAACTCCACCTGGCTTATTTTTTGAGTTATTGCCCTCTGTTGTTTTTCATACTTGAATCTTGTCCGGAGTATATCTCTAAAAGTATAATAGCTAGGATCATGAAACTTTATGGGTGTATAGATCTCACTACGGGGGAGTGCAGTGCACAAGAACCATAACTCTACCTGGCTTATTTTTTGAGTTATTGCCCTTTGTTGTTTTTCATACTTGAATCTTGTCCGGAGTATATCTCTAAAAGTATAATAGCTAGGATCATGAAACTTTATGGGTGTATAGATCTCACCAAGGGGGGGTGCAGTGCACAAGAACGTTAACTCTACCTGGCTTATTTTTTGAGTTATTGCCCTCTGTTGTTTTTCATACTAGAATCTTGTCCGGAGTATATCTCTAAAAGTAAAATAGCTAGGATCATGAAACTTCATGGGTGTATAGATCTCATCAAAGGGGAGTGCAGTGCAAAAGAACCATAATTCTACCTGGCCTATTTTTTGAGTTATTGCCCTTTGTTATTTTTCATACTTCATTTTTGTCCAGGGCATATCTCAAAAAGTATAATAGGTAGGACCATGAAACTTTTACCAACCTGCTCCCCTTTTCGACATAAAGCAGTGTTACGGGCGTATCTTGTGACAGTTTGACACCTTGTTTATTTGTGCATTTGTGAAGTTAAGCAAAACATATATGTGTCAAGAAAAATGTCCCATAAACCTTCCAAGAACAACACTTTTCTAGGATGGTCCAAGTTCATAGCTAGCTGTTGTAGAACACAACATTAACGCTTTCCAAAACAATAGTCCTGATTTTGACATCCCTTATAGAATTGGCTTGGAAAAAATTGACGCAAAAGAAGGTGCTGATAACCAGCATTTTCTTCTGTTGCCTCAATGTTTTCTAAGCTACATTAATCCAATATTTTACCTTTAGTTAAATCTATTTTGTTGTCTAGAGCAGCTATCACATTGGACCGCCCTAAAATTTCGTCGTTTGGGAATGGGTTAACTCTTAAAAAATGATATTGAAAGATCATAGTGTGGTTATCAATAATTGAAATATAGAAAATGCTAGATGTCAGTATTTTTCTTTACCCTCAATCCTTTCCAAAGCCATATATTTTAGAGACGTTTTAACCAGGTCTTGTTTGGAAAAGAGTTATGGCATTTGAAAACGCTATGGATCCAGATCAACATGCGCATGCACACATTTTGATCAAGATCCACATTCTCCATTATCAATAACTGCAAGGAGTATAATTACATGTATATAAGCAGAATGGATCCTTATCAGAATACATTTGATCGCAGTCTGGTCTTGAAACATCTTTTTTCTCTATTATAAAATCTCGTCTACTGTATGATACTCTATCCATTGTACTTGGTGTTAACACATTACCACACAGTGACTTTTGACTTTCCACAAAATAATGACCATAGAAAACATCGTGGAAAATGAAGAAATTTGCTTTTGAGAAGCAACGTCTTCTTTTCCAACAATGTTTTCTATCCAAAAAGATAAAAAATTTAAAAAAAATATTTACTTTAAAATGTCGTAAGCATGATATTCCAATTTGGGCCACCCTAAAATTTTGTTGCTTGGAAATGGGTTTAGTATAATGCTAGCTAAACAAATAAACAACTTGTATATGTGGTTAGCGTTAAAAACTTAATTTTTCAGCACATACTGTAGTATCGGTGATAGAAGATTTAATGTAGAAAATCTTTTTTTATGAAAATGTATTTGATTAAATGAAATAATTTTTTCTGATTGTTTTTCATTGTTTCATTGTCTTATGTTCCATTTTGGAAAAATGTCCATCTGTTGGTAATGACAAAAACTAGTCCTCCTATTACTAATTATCGTATTAGGCTTTGAAAACAAAATTGCTATCACTCCTTCAGTGAAGGACAAGGAACACATACATGAAAAATTAAAAGGAAAATGCTGAAAATCTGCAATCTATAGATATAAACATACATGTTCCCAGGGCAGCTTGCAATCTAAATACAACCAGCGTCTTGTACCCTGTACACAAACCTTACGTTTGCCAACCACTCCAGGGAATCACGTAAATACCAAGGGGAATCACGCGAAACAGCAAGATCAACAGTTGCAGAAAATCATCAATAAATGTGTTAGTGTTTGACCGATTTGAATTTGGTTTGAAGC